>CM031375.1:3782782-4245027 GCA_018208015.1 Medicago ruthenica | reverse complement strand
GCACTTTTGAATCCTTTGCTAAATTGCTCAATACTGTGGTTCTCAAAGCTATGAAAAATTTCCTTTTGTTCTTTGGTTTGAGGACAAACCAAAATGTAAGTTGGGGAGAGTTTGATAAGTGCTTAAATGTTGATATATTTTGGTACAAATTTAGGCACTTATGGTTACTTGTTGTACAAGTTATCTTAGGATTAGGGCATAAATGTGTTAAAAATGCAATGAATGTGATCCTAAGTCTTACCCCACTTGATTATGCAGGAAATACATGATTGAACCTGATTGAAGCAAAAGTTTGAAGGTTTTCTTGATGCCATCGCTACAAGCGCAGGACTCATCGCTAGTAGCGAGGATAGGCAGGGATTTCCAGACATCCATCGCTTGAAGCGCAGCACCCATCGCTAGAAGCGAGCTTAGGCAGGGATTATCAGGAGTTCATCGCTTGTAGCGATGAACTGGACGCTTGAAGCGAGCCTAGGCAGGGAATTTCAAAGGCTGGTCGCTAGTAGCGACAGACCTGGTCGCTATAGCGACCAATGGGGCGGTTTAATGCTGATGGTGACGTGGAGCTCTATGATTGGCCAACTGAAGTCCTCGCTACAAGCGACAGACTGGTCGCTTGTAGCGAGCGAAGATTTTCTCAGCATATAAATAGATTTTTAAGCTCATTTCTAGATATATAGCTTTTTATCAGAATATTTATTTTTCCAGAGCTTAGAAAACTTATAATCTTTGAAAGAGAATAGGCTTAGAAGGAGGAAAACTTCATATAGCAACTAGATTTGGATTGAAGAAGATCATTAGAAGCTTTGAGACATCAAGCTCTCAACTATCTTCATCTTTCTTTCCTATTTTGCAAGAGTTGTCATGAAAATGATCAACCAATCTCCTTTGTTGGGATTGATAGGTAATCAATCACTTATGTTGTAAACTTTTGATTATTCAATATATGATTCTAGCAATTTTTATATACCATTGAATTTCTTCTTGCTTTTCAATCTTATGTTTGATTTAAATGTTGTTGAAAAAGACTTTTGAATCTAGGTTTAGAATGATTTTCTATCAAGATAAGAAATTCTAGAAATGGGATTTGGTTTTGATAATTACATTATAGTATTGGATCTTAATGCTTTTGGATCGTTTAATAGATTGAGAAATCATCGATTAAACGATACAATCGACCTCACGACGTCATTTGGGAAATCAATGATGTTGATGAGCAATACGTAATAATGCAATATATAAGAAAACGCTAGAATTCGTATTTGTGATCAATCGGATATAACCAATGTGTGATTGATGAAAGTCAATCCTAAACACCTTCTATGTCCTATTACTCTACCATTTATTTATTATGCTTTAAAAGTATGAGTAGTGTAGTAAAACAAATGATTAAACCCTAACTTAGAACTATAATCGAAGTTGAACGGAATATGATATCACCTTAATCCCTGTGGAACGATATAAAAACTAATACTTGCTTTCGCAGTACTTAACAACCTTCAGCACTTGGACTTCTCCACGCTCGATTACTCCTCTGACGAAATGCAGCCTCACATCAATGTGCTTCGTTCGCTCATGATAGGCTGAATTCTTCGACAGATGTATTGCACTTTGACTATCACATTTAACAGTGATAGTTCGACCTTGAAGTTTCAGCTCCTTAGCAAAACCTTCAAGCCACAATGCTTCTTTCACAGCTTCAGTGAGGGCAATATACTCTGCTTCAGTAGTTGACAATGCTACAACCTTCTGAAGTGTTGCTTTCCAACTAATTGCCGTGCCAAACATAGTGAAAACATATCCAGAAATAGATTTTCTGGAATCCATACAACCTGCATAATCAGAGTCGACATATCCTTCGATCACTGCTTTACTATCTTCACCCAAGGCTCCACCATAAATCAGAACTCTGTTCAGAGACCCATTTATGTACCTTAGAATCCACTTCAATGCTTGCCAGTGAGCCTTTCCAGGATTCGACATGTACCTGCTTACAAGACTTACTGCATATGCTATGTCAGGTCTAGTACAAACCATAGCATACATCAAAGAACCTACTATATTAGCATATGGGATGCTATTCATATAAGCTCTTTCGTCATCAGTACTGGGACACTGATCTATACTCAGCTTGAATTGAGGGTTTGTCGGAGTCACAACAGGCTTTGAATTCGACATACCAAACTTGTAGAGAATCTTCCGTAGGTATGCCTCTTGAGATAAGCATAATTTCGACTGCTTTCTATCTCTTCGAATGTCAATCCCAAGAATCCTGGATGCAGCTCCCAGATCCTTCATGTCGAACTCCTTATTGAGTTCAGCCTTCACCCTCATTACATCTTCGACATTGTTGCTTGCTATGAGAATATCATCCACATAAAGCAACAAAATAACAAATGAATTACCAGGTCGAAATCTGAAGTAAACACAGTGGTCGAACTGACTTCTGATGAAACTTATCCGTGCCATGAACTTGTCAAACCTCCTATTCCACTGTCGAGGAGATTGTTTCAGTCCATATAAAGATCTCTGTAGTTTGCACACATAATCTTCCTTCCCCTTTTCGACATACCCTTCAGGTTGCCTCATCAGGATTGTTTCATCTAGATCACCATACAAGAACGCAGTCTTTACATCCATTTGTTCCAGTTCAAGGTCGAACTGTGCCACCATGGCAAGCAACATTCGAATGGATCTGTGCTTCACAACAGGAGAAAACACATCATTGAAGTCGACACCTTCTTTCTGAGTGAAACCCCTAGCGACCAACCTTGCCTTGTATCTTTTCGACGCCACTCCTTCGATTCCTTCCTTAACTTTGAAAATCCATTTACAGCTGACTAACCTTGCTCCAACAGGTTTCTCGATCAGTTCCCAAGTGTTATTATCATGAAGAGATTTCATCTCATCATCCATGGCCTTCAGCCATTCAGTCTTATTTCGACTCCTTAGAACTTCCTTATAGTCTCTAGGTTCTTCATCTAGAACCTCACTTGCAGAGATTAAGGCATAAGCTATAAGATCTGCATATCCAAGTCTCTGAGGTGGCTTGATAACTCTTCTCTGCCTATCTCTTGCCAACAAGTAGTCATCAACAGTTTCCTCAACTTCCTCAGTATCTTCTTCTTCTTCGACTTCATCTGGGATACGCAATTCAGCATCAACATGCTCCACCTCAACAGGAATCTCTCCCTGTTCCAGCTCTTCGACAGAGATTTCTGCACTTCGATCAACATCATCAGTTTTCTCGAAAGCCATTTCAGCTTCATTGAAAACTACATCTCGACTGGTGATACACCTCCTGTGACCTGGCTCTAGGCACCATAGCCTATAAGCTTTGACTCCTTCAGGGTATCCCATGAACATGCATTTTAGAGCTCTAGGTTCGACCTTGTCTTGCCTAATATGAGCATAGGCTACGCAGCCAAATACTCTCAGTTTGTCGAGATCTGGTGGATGTCCCGACCAAACTTCTTCAGGTGTCTTCATATCTAATGCAGTCGAAGGACATCTATTTATCAGATATGCCGCTGTCGAAACAGCCTCAGCCCAAAACACCTTCTTTAACCCAGCACTAGTCAACATGCATCTAACTCTTTCCAAAATAGTTCGATTAAACCTTTCAGCCAAACCGTTTTGTTGTGGAGTACCTGCAGTAGTTCTGTGCCTTGCAATACCAGAGGCAGCACAAAAACTGTCGAACGCCTCATTGCAAAATTCAAGGCCATTGTCGGTTCTTAACCTCTTAACCTTCCTGCCAGTTTGATTTTCGACCAGAGTCTTCCAACTTTTGAAATTCTCAAAAGTTTCATCCTTAGTCTTCTGGATGAATACCCATAACTTTCTGGAATAATCATCAACTATGGATAAAAAATACCTCGCTCCTGAATGTGATGGACACCTTGCAGGCCCCCAAAGATCAGCATGGATGTAATCAAGGGATCCATGTGTTCTTTGTTTGCCTTTGTTGAACTTCACTCTACAAGATTTTCCAAGTACACAGGGTTCACAAAACTTCAGCTTTTCGACTTTGTCTCCACCAAGCAGATTTTGTTTCCCTAGTTCGACCAGACCCCTTTCACTGACATGGCCCAATCTCATGTGCCAAATTTCTGTCTTCGACAAAGGTTTCGTGGATGCAACATTTGTCGAACCACTTACAACTTCAGCCTCAAGGGCATACAAGCCTTGTTTCTTCACGCCTCTCAAGACTTCCTTCGATCCCTTCATGACTCTAAGGATACTTTTCTCTCCTTGGAAAACATATCCTTTCTTGTCGAATTCACCAAGAGAAATCAAATTCCTCTTCAAGTCAGGTACATACCTAACTTCAGTCAATAACCTTATTGACTCATCATGGAGCTTGAATCTCACAGATCCAACACCAGCAATCTTGCAAGCTTTGTTGTTTCCCAGCAATACAGATCCACCGTCTTGCTCACATAGTTCCTCGAACACGTCTTTGTTTGGGGTCATGTGCCAAGTGCAACCTGAATCCATAATCCACTCCTTCGTTGAGTCGCTGCTCGAAACCACAAGGACATCAGATGAGTCGAAATCATCTTGTGCAATGGCTACGTTGCCATTATCCTTACCTTCATGATCCTTCAGGCGTTCAGGGCACACCTTTCTTGTGTGACCCTCCTTCTTACAATGATAGCATCGAATGCCAGATGCCTCGCCACTGTAAGACTTCTGCTGACTTTTACCTTTCTTCTTATCGAACTTACCTTTCGACAAGAATTTTCCCTTGACGGCCAAACCTTCACCAACAGTCGAAGGTTTATGCTCCTTTCGTTCGTTCAAGTCCTTCGAATACAAGGCTGATTGAACTTCTTCAAAGGTCAGGGACTCCCTTCCATACAAGAGAGTTTCTTTGAAGTGAGCATGTGTTCTGGGCAAAGCGCACAACAGCAACAGCGCTTGATCTTCATCCTCGATCTTCACATCAATATTTTCCAGATCAAGAATCAGCTTGTTGAACATATCCAACTGCTCAGCCAACACTTTGTCTTCACTCATCTTGAATGAATACAAAGCCTGCTTCAGGTAGAGTCGATTTACCAGCGATTTGGTCATGTACAAACTTTCAAGTTTCACCCATAACCCTGCTGCCGTCGTCTCCTTTGATACCTGTCGTAGAACCTTATCACCAAGGCTCAGCAAGATTGCGCTGTGGGCTTTCTCTATCATGACCGTCTTCTCCTTCTCCGTTAACGCAGCATCCATGGCTGCGACTCCCTTCAACGCTTCTAAACAACCCTGCTGAACCAGTAGGGCTTTCATCTTCAAGCGCCACAGACCAAAATCGTTCACGCCGGTGAACTTTTCAATCTCATACTTTGTTGAAGGCATCTTCTCCACGCTCACCGCACCAATTTGTTGTGAAAAACGATGTCAAGAACAAAGTATAACGGTAAAGGAATGGGAAAAACAAGAAGAACAACAAGGATTGGTTATAACTGCTATTCTTTACTTTCTCTTTAAACAAGATTACAAGCGTTACAAGAATAACAAATAACCCTCTCACCCTAAATTAGGATTAGCCGTATTAGGGTTTTCCGTCACGTCTAAGATGAGAGACTAGTATGCTATTTATAATAAATCTAACATACTAACTAATGGGCTTTTTCACAATTACCCATTACAAGCTAACTTAGGGTACAAGCTAACTTAGGCCCAATTCGATATGCTAACAAACCTAGCAATATCGTCTAATGCATGTTAGAACAACTTCGACTACAACATGCACTACTTCGACAGAACACATGCGAACAAACTTCGACCTCATGCTTATCCCTGTCGAACCAGAAGTTACCCTAGAGTTCGTTCCAATATCTCACAATTTGGTTAGTCAAAATGCATGCATAATGTGCATAATGTTATGGTTAGTCACGTAACTGCTGATGCCTGCCGGACTGGTTGGGCACCATGACTTCTCTTGAAGAATTACATATCACTGAGTTTACAAAGATAAGGCCGCTACGTACAGACAGCCTTCAGCAACTCCGAAACCTGTAAAAGTTAAGTATTGTTAATTTCTCTATGTTGAAGTAGCGATCCAAGAGACGAATAGGTGAAGGATTGTGTTGTTTTCTGTGAGATATTGGAACGAACTCTAGGGTAGTGCGTGTTGTAGTCGAAGTTGTTCTAACATGCATTAGACGATATTGCTAGGTTTGTTAGCATATCGAATTGGGCCTGTTTGTTATGTCCAATTGTTTAAGTTAGCTTGTACCCTAAGTTAGCTTGTAATGGGTAATTGTGAAAAAAGCCCATTAGTTAGTATGTTAGGTTTATTATAAATAGCATACTAGTCTCTCATCACTGATACGGCAAATCCTAATTTAGGGTGAGAGGGTTATTTGTTATTCTTGTAACACTTGTAATCTTGTTTCAAAGAGAAAGTAAAGAATAGCAGTTATAACCAATCCTTGTTGTTCTTCTTGTTTTTCTTCTTCTTTTCCCTTACCCTTGTGTTTCTTAATCACCGGCGAAACAGTTTATACTTTGTTCTTGACATCGTTTTTCACAACAAATTGGTGCGGTGAGCGTGGAGAAGATGCCTTCAACAAAGTATGAGATTGAAAAGTTCACCGGAGTGAACGATTTTGGTCTGTGGCGCTTGAAGATGAAAGCCCTACTGGTTCAGCAGGGTTGTTTAGAAGCGTTGAAGGGAGTCGCAGCCATGGATGTTGCGTTAACGGAGAAGGAGAAGACGGCCATGATAGAGAAAGCCCACAGCGCAATCTTGCTGAGCCTTGGTGATAAGGTTCTACGAAAGGTATCAAAGGAGACGACGGCAGCAGGGTTATGGGTGAAACTTGAAAGTTTGTACATGACCAAATCGCTGGTAAATCGACTCTACCTGAAGCAGGCTTTGTATTCATTCAAGATGAGTGAAGACAAAGTGTTGGCTGAGCAGTTGGATATGTTCAACAAGCTGATTCTTGATCTTGAAAATATTGATGTGAAGATAGATGATGAAGATCAAGCGTTGTTGCTGTTGTGCGCTTTGCCCAGAACACATGCTCACTTCAAAGAAACTCTCTTGTATGGAAGGGAGTCCCTGACCTTTGAAGAAGTTCAATCAGCCTTGTATTCGAAGGACTTGAACGAACGAAAGGAGCATAAACCTTCGACGGTTGGTGAAGGTTTGGCCGTCAAGGGAAAATTCTTGCGAAAGGATGGTAAGTTCGACAAGAAGAAAGGTAAAAGTCAGCAGAAGTCTTACAGTGGCGAGGCATCTGGTATTCGATGCTATCATTGTAAGAAGGAGGGTCACACAAGAAAGGTGTGCCCTGAACGCCTGAAGGATCATGGAGGTAAGGATAATGGCAACGTAGCCATTGCACAAGATGATTTCGACTCATCTGATGTTCTTGTGGTTTCAAGCAGCGACTCAACGAAGGAGTGGATTATGGATTCAGGTTGCACTTGGCACATGTCTCCAAACAAAGACGTGTTCGAGGAACTATGTGAGCAAGATGGTGGATCTGTATTGCTGGGAAACAACAAAGCTTGCAAGATTGCTGGTGTTGGATCTGTGAGATTCAAGCTTCATGATGAGTCAATAAGGTTATTGACTGAAGTTAGGTATGTACCTGATTTGAAGAGGAATTTGATTTCTCTTGGTGAATTCGACAAGAAAGGATATGTTTTCAAAGGAGAGAAAAGTATCCTTAGAGTCATGAAGGGGTCGAAGGAAGTCTTGAGAGGCGTGAAGAAACAAGGCTTGTATGCCCTTGAGGCTGAGTTGTAAGTGGTTCGACAAATGTTGCATCCACGAAACCTTTGTCGAAGACAGAAATTTGGCACATGAGATTGGGCCATGTCAGTGAAAGGGGTCTGGTCGAACTAGGGAAACAAAATCTGCTTGGTGGAGACAAAGTCGAAAAGCTGAAGTTTTGTGAGCCCTGTGTACTTGGAAAATCTTGTAGAGTGAAGTTCAACAAAGGTAAACAAAGAACACATGGATCCCTTGATTACATCCATGCTGATCTTTGGGGGCCTGCAAGGTGTCCATCACATTCAGGAGCGAGGTACTTTCTATCCATAGTTGATGATTATTCCAGAAAGTTATGGGTATTCATCCAGAAGACTAAGGATGAAACTTTTGAGAATTTCAAAAGTTGGAAGACTCTGGTCGAAAATCAAACTGGCAGGAAGGTTAAGAGGTTGAGAACCGACAATGGCCTTGAATTTTGCAATGAGGCATTCGACAGTTTTTGTGCTGCCTCTGGTATTGCAAGGCACATAACTACTGCAAGTACTCCACAACAAAACGGTTTGGCTGAAAGGTTTAATCGAACTATTTTGGAAAGAGTTAGATGCATGTTGACTAGTGCTGGGTTAAAGAAGGTGTTTTGGGCTGAGGCTGTTTCGACAGCAGCATATCTGATAAATAGATGTCCGTCGACTGCGTTAGATATGAAGACACCTGAAGAAGTTTGGTCGGGACATCCACCAGATCTCGACAAACTGAGAGTATTTGGCTGCGTAGCCTATGCTCACATTAGGCAAGACAAGGTCGAACCTAGAGCTCTAAAATGCATGTTCATGGGATACCCTGAAGGAGTCAAAGCTTATAGGCTATGGTGCCTAGAGCCAGGTCACAGGAGGTGTATCACCAGTCGAGATGTAGTTTTCAATGAAGCTGAAATGGCTTTCAAGAAAACTGATGATGTTGATCGAAGTGCAGAAATTTCTGACGAAGAGCTGGAACAGGGAGAGATTCCTGTTGAGGTGGAGCATGTTGATGCTGAATTGCGTATCCCAGATGAAGTCGAAGAAGAAGTAGATACTGAGGAAGTTGAGGAAACTGTCGATGACTACTTGTTGGCAAGAGATAGGCAGAGAAGAGTCATCAAGCCACCTCAGAGACTTGGATATGCAGATCTTATAGCTTATGCCATAATCTCTGCAAGTGAGGTTCTAGATGAAGAGCCTAGAGACTATAAGGAAGTTCTGAGGAGTCGAAATAAGACTGAATGGCTGAAGGCCATGGATGATGAGATGAAATCTCTTCATGATAATAACACTTGGGAGCTGATCGAGAAACCTGTTGGAGCAAGGTTAGTCAGCTGTAAATGGATTTTCAAAGTTAAGGAAGGAATTGAAGGAGTGGCGTCGAAAAGATACAAGGCAAGGTTGGTCGCTAGGGGTTTCACTCAGAAAGAAGGTGTCGATTTCAATGATGTGTTTTCTCCTGTTGTGAAGCACAGATCCATTCGAATGTTGCTTGCCATGGTGGCACAGTTCGACCTTGAACTGGAACAAATGGATGTAAAGACTGCGTTCTTGTATGGTGATCTAGATGAAACAATCCTGATGAGGCAACCTGAAGGGTATGTCGAAAAGGGGAAGGAAGATTATGTGTGCAAACTACAGAGATATTTATATGGACTGAAACAATCTCCTCGACAGTGGAATAGGAGGTTCGACAAGTTCATGGCACGAATAAGTTTCATTAGAAGTCAGTTCGACCACTGTGTTTACTTCAGATTTCGACCTGGTAATTCATTTGTTATTCTGTTGCTTTGTGTGGATGATATTCTCATAGCAAGCAACAATGTCGAAGATGTAATGAGGGTGAAGGCTGAACTCAATAAGGAATTCGACATGAAGGATCTGGGAGCTGCATCCAGGATTCTTGGGATTGACATCCGAAGAGATAGAAAGCAGTCGAAATTATGCTTATCTCAAGAGGCATACCTACGAAAGATTCTCTACAAGTTTGGTATGTCGAATTCAAAGCCTGTTGTGACTCCGACAAACCCTCAATTCAAGCTGAGTATAGATCAGTGTCCCAGTACTGATGACGAAAGAGCTTATATGAATAGCATTCCATATGCTAATATAGTAGGTTCTTTGATGTATGCTATGGTTTGTACTAGACCTGACATAGCATATGCAGTAAGTCTTGTAAGCAGGTACATGTCGAATCCTGGAAAAGCTCACCGGCAAGCATTGAAGTGGATTCTAAGGTACATAAATGGGTCTCTGAACAGAGTCCTGATTTATGGTGGAGCCTTGGGTGAAGATAGTAAAGCAGTAATCGAAGGATATGTTGACTCTGATTATGCAGGTTGTATGGATTCCAGAAAATCTATTTCTGGATATGTTTTCACTATGTTTGGCACGGCAATTAGTTGGAAAGCAACACTTCAGAAGGTTGTAGCATTGTCAACTACTGAAGCAGAGTATATTGCCCTCACTGAAGCTGTGAAAGAAGCATTGTGGCTTGAAGGTTTTGCTAAGGAGCTGAAACTTCAAGGTCGAATTATCACTGTTAAATGTGATAGTCAAAGTGCAATACATCTGTCGAAGAATTCAGCCTATCATGAGCGAACGAAGCACATTGATGTGAGGCTGCATTTCGTCAGAGGAGTAATCGAGCGTGGAGAAGTCCAAGTGCTGAAGGTTTCGACAGATCACAATGCTGCTGATATGATCACCAAGACATTGCCAAGTTGCAAGTTTTTCCACTGTATGCAGTTGGTAAAGCTGCATGAAGAAAGCTAGCTGGTTCATTAATATTAGAGTTTGTTCCAAGGTGGAGATTTGTGAGATATTGGAACGAACTCTAGGGTAGTGCGTGTTGTAGTCGAAGTTGTTCTAACATGCATTAGACGATATTGCTAGGTTTGTTAGCATATCGAATTGGGCCTGTTTGTTATGTCCAATTGTTTAAGTTAGCTTGTACCCTAAGTTAGCTTGTAATGGGTAATTGTGAAAAAAGGCCATTAGTTAGTATGTTAGGTTTATTATAAATAGCATACTAGTCTCTCATCACTGATACGGCAAATCCTAATTTAGGGTGAGAGGGTTATTTGTTATTCTTGTAACACTTGTAATCTTGTTTCAAAGAGAAAGTAAAGAATAGCAGTTATAATCAATCCTTGTTGTTCTTCTTGTTTTTTTTTCTTCTTTTCCCTTACCCTTGTGTTTCTTAATCACCGGCGAAACAGTTTATACTTTGTTCTTGACATCGTTTTTCACAACATTTTCGAGTTTAGAAAAAGAACCTTTTAAAAAAATCAGAATTCACCACCGAAGATATTACCGGGTTGAGTCACGACCAGGTCGCTCTCTTTAAGACGTTTCGCGACACTACGCGAGTTTGTGCAAGGTAGACTAACAACCGCGCCGTCTGCAGGATAAAACAGCCCGGTTCACCTGTTCGATTACGTACTGCACCGTAAGTAATCGTTCGAGAATTTACACCCTCAATATGGTATTAAACCACTCTGTATAGTACGAAGACCACTCGAAACCGAAGGGACAGAAAACTCGTCAACACAAGTCGAAGGAGGGAGAAGAGAGGAAAAACACATGAAACATCAACTGTGAATTTCGGGGTGAGAAATAAGTGAGGCCGAACTCTCCTTTTATAGGGAGAGTTCGTAACAAATCTGGCGTGATTTTCAGGATTAAGTTAAGCGGATTAACTTAATCTTTAAGCACACACGGATTGGATCAACGGGTGGATATATCCTGAAAGACTTCCGGATATTCTGTTGGATCGGATCGGATCGGATCAACACGTTAAAAAATTAGAGAGAGACTTAAATTTGGTGAGACTTAATTGAATGCTCGGATCAACACGTTAATAAATTTGCATATTTGAACACTCGGAATAATTATAAATTGCAAAGACAAATTATTTTTTTTAATATAATTAGAGAGCGTAACAGAACTAAAGTTGCCAACATTTATAGAAAAGTGTTTAACATTTATAAATTAAGAGATAAAAATAAAAACAAAATATTCAAGAGACTATTGTGAAATTTGAAAATAATTTAAGAGACAAAAATTGAAAATTAATCTTATATATATATATATATATATATATATATATATATTAGATAATAATTTTTACTTTTTAATTTATTCATGATAGTTTCTGCATAGTATTCTAAAGGGACAAATGATTTGAGGCAGATGAATATTGCAAAAGGGACATATATATCGAGATAAAAGAAATGATACGTGTCAATGAAGGTTGACTGAGTTGGTAATAAATTGACTCACTCGCAATATCAAAGGATGAACTTCTTCTTTGGAGGGTGATATAACTTTTTTTTTTCTATGTAAAAAATGAGGGATATGAGATACCTAAATATATAAACACATTTTTTTCTTCTTCTTTTTCTTCAGACATATGCAATCTTCTTTTATTTGTTAAAAAAAAAACCCTTTAGTGTAACCCAATTTTTTTTTTGTCTTTTTAGTTTATAAAAATGAGGTTTTTTAGAGGTGACACATAGGCTAAATTTAAGTCTAAGAATGACTCAAGGTTCGAATTCAGAATTTTACACAAAATATTCTCACAACTAAATCAAGCTCTCAAACCACTAAGTCGTAATAACAGGGCATCAACACATTAAAAATGCAGTATCAAAATAACAATTCTCACGAAGATATACATGTCCATTCTCATTAGCACTATTTTCTAACAACTTTCTCTATCAACATTTGGTTTCTACCTGTTTAACAAACTTCTTCCAAGACTTCGAAACTTATTTTAGCAACATGATAGTAAAATATGTTTGTTTTCATTGATACTATTTTATAACAACTTTTTCCATCAACATATATTGGTTTCTACCCTTTTAACCAACTTCTTCAGAGGCTTCGCAACTTATTTTAATAACATGATCGTAAAAATAACTCATTATCATATGACCATTATCATGAGACAATCTTATTACTTTTTGTCTTTATTTTCCTCCTTCTAGATTGGAATAAAGTTTGTACTACCTTAGAGCAATAATATAAAGTAGGCGTGGCGTGGACCCCCTATTTTAAACAAAATGAACCTTTAGCCCCCTTCCTAGTATTTAAAATGAGTTTGATTGATTCATAATAAAATTATAAAGTATGATATGACAACCACCCAACAGCTTGGAAAAAAAATAAGACTAAAAGCTTGTAAGATCATGAGAGTAATCCAACAATTACAAACGAACTTCAATGACCTAAAAAAGATGTATACAATTATTAGAGTCTTGTAAAATCATGAGTAATGGAACAATTAGAATGTGTTAACATAGATGAAAGACTATGATCTCCTATAACACCATTCAAAGACATGAAGAAATCAATTCTAAAAATATCGCCTAAATCCCAAAAAGAAGGTCAATTTTTTGTATAATGAATTTCAATTATATAAGGCATGAGAAAAAGATAATATTATTCAACAATCAAAAAGGACATCAACAAATAGTTGTGAAAAAGAAGAAATTCACTTTTCTTAATAGGTATACAAAAATGTATTTTAAGAAAACATATGATATATAGTTTAGAGAAGTTTCACCCACATAAAAAACAACTGACATCATTAGTAATCATGTAGTTTTCTTTTAATTGTTATACTTGAGACCTGAAGACAAAATAGAGAAAAATTGCACCAGTTTAAGAAAATAATGGTCTCTCTATGTTCTTCCACATTATACATATTCCATGTATCAACCTTTTTTAGGGAATATATCATCAATTTATCTTTTGAAAATATAAACCGCAAGAACACACAAATAAAAGGAAAGGAATGAAAAAAAAAAGGAGAACTAACTCACCTAGCAAAGCAGAAAAGCAAAAGTCATGGAGATAGAGGAAGACAAACATGTATGTATAACATGTGACAAAATTTTGTTAAAAAAATAAAACGTTCATTTTCATATGATGAATGAAACTTATTAATATTAGGACTGACTTTTATGTTTTGCCAAGTCTTTTCATGTTGTCGTCTATATACAATTTGATTAGTGCAAAGAATACAAAAAGAAAAGGATTTGATTAACTCATAAAAAAAACTAAAATAAGAGAATTGTTTAAATTTGTGTTTAACTCACCTATTATTCCTTTTTTTAGGGAATATATCAACCAGCTTATAGAATGAAAATGTAAATTCAAGCACACAAATAAAAACAAAGAAAGAAAAATGGAGAACCAAAAGGAGAAATCATGGAGATAGGTGCAGACAATCAAGTATATATATAGCTTTATTCGACTGCTTTTTCATATTTTTGCCAATATACTTTTCATAATCGTTTTTAATAAAATGAATTGATTAGTGCATTCGTTTATATATATATATATATACACACACACACACACACACACACACACACACCAAAATGTGTTGAAGTGCAGCGGATGTAATGCAAAAGGATGCTTATCAAAGTAGAGAAAAGATTGTACATAGTATTTTATTTATGGAAGAAGAGATTACAAAAAAGCGTGCCCTTAATGGAGCAACTAAGATCCCTTATATAGGGAGAAAGACTTGCTATTCAAGCCGGTAAAAAGAAAAATAAAACTAACAGCAACCGATTTTGTAGAATTATTGATGGCGGGTACTCAATGGGCCCCATCGACACAACAATAAAGAACAACCTGCCAAACAACTTTTACAATAAATAAAGAAAAGTAAAATGTCGATAACGACTTAAAGAAGATGCCCGACATTTGGCACTATGCTAAACATTATTGATAAGCATCATTGAAGGGAATAGTCACTGACATTATTGCTGAGTACTATTGCTGGATTCTTTGAGAATTATTGTTGGACTTTGTTTCCTTTGTTTTTATTTGGAACTATAGATTCAATAAGGGCATCCCAGAAATCTTCTGGTGTAGGGTCTTCTACTACTTGAGACTCTCCAGCAAGGATGTCCATAGTTCCTTGAGAAGAGGTTGACATGGAATCTTCCTTTTTTGAAGGAAAGGTATTCATGAATTGAGCCTTCATATAATCTAAGGTTCTTTCCATGATTTTATCTTCAGATTCATTCGGATATTTCCTTTGGAAATAGTCTCTCATATGGACCAAATGAGAGGGTTGAGAACTTTGTTCTTTAAAACCTTCAGCCTTGTCATTAATAATACTTTCTTCAATTTTAAGATATATTATTTTTATGTCTTCAGGAGACATTTTCGTCCACAATTTGTTAAAGAAATTTCTTCGAAGAACAGGGATATTATATTTATCTCTACATACAGAGATAGTCCAACTCCATATCCATGGAATTTGAAACTTAGCAAAGAAGAGAAATGGACACTGTCCAGTAATCAAATTCTTTGAAATAACCTTTGTAATTAAAGGACTATTTTCACACCAATCATTATACTGGCTTGATATCTCTCTTGGAAGGATTTCCAAGGAAGGGCCAAATTTTAACCACCATTGATAAAACCAATTTGGTATAGGTTTATTAACTATCTCAGGATTGACTGAGAAGAACCAAGAATGTTTGTTCTTTGGATTTTGGTAATAAAATGTTTGAGTAAAAGCCTGGATATAATCCCAGTAATTGAAGTAAATATATTTACCTTCAGCAATTTTAATGGCTTTTTCTCCATTTGGATTGAGCCCCCATTCTCTTGGTAACAAAATTTTGTTAACATGACATTTGGAAAAGTTTATAAAACTTTCCGGATTATTATTTTGATAATGATGAGTAATGGTTACTGATTCAGTAACTGTTAGGAGAATTTTCAGATTAGGTCTAGACTTTCCATAAAGTCCAGGATATCCTCTTGTTTTAAGAGACCAACCATCATTGTTGGTTAGACTCAAGTCTTCATCATATATATACATGATGTCTTCTGTTACCGGATTCTCGAAATATTCGAAACTCTGGTTATGAGGTCGGTCATTGACCGCTATTTCTTTATAAGATATTATCTTATTGGAGGATAAAGAGGATTCCTCTTTTTTAGAAGAAGTTGGTAAATTTCTCCCTTTGTGTGACACAGTGTTCCAATCCCCTATTAGAGGAATGTTTAATTCTTGGCGAGGTAACAATTTGTTACTCTCTCCTCTCCCGCGACCTCTGCCACGGCCTCTTCCCCTATAAGGGGTTGTCATTGCCCTGCAAGAATTCACGGGTTAAATAATCGGCAAGGGAATTATTTTCTCCTTTTATGTGTTGAATATCAAATTCAAAAACAGATAATTGAGCTTGCCATCCTGCAAAAATTTGTTTTGCTACAAGATTTTTAACATCTTTTTCAATAATAGATTTAGCAGAGCTACAATCAATTCTAAGCAAAAATTTTTGATTTAATAAATCACTCTGAAATTTAGAGATACATTTTATAATAGAAAGCATTTCTTTCTTAATAGTAGAATATTTTGCCTGGGTTGGGTTCCATTTACCCGAAGTAAATCTAACCAAGACTTCTTTAGAGTCCTTAGGATTGGTTTGTTTTAAAATACCTCCATAACCGATATCAGAGGCATCTGTTTCCACAATTTTAAAATATTTAGAATTAGCCAAAGATAAACAAGGTAAGCATTTAACCTTGGCTTTGATTCTTTGGATAGCTTGAGTGTGCTTATCTGTCCAAGGGAGAGAATGCAATTGAATGAGAGAGAAAAAGAGTCATGTGAGGTGTTTAAAAATATAATTAAATCTGAACCTTATATTTAATCTAATGGGTGCCATTTAACCCTCTCATCTCTCATTTTAAAATCTCATCTCACTTGAAACATTCCCTATATATATATATATATATAGCATACCAAATATTGTATTAAAAAAACATCTTTTCTGAATTTAAGTTAGAGCATATATATAGACCGTTAAAACAGCTCTTGGACTATCTACAAAAAAGAATAAAAAACACCTTTTAGACAACAAATATAAAATTATTAGAGAAACTATTCATTTGCTTAACTGTTAGCCTTGCATTTCTTGTCTTGTCTTTATGTAAAGTTTTTCATGTGCCTTGGATGATATATATTAGTGGTTACATTTGCTTATTTAACTTTCATTTAATTTAATTTAATTTAATTTTTATCATCATAATTCTATATATTAGTGGTCATAAGATTGTAAGTGAAAGTGTGAAACTTTCTTAATCCTAGAGGTGTCACATCATCATATTCTAGCTTAACATAAACCCAAATTTAGTTTACAAATATGTTATTCTAGAGATGTCACATCATCAAGATAGATAGATATAGATGGTGTCTTTAATATTGATTAGTATCTGTGTTTGCCCTTTTCACATTGTTTTTAATATCTGATACCAAGAGTTTGGAAGGAGTATTGTTATGTTGTTCATTCCTAGCAAGTCATGACCATGGCTCTTTGATTAGATTGAAAGAGGTGGAACCTACTTGATAAGTTGAACCGAAGAAAATCAATATACATTATGAAATGATTTAGATGTTATAGATAAAGATTACTTTTCTCGTCGATCTTATACCTAATTCAGATCAATCTAAACTAAATATTTTACTAGACTAACATCCTTATTACTCTGTGAATCACCTATTGTTTCTATTGTTGAAGAGATGATAGTTAAACTATTTTCATATAAACTCTCCCAAATATTTTTTATACTCTCCCAATTAATTAATGTAAATTTATTGTGACACAATATATATATATATATATATATATATATATATATATATATATATATATATATATTATTGGTCAAGTTGGAACAATTGACCTCCATAAGAAAAACAAACCATTGGAAAACTCGAGTTCGAATTTGGTAGGATCACTTCATACAAAGGACGATAACTGAAAAAAAAAATATTGCTCAATCCCACGAATAAGAGATAAGTCTTGCTGACCTCTCTAAAGGACGATACCTTCATAAACTCGTTGAGGTCCAATTTTTTTAACTACGGTAAATTTAGAATAAATATAAAAATCTTTAGTTACTTAACTTTAAAAGTGTAATGAATTGATTAACTAAAAAAATTGAATGATCAAAATGGAACAGAATTCAAATTAAAAGATATAAAAATGATAACAACATCCATGATTGAGTCTCAAAAAAAAAGAAATCAATGATTGAAATGAAAGGAAAAAAACATCACCATAAATGACCAAGAAACTAAAGGACGACTGCTAGGGTATGATAGTTCTCAGGAGGAATCAGTATAGATATGTGTTGGCAATATAATGAAAGAAAAGGACAGAATTGCACTCACTCAAAGTCATAGGTAGGGACAATGTTAGTACAACATGTAATAAACAATTAGATAAGAAATAAAGAAAAGTATGCAACATAAGGAAAAAACACAAGAAAAGAAAGAAAAAGTCATCTGCATCAATGTCCCACCTCCAACTGCAAAATGCACACCAATTCATTTTCATTGGTGAACTTCTCTATCCTTTCACACTCCCCATCCCTTCTTTCTCACATACACACGTAAATTAAAAGCTTTTGGTCCTTAAGTTAATTTTAAATTTCACTTTAGTGCTTTATTTTTTTTATTACTTAGACTATTTAGTCTCTTAAATTATTTTCATTTTATTTTGGTCACTTAAGTCATAAATATTAGATATTTTGGTCTCTGTTACAAATTTCACACTTTAATCCTTCATGTAAGGAACCAAAATGTATTAACATATGTAATTTAAAGTATCAAAGTGTGTGTCTAACGTTCATATCTTAAAAGATTAAAATAAAACAAAAAAAATTTAAAGACCAACTTGTTTAACATTATAACTTAAGGGGTCAAAATCCTTTAAAAAAACTTAAGGGACCAAATCAAAACCTAAAAATCACTTAAGGGACCAAAAATATAATTTAGCCTAAATTAAAATAAAATATATTCTACAATCTACACTATGTACCATACCAATGCAATTATATATATATATATATCAAACTATACCTCATACATAAATATTGTCACATATATATTTGTGTTATGCTACATAGTAGTATATACTCACGTAAGCTTCCACAAGTTCCAAACATTCACTTCAAGATATTTCAGCAACACTGACATAACCGTAGATTGTGGGATTGGTAACAAACATAATATATTCCACTTTCATTCTGACTCTGGAAGATCATTGAAGACAGGTAAAACCAAAACAACTTCATATCTGTGTTTGTTTGTTTTTAACCAGTCTTTGTTTTCATTATTATGTTTGGTTATGTTACTTTTTTAAAATTTTCATCTTTTGTTTGGTTAAGAATTGAGTTTTTAATTGTTTGTTTTACACTCTTTTGTTTGTGGTGTTGTTGTGTTGACTGTTGAGTGATTTAGAGCAAAATTTAGGTGATTTTGTTTTTAGATTCTCTGACACCGTTCCTAGGATTCCGGTGGAAGTGTCCAGGCGGAACAACGTATAAAAAAAAAGTTGGTAGGTTTCTTGGATTTTACTTAATTTTAGCACTACCCTTTATATTGTTTTTGCTAATTTCTAAATTTTTGACTTTTCTGGGAGTTTGAGTACTTTACTGGAAATTTTCGTGGTTGTTGCTTTTGAATTGCCTTCTTTTTTACTTATCTTTCACATTTGAGGAGTGAGTGTTGCACCTGCTTTCCTTTCATGTACTTGCACAATCTATGTTTGTGGACCTTTAGAGTCTCAATTATGTGTTTGTCTTCTCTTAGTTGTACAAGTTTAATTTAAGGTTTGAACTAGTATTCTTGTTAAAAAAAGAAGGTTTGAAATAGTATTGTTGTTTCTAAATCCCTTTGTTTTGTTAGTTAACTTTTAACAAAGCTTTAGCAACTAGAGGAACTCAAGTTGAAGTTTCCTACTTTAATTTCAAATTTGATGGCTTGTGTAATTGTACTGCTTTTTTTAACCTTCTTCATTTCTTTTTATGTACTTCACACACTAAAATTTCTGTTTATTTTAGATCTGTGCTTAAGCTGAGGTTGTAGGGAAGTTTATTCAAGCAGTGTTTGGTTGCATTTGGTGCTGGAACAGTGAACTCTAGTTCTTCCTGGTTATTTTCAACTGGTAATGACTCCTGTTTTGATAAATAACTTATTTAAGCGCTTACATCATGTAGAAGCTATTACTATAACTAAAGATAAAATAAAGTCAATAGTTTTCATATAAGCTATAATCTATATGCTATTTTCATAAGCTATTCTGGAGAGTTTATGAAAATAAGCTAAAACCAGCTTATGAACATGTCACAAACTATTTCATAAGCTCTCCCAAACAGTCTCACATGCACTTATGTGTACATAAACTCAAATAAGTTCATCCCATTAAACCCTCAATCAATCTAACTCATTTTTTTGGGTTATTGTATTTTAAGTTCTAATTATAATCATTAGTAGAGTTAGTTTGAAGCTTTTCTTAGCATAGGGGGACTTGATATTCTTGAAGTTTACTTTTTGATTTTTTGTGATTTTGTAGGTTCCTATTGACTGTGATATCATGGAATCTCCACAATCTGTTGTGTCACCATTCAAGAGTTCTATCTTGGGACATGGTGAGAAGTATAAGTCTGATGTTTTAACACAAAGCTCTAGTCCTTTGTCTAAAGGCATTGAGGTCAATGGAAAAGAAGCTGTTGCAGTGTCTAATCCAGAGGAATTTATTGGAGTAGTTGATGTTTACATACATCAAGCTAGGGACATTCATAACATCTGCATATACCACAAGCAAGATGTTTATGCTAAGATTTCTTTGACTAGTGATCCTGAAAATTCTGTCAATACCAAGATTATCAATGGAGGGGGAAGGAACCCCGTGTTTAACGACAACCTTCGTCTAAGCGTTAGGACTGTCGATTCTTCTCTCAAATGTGAGATTTGGATGCTGAGCAGGGTCAAGAATTATCTTGAAGACCAATTACTTGGTTTTGCTTTGGTACCTTTGTCTGAAGTATTGATGAAAGATGGAAAACTAGAGAAAGAGTTCTCTCTTTCTTCAACCGATCTATTCCATTCACCAGCAGGTTTTGTTCAATTATCACTTGCTTACAATGGCGCTTCACCCGATGTTATGGCAATTTCTTCAATGCCTAATACTGAACTGGACAGAAACGGCACCGAGAAGGACTCCAAAACAAGTGAGTCGCTCGTGAGGGATTTAGATAAAATCGAGTTCCCAAATCCAAAAATTGTAAACGAAGACCACTTAATGGTTTCAGAATACTTTGGTACTGATAGCTTGGCCACTACTGATACTGAAAATCTTAGTTCAGAAAAAGGTGTTCAACTTGTGGAAAGCTTTTCAGCATGTAGTGTTGAATCTATTCAAGCTCCTAAGGTTGAATCTCCACCTAGCAGTAATGGTGTTGTTTCCTCTTCAGTGGCTGCAAGCTCAGAATCACATGCTGCTACTAAATCTCCCAATCAGGAGCAAATTTCAGGTACAAAAGAGAAAAGTGTTGATCTCAAAGATGGCGAGTGTGATTCGTCTAACACATTACTGAATGAGTCATTTCCAAAACCTGTTGTGAGTGTGAATATTGAGCCAGAGCCAAAGATGGTGCAGCAGGATATAGTAGACATGTACTTGAAAAGTATGCAGCAATTTACTGAGTTATTAACAATAACGAAGCTTCCTATGGACTTTGAAAGTGGATCAACTAGTTCAGGAAATTCAACCTCCGAACAGAAATTACAATCTTCAAAGAGTAGTAACTCACGTGTGTTTTATGGTAGCAGAGCTTTCTTCTGAGCCTTTTGCCAAGGTCACTTAGTTTTTAATATTAGTAGTGAAATTCAATAATGTAGTATGATCATGATCCAGTGTAGTTTCTCTCTTATGTACTCTCTTTCTTGATTATGTTGAAGTTAACATGGAATCTCTTAACTTAGTATTTTCATGGACATGACCCTATCTTACCTACTACAAGAACTTTTTTCTTCTGTCTTGATGTCAATAATTGAGAAATCATATTTCATCTACCAAAAAAGTTCATGTTGTGTATGACATGATCCCAAGTGATAAAGTGGTCCAACATTCACATGGAGAATATTCACGTTGATTGGACCATACCATCTAGCATGATTTTGCTTTTCATCATATCTTACTATAGAGTATAAAATATCATCATGTACTTATACTTTGTTTACTTTTCAAAACACACACACACACACACAAATAGAGGCCTTGAGTATACATTATTTCTTTAAAAAGATCTTTTTTTTTTCTTTCTGGTAGAATAAAAAGATCATGTTTATTTTTAATGAAATTGAAATACTCTCGTAAATGTTATGAAGTATAGTTTTTTGGTTGTGTTGTCGAACTTCAAAGTTGGCCAACAAATTTTAAGAGTTTGTATTCTGGTAAAGAAATTATAAATCTTTTTGATTTGTAAGAGTTTGACTTCTGGTAAAGAAATTAGAAATCTTTTATTCCTCTTCCACTCGGGGTTTGAAGACAATCTTCTTCAATTTTCCATCTTTAGCATCATGGCTAGTCTCCAAAGAAAAGTTTGCAACATCAATACACTGTTGAATCAAGAAAAGAGCTTTGTAATCCTTTGTCTTGGATTCTCTGTGTGTCAATCCCTGCGGAGACTGTGCTTCAGTTGGATTTTCTCCTAACTCTTCAAATCCATTCTTCATGATATGATATATGTGGCAACACTATATATTATTTGGTAATGGGTTCACACAACTCATGGACTCACACGCCCCAAATACACTTCACGACTCATTACAATTTACAATATACAAACTAGACTGAATTATCTCTAATAATTACAATACTAACTTTTTTAATATGTACAAAAAAATAAGAGTGAATATCCAATGTAGTCCTTCAAAAAACTTCCACGATCTAGTCCAAAAATTCCATTTCACCACCAAAATCCAACCACCCGCTCTTTCATTTTATCGTAACTATTTTTCGTAGGTTTCTCCAATATGAAGAATAAATATGTGACTGTGACTAATGAAAAGTTTAGCAACAACTATTTACATGATGATATTGTTTTCTCCATTTTATCAAAATTGCCTTTTAAATCTTTGAAACGATTTGAATGCATAAACAAATCATGGTCCCTCTTATTTAAAAACCCTCATTTCATGAACATGGTCAGCAACAATTTTTTATCTAAAGACTCTTCTTGTTGCCATGATGCATCTCTCCTCCTACATATGTTTACACCAAACACACGTGAGAGTGAGTTGTATTCTCTTTCTGGTGAGAGATGTGAGAATATGGTCAAATTAGATTTCCCAGATCCATTTCAACGGGATACTATACTGAAACTCTCTATCGTCTTCACTATTTTGATTTTATCAATTTGGGCCGTATTAGTGACTTCATTTTCGCCTACTGTCGTCTTTGTCATAACTTTGAATCTGATACAAGAGTTGCACTATGGAATCCCACTACCGAGGATTTCAAGGTCATTCCTCCACACGAGTCTCAACCGTATGTTGTTAATGCTTCTCATGACGTGATTGATTTTCACTCAATTGATAATCTTCATGGATTTGGTTATGACCGTGTTACAAATGACTATAAGGTGATTAGTTATGTAACATTTGTAGCCCACGGTTGTTTCGAAGGAGAGGTTATGTGCCATTGGCATTGGGAGATATATCTTTACAATCCTTATGGGAGATATATAGCTTTAGAAGTAACTCTTGGAGAAAACTTGATGTTGTTATGCCTGCAACTTATGGGAGTACCAATCAAACTAGAGTGTACATGAATGGAGTGTGTCATTGGTGGTGTATACATCATTTTCAATCTGAATCTAAATCAGATTTGGTGTCGTTTAACTTGAGCAATGAGAAGTTCTTTAACACACCCATACCCTCATACATAGATGACTGTACTAATGAAGACAATTATTGTTCATGGGGACACTTGGCAGTGTTAAATGAATCCATTGCCTTGTTCACATATCATGAACAGATGGCTACTGTAAGATAATTTAGGCCGTGCCTTTTCCATTGATCTGATAGTCTTTTATATACACAATACAATTATGTGGTTATGATTCTAATAATCATTGGTTATGATTCTAATAATCATTGCAGTTAATACTAATAATAATCTTTCTATATTTACATATCTAATACACCCCCGTAGTCGAAACTGGAGGTGAACGAATGTTGAGACTATCACGAAAGTCATCAAAGAGTTGCAACGGAAGTCCCTTTGTGAAGATGTCAGCAATCTGAAAACGCGAGGGAATGTGAAGAACGCGTACTTGACCGCAAGCAACCTTCTCACGCACGAAATGTATATCCATTTCAATATGTTTGGTGCGTTGATGTTGAACAGGATTGTCGGAAAGATAAACTGCGCTGATGTTGTCACAATATACCAGAGTAGCTTTTGTGACAGGACAACATAGTTCCAAGAGTAAGTTGCGTAACCAACATGATTCAGACACAACATTAGCGACACCTCTGTATTCGGCTTCAGCACTTGAACGAGACAAGGTATGTTGGCGTTTTGCGGACCATGAGATCAAGTTGTCACCGAGATAAACACAGTAGCCGGAGGTAGATCTTCTTGTGTCTGGACAACCGGCCCAATCTGCGTCTGTGTAAGAAATGAGCTTGTCGATGGATGAAGGGTACAGATGGAGGCCGAAATCTATGGTACCATTAATGTATCGAATAATGCGTTTCAAGGCAGACATGTGTTGAGTTTTTGGATCATGCATAAATAAACACACCTGCTGAACTGCATATGAGATGTCTGGTCGAGTGAACGTCAAGTATTGCAATGCTCCGGCAAGGCTACGATATTCGGTTGGATCATGGTAAGGGTTACCGGATGAACCACTAAGTTTCGCCTTTGTGTCTACTGGTGTGGAGGATGGTTTGCAGGAAGACATACCGGCTCGTTCGATAATTTCTTCTGCATATTTCTTTTGAGAAAGAAAAAGGCCTTCGGGATGTCGGGTGACAGAAATACCCAGAAAGTAACTTAGAGGCCCCAGATCCTTCATGGAGAATTCAGAACTCAGCTGTGCCATAATAGATTCTCTAAGAGTGTCAGATGATGCAGCAAGAATAATGTCATCCACATACAGAAGAATATAAGCTATGTCATTGCCATGATGATATATAAAAAGAGAGTGGTCTGAAATACTGTGAGAGAAACCCATTGTAGCTACATAATCAGTAAAGCGCTGGTACCAGGCGCGAGGTGCTTGTTTGAGACCATATAGAGATTTCTTCAATAAACAGACATGATCAGGAAATTGAGAATTACGAAATCCAGGAGGTTGATGCATGTATACTGTTTCATGAAGGTTCCCATGCAAGAAAGCATTTTTAACATCTAATTGATGAAGACACCATGATTTAGATAAGGCAACACTTAGAACCGTTCGAATGGTAGCCGGTTTGACCACCGGGCTGAATGTGTCACCACAATCAAAACCCGTTTGTTGATTTGCACCATTACCTACAAGGCGAGCTTTGTATCTCTCAAAGGATCCGTCAGATTTCTTTTTATGCCTGAAAATCCACAAACTCCGAATAACATTAGCATTAGACGGACGAGGAACTAAGTCCCACGTCTTATTTTCAATAAGAGCATCATATTCGTCTTTCATGGCCATTTTCCAATTTTGATCATTTAATGCATCAATGGGATTTGTAGGTAGAGGGGATATGGAGGTTGAGGTTGATGTATGGAGATTGAAGAGTTTGCGAGGTTTGACAATACCGTGTTGGGCTCTGGTTGTCATTTGAGGGGAGAGGGGCGGTTTTTGTTGTGAAGGTGGAGGAGTCGGAAGTGATGTGGTGGATGGGGATGAGATGATAGTTGGTAATGATGGGTTTGGAGGTGATGTTATGGATGGGGCTGATGCTGTGGTTGGTGAGGTGTGATTGTGGGAGGGCGACAGAGGCGAATTAAAAGGAGATGGTGATGGTTGATAAATGTTTGTTTGAACTGGTGTAGTTAGGGGTGGAGTACGATTTTGATGGTTAGAGGGTGGAGCACTATAGGAATAGGATGGAAGGAAGGGTGTGTCGTCATCCAGAAAATTATAGCCAACCGTTGTAGGGACATTTAGATTAGAAAATGGAAGCTTAGTTTCATCAAAAATGACATGCCGGGAAATAAATATTTTACGGCTAGATAAATCATAGCATTTGTATCCTCTATGATTTGAGGGATATCCTAAGAAGACACAAGGTGTGGACCGAGCTTGTAACTTATTCCTAGATGATGAAGGGATGAGAGGATAGCAAAGACATCCAAAGACACGAAGGTGAGTATAGGCCGGATCTTTTTGGTAGAGTATTTTAGTGGGTGATTGGAGGGAAAGCTTTTTGTTTGGAAGGATATTATGTAGGTAAGTGGCCATGTGTAGTGCATGATGCCACATTGATGGAGGTAAAGAGGCATGGGCAAGAAGGGTACGGATGATGTTGTTTATGGTACGAATTTTTCTTTCGGCTTTTCCATTTTGTGAGGAGGTGTGAGGACACGAAAATCTAAATGACATTCCATTGTTTTTACAAAATTTATGAAACATAGAGTTGTCATATTCTTTACCGTTGTCACATTGGAAACATTTAATCTTTCTTTCAAATTGTGTTTCAAGGTGAGTTCTAAATTGAAGAAAAACGGAATGAACCTGAGATTTTGTATGAATTGGAAAAGTCCATAAAAAATTTGTGTAATCGTCAAGAAACAACACATAGTAACGATGACCCTCTGAACTGAGAATTGGTGAAGTCCAGAGGTCACTGTGCACAATATCAAAAGGCATAAAAGTATGAGACACAGAGCTATAAAAGGGCAATTTTATTTGTTTTCCAAGAGGGCATGAATTACAAAAATAATTGTTCCGAGACTTATTACATTGGAGAAAGTTGTCTCGGTGCAGAGAACTTAAGATAGTAGCTCCTGGATGTCCTAAACGGTTGTGCCATAATTCCGTGGATAACGCGGCAAAGGTGGATGGTGGCAAGGTTGTATTAGGTGGTCTTGTGGCAATGGGATAGAGGTCACCAGAACTGTTACATCTCATTAACAGAATTCCTGTCTGAAAATCCTTCACAGAAAAACCAAAAGGATCAAATTCAACTGACACATCATTATCTATGGTAAATTTACGAACAGAGATAAGATTTTTTATGAGTTTTGGTGCATGTAAAACATTAGGTAATTTTAGAGGATGAAGGGAATTTGGTAATGATGCATGTCCACAACCAATTACAGGAATATTTTGACCACTACCGACAGTAATATTATTACTCATATTGAAGTAGGACGTGAGATTACCTCCGTTAGCCGTCATATGCGAGGTTGCTCCGGTGTCCATGTACCACTGATCATCAGGAGTAGAAAGTGAGAGAGTATGCATGGCAGCTTGAATATCTGTTGGAGCATATGAGGAGGTTGGCGCTGCATTGGCGACATGAGCTTGGTGAGACGGCTTGGGCCCAAGGATGCCGGGTTGGTCCTTTGGATTTCTTGTTGTGGGATACGGACAAGGTGGTGTAGCCCATGGTTGCCATGGCGGGGAGCTCCACTGCTGATATTGATTTGGGTACGGCGGATAAGCCCACTGCTGATGCGGGTAGTATGGTGAAGGCCACTGCTGTTGCGGAGCACGACCGCCGCCACGTCCATTGTTTCTCCCTCGGCCTCGTCCACGCTGTCCTCTGCCATTGCTTCGGCCACCACGATTGTGGTTGCCGTTGTTGCCGCGGTTAGGACGGGATGTCGATGAATCAACTGGTGCGTCATTGTGAGATGCCATGAAAGATGAATTTTCGACTGAGTTTGACACCTTTTTCTGCAGTGCTGTTTCTTCCAAAATGATCATGGAACGAGCTTTATAGAACTGAGGAAGTGAATCAGCATGACGAATTTGGGATCCCACAGCAGCATATGCATCGGTTAGTCCCGAAATGAGTTGAAGAACTAAACGTTCATTTGATACAGGGGCACCAACATTAGCTAGTTGATCAGAGAGAGACTTGAGATGCTGACAGTAGGAGGAAGCATCAGAGAATTGCTCCATATGAGTTCGCGAAAATTCTTGCTCTAGGTAGAGAGCCCTAGAATTCTTGTTATCATAAAAGATGTCGAATAAGCGATTCCACGCGATTGCAGCGGTGGAATTATGTTCGATGATAGTGTTGAGAAGATCATCGGAGATTGTTCCATATATCCACTGCAAAACGACGGCGTCGAGACGAAGCCATAACTGTGGATTGGTAGTTTTGAGAGATGGATCTGCGGCTGGTTCAGAGGGAATGATATGGTCAATCACTTGAAAAACTCGAGCATGAATTTTGAAAAGTTCGGACCACGTGTTATACGTGCCTTTTTCAATGCTCAGAGTAATCTTAATGAAATTAGAAATATTTGGGACAGTGAGAGCAGGGTGAGTCGGCGTAGGAGTGGGAGGAGGAGGAGGGTCGGTATGACCGGTGGAGTGTGAGGAAGAGTTGTTGTTGGAAGAATCAGCAGAGGTAGTCATGGCTGTTTTGCAGTGGTTGAAGAGAGAAAAGAGAATGAAAGATAGGAAGAGAGAAGGGTGGCGGCTAGTTTTAGGGTTTGGGATCAAACCAAGTGTGATACCATGTAAGATAATTTAGGCCGTGCCTTTTCCATTGATCTGATAGTCTTTTATATACACAATACAATTATGTGGTTATGATTCTAATAATCATTGGTTATGATTCTAATAATCATTGCAGTTAATACTAATAATAATCTTTCTATATTTACATATCTAATAGCTACTTTTAAAATATCAATTTTGGGTGAATTAAGTGTGAAAGAATTATAGACCAAGCTCTTCATTCTTGGGTCATTGCCTTGCATTGAGTATCCTATTGGATTTGGAAAGGGTAAAATATTCTTCATTAGGAAAGGCAAAGAAGGGGCATGGTTTGACTTAAGCACCCAGATGATCGAAGAGCTTGGTGTTAAAGGAGACAGTCGTCTTTCTCCGACAGTAGTTTACAAGGAAAACCTTCCAATTAGTGGAATTAAAAAATAATTGTTTTTTCTTGTTTTCACCTAGGGGTTTATGATTATGGTTATTGGGATATGGCCTTGTATGCAATCATTGTCAATTTTATTTTGAATGATTACTCTCGTTTTGCAAACTGATTTGTTTCAAGATCAATTACAACCATCTTTTTCCTTTACCAAATGGCCTCTAGTTTAATGTATGGGAAACTTGATTATCTGATTAGGAATAACTCTTTATTAGAACTTCATTGCATTCTGTGTGCAATATCTATGCATTTCTGTTTAATTTTGCGCTTCATTTTTTTCTTTTGCATTTCAAATCCAAATCAATAAACTGAACATGTTCAAGCTTGATGGCTTAGTTCAAATCAATTAATCTTCTTCATGTCCCCTCTATTATAAAGAATCTTACCAGTTTCGGTAAACTTGCCAAAGAATGTTCAGTTTATTTTGAATTCTATTCTTACTTTGTCTTATCTAAGGGTTTACATTTAAAATAACAAGTCATCTTTACCTATTTATTGTGAACATGTGTGAACACATAAACCATAAAGTCACCTTTTGTTGATATGTTTTCATATGGGAGTAAAACGTGTTTGACAAAAGGGCTTTGCATTCAACATTCAGATTTTCGGTGCATATATTTTCAACATAAATTGGTTGGCAACTGTGCTTATGCCTATGGTCATAAATTTAAGTGGTTGGGCAATGGCTTTGTAATCCTATATATAGCTTGCTCTTGTACCGTCGTAAATCATCCCATCAGATAACAAAGTAACACAATAACAAGTGTTTTGTTCTAGTAGAGTTAGAGAGGAAAAATATAGAGAGAAAGGAAAATAGTTTTTCGTGTGAGGTTTCTCCTAGTTAGTGTTAGTATTCTTCTATTTACAAGAGAGGGTGGTAATTGTACATTCCTTGCATTTAGAGAGAGGTCCTTGTAATTTCTTCCACTTAGTGAAAATTCTCTACTCTTGCCCCATGGTTTTTCCCCTTATTTGTTGAGGGGTTCCCACGTAAATATTGTTGAAATTCCTGGCATGACTGGTTCTGAACCGTAAAACAGAGTATGAAAATAGCAGTTCAGAAGCAGAAAAATAAAGGACAAAAAGTAAAGAACACAGATGATTTGTTAACCCAGTTCGGTGCAAACTTCACCTACATCTGGAGGCTACCAAGCCAGGAAGAAAATCCACTAAAATAGTATCAATTCGAAGTCCTATGACACAGCCCCTGTTTCACAGCCCCTATGACAACAGCCCCTGTTTCACTGCCCCTTCCCACTTAATCACTACCCGTGGTATTTCTACCTAGGAACTCCTAGATATAAGAAACCCCTCTTACTTCCCTCAGTCAATCACTGCCCCAGTGATTATCAGACTCTAACAAATCAAAGATGGAGACACTTTTGCTTAAAAGCTTCAAGTGAATTACAACTCAATAAAAACAACAACCAACTCTAAACACTTGAGTGGTGTACAAAACAAAGCATAAAGCTCACAGACTCAAAACACTAAGTATGACTCTCTCTTCTGTTTTGAATGAATTTCTTCAATAACAGCTTCCTCTATTTATAATCTTCAGCAACACATAATTCTGAACCAAATCTTCAAAGATATGTTACCAGAATTCTTTAGAAGCAAATAGAAGCTCACATATTATTCAGAAATATATTTTCCAAAGATTCCTTGAAAATATATTCACAAATAACAGAAATAAATCTTCAACAAAATTTACGCGCAAAATGATCTTTCTTCTAGAAACAAATCTTAAAGAATTCTTCAATTGAATCTTCACATAAAGATCATGTTCTGAAAATACACAGCTTCAAGGCACACAAAATAACGCAGCTTCTGAACGCAGAAAACGTGCTTCTGAAATGCAGCTTCTGAAGGTTCAGCTTCTGATGAACAGTGCTTCTGAAGGTCAACAAAAGTCAGCGTCTGAACAGTGCGTCTGAAGGTCAACAAAAGTCAGCGTCTGAACAATGCGTCTGAAGGTCAACAAAAGTCAGCGTCTGAACAGTGCGTCTGAAGTACTGTTCCAGCTTCTGAAGCCCAGCTTCTGAAGTACTGTTCACAAATGAGGATCAGCTTCTGAAAACGCACATATTGCTTGCATATTTGATTTTAGCAAACATGAAGCCAACAACCAAATATCCAACAATTGTGTGTTCAGTTCCTCTTTTCTCGTCTCTTATTTTAGCTGCGTGATAATTTCTTCCACTTAGAGATTGTACTCACAGCAAGTACAGTTGGCACCCACCGTGGGGCTACGGTAAAACTAACCTAGTTGCACCTCTGAATCGTAAACCTTTGGCGATTTGGAGCCTTTCTTAGATCGCAACAACCTTTCCTTGCGATCTGGGACTACTTTTCTGGATCGTACAAACCTCTTTTGCGATTTAGAAAACACCCTTTCCACATCGTAACCCTAAAACTGTGATTTGGAAACACAAATTCCATCACTTCCACGATGATCGAACCTAACGCCATGGAGGCCATGCAACAACATATTCAACAATTGATCAATCTCAATGAGGCCCTCCAGGCATCCATGGACACCTTGCAACATCAACATACGGATTGTGATGAGTCCCAACACGGCGACTTGGATGAACCAGACCCTCAACCACTTTCAGCCAAAATTTGGGGCGCACCAGTCCCTGAAAACTTAAAATCGCCATCGCTAGCCGCCTTCGATGGGAAAAGCGTTCCCGTCGAGCATGTCACCGCCTTCAACACTTAGATGGCGATCATCGGCGCCGCGGACTCCCTCAAGTGCAAGCTCCTGGCAGGAACCCTAAAAGACGCCACCCTCAGGTGGTATATGAACCTTCCTCGTTTCTCCATCCTCAGGTACCAGGACATGACGCGAAAGCTGATTCACCAATTCTTCGCCAGTGGACACCGCAAGGTCTTATCCACTAACCTATTTAATGTTCGCCAAGGGCAGAACGAATCCCTCAGAGAATACCTCGCCCGGTACAATGACGCCACCATCAAGGTCTTCAATCCCAATCAAGAGTTGTTCATAGGTGCCTTCCAGAACGGATCACGAGCAGGCAAATTCAACGAGTCACTCGTGCAGAAACCGACAGACTCAATGGAAGAAATCATGTCGATGGTTGAATGTTACATCAAAGGAGAAGAAAGCAACGCAAAAAAAAAAGGCATGAGATTCAAAGGAGCGAGGACTCAGTAACACAAATAGTCGTCGGAACTACTACCCCCCGCCCGCCATAGATAGAGGAACTTTCAAACGACAAGACAGACCACGCGCCCGCCACTTGTTCGACACCTACACACCACTCAACACTCGCCGCGAACACATCTCGAAGGACGTTTACCACTCAAAGCTCATTCCTAACCCACCAAAACCAAGAGGAAAAGCAATGGGGCCCCATAGAAACGCTTGGTGTAAGTATCATAGAATCAAAGGCCATCACACCGACGACTGCGTCCACCTTAAGAACAAGATCGAAAAGCTGATCTAAAACGGAAGACTCCGAGGATATGTGAAGGACAGTCGCGACGAGAATGACGGCCGGATGAACTAAGCAAGCATAAGGAGGAGGACAAGAATAAAGAGAGACACACTCTGAACACCATCTCTGGAGGGTTCGCCAGAAGAGGCGAATCCAATGCCTCGCGGAAGAGATACGCAAGACAAGTTATGCTACTGGACAACACTGCCGCCACGGCGTTTGAAGTAGAACCTGAAATCACCTTCTCCGCCAAAGACTACGAAGGCGTAATTCCCCACGACGACGATCCTATGGTCATCACCCTCCAGATTTTTAATTGTGACATAAAAAGAGTCCTCATCGACCGAAGCAGCTCGGCGGACATCCTCTATTACAGCGCCTTCAAGACGATGGGCCTCGATCCTGATCACCTCCATCCTTTCAAAGGAACCTTAGCCGGATTTACAGGACAACAAGTACACGTCAAAGGATACATCACCCTAAAAACCACCTTCGACACAGGGAAAAGCGCAAAGACAATCCGGGTCAAGTACCTAGTAGTGAACTCTCCCTGCCCCTACAACATTATCATAGGCCGCCCCGCCTTCAACCTGTTAGGCGCCTTCCTGTCCACAAAATTCCTCGTAATGAAGTATCCTTTAGACTACGGCCAAACAGGCCGGATCAGAGGAGACCAGAAGATCGCCCGCGAATGCTACCACAATAGCCTGAAGCTACAGAAGGAAACTAAAAAATCCAGCAACAATGGAACACTGCGCATCAACATGATTGACCTTGACCCAAAACAAGAATATCAACAGGAGCGCCTTGAACCCACGAAAGACTTGAAATAGGTCCAAATCGGTCCCTAACCCCATCAAACCACCAAGATAGGAACTTCCTTGGAGCACGCCGAGGAACACGCCCTAGTCCTCCTGTTACAGCAAAACTTATACATGTTCGCCTGGCAGCCCTCTGACATGCCAGGAATCGACCCCAGCATCATATGCCACCACCTCGCCATCAATCCAAAAATCAAACCAGTGGCCCAAAGGAAGCGAAAGCTGGGCGAAGAAAGGAGAAACGTAGTGGATGAAGAAGTTAAGAAACTGAAAGAAGCCTGTTTCATTAGCGAAATTAAATACCCCACATGGTTAGCCAACGTTGTTATAGTTAAGAAATCATCGGGAAAATGGAGAATGTGTGTCGACTACACAGACCTCAACACCACTTGCCCAAAGGATCCTTACCCCCTCCCAAACATCGGCCATCTCATTGACAACACGTCAGGATACAGAACTCTCAGCTTCATGGATGCTTACTCCGGCTACAACCAGATTAAAATGGATCCCTGGGATGCCCCCAAGACAGCTTTCATGACGAACAATCAGAACTACCACTACGAAGTCATGCCTTTTGGATTAAAGAACGCCGGCTCCACCTTTCAAAGACTGATGGATACCGCCTTCGCCAATCAGATCAGAATGAACCTCGAAGTGTACATAGACGACCTTGTCGTCAAAACCAAACAAGACTCCAACCATGCAGACGACCTCCAAGAAATACTACAACAATTTAGAAAGTACAACATGCGCTTAAACCCACCAAGTGCTCTTTTGGCGTGCACGCCGGAAAGTTCCTCGGTTTCATGCTCACCAGACGCGGAATTGAAGCCAACCCAGACAAATGCCAAGCAATCATAGATATGAGAAGCCTTCGAGCATCAAAGAGGTACAACTTCTAACATGGAGATTGTCCGCATTGTCAAGATTTCTCTCATGCGCCAGCGACAAAGCATTTATCTTTTTTGCCTCGATCAAAAAGAAGGAACAATTCGAAAGGACGCCTGTCATACCCCAATTTTTGACCTAAAATTTCTTTTTTTACTCGTCTTTTTGGTTCGGAATTTTTCGTCGTTTCAGACGAAATTTCGGCAGAGAGGTATTTTAAAATACCTCGTTTAGGGTTCCGAAGGCGACCTTTTTTTTCAGTTTTATTATTATTTTATTTTACTTTAGTTTTTTTTTATCTTTTTTCTTTTTTACTTATTTAATTTTCGGTTTTTTTTTCTATTTTTATTTTATTTTTCATTTATTCTATTTTGTTTTTATTTTTATTCTTAATGGTTATTTTTTTTTGTCTTTATTGCTAATCAAACCTATCCAAAGTCCAAGGTCAAAGGTCAAGGTCAAATGTTTGATTTAATGGTTTTGACATATGTGATTTAATGGCTTTAATCTCATTTGATGGGGATTTAATCCTTGTCTCCTTATTGTCAAAAGTCCACCCCAATGTGTATATAAAGGCACACACCCCAACAACCAAGAGGAGGAAAAACTCATCAGTACACAAGCCACAATTATTTCCAAACCAAAATTAATCACAACCCATCAAATCAAAACCACAAAAAACCATATATCAAAACCAAAATCAATCATCATCCATAATCAAAACCACAAACTCGGCCACCTCCACCACCACCACAATCAATCCGAACCTCCTCCCTAACCACCTACAAACCATTAATAGTAATCTGAACCACCACATACCACAACCACATAAAGCCACACACACGGCCAAACCCACAACCAAACAACCACTACGCAAAATCGCACCGCCTCTTTACAACCCTTCCCTTGCTACTGCACCCATCTTTTCCTTTATTTTTATTTTTTTGTTTTATTTCTTTTTCTCGCATTTTCTTTTTTATTTATTGCATTTCTCATCCTTTATTTATTCCTCATGCATTCCATCTTATTGATTTTTTTATCTTTTGCATTTTCTTCATTTTTTTTTACTTTATTTTATTTTCTTAATTTTGTAGTTTTTCTCTAGGTTAATCATCATGCATTTTTTCCCCATTATTCATTTTAATGCTTCATAATTCAGCATACCATGCATTTTTTATTTACTTTTATGTGACATATTTATTTATTGTTTTGCATTTCATGCATTGTTATTTTCTTTTATTCTTAGCATATTTATTTTAATGCATTTGCAAGTTTTGTTATTTTGTTCATCATTTTGTCTTTTTTCATTTCATTTTATTAGAATGTATTTAGGAGCAATGTAAATATAAATGAGAATTTGCACTGACACTCACTTTATTTATTCCGCTTTATGTCTTTTATTTCTTTTTTTTATTTATTTTGCTTTCCGAAAAAAATACAAAAATATTAGGTTAGTTTATTTTTCAAAAAGGATTTCGTGGTGATCCAACGTCACCACGGAAGTTCCTCGTATTTAATTTTTTTTGTTACGTTTTAGTCTTAGTTAATTATTAAAAAAAAAAAACAAAAACATGCAAATAATAATCAAAAATCACAAAAAATATTTTCATAAATAAACCTTGATTTTCAATCAAGTGTCCCTTTTTTCTTCTTTTATTTTCTTAAATAATCATTAATCTACTTTAATTACACTTTAATCATTTTCAAAAAATAAAAAACACAAACCAATTTCATTTTGCCACTTGGCCTTTATTTTATCTTTAAAACTTTTTTTAAAAACCAATAAAAAATACAAAACAAATCAACCGTCATTTTTACCCCGAACTACGAGGTTTTGATCCTTCACGGGTACGTAGGCAGAGGACCTTGTCCTTCCAAATCATAAAAAATATAAAAAAAAAACATTTCTTTTTCTCACTACTTTAATTCTGTCTCTTAAAAAATAAGCAAGTTATAGCCAAAATAAATAAATAAAATCAAGAGGTTCTCGTACACTACAAGAAAACTGCAATTTAGCGTCGGCCAAAAACCCACTCTAACAGGGCTAAAACCGACGCTAACACAGATTTAGCGTCGGATTAGCGTCGAGGTCGGGGGCAGGCTAAAAAATTCGAAGTTACTGTGTAGAGTCGGCTATTTGCCCTCCGAGGCTAACATAGCGTCGGTTAATCCGACTCTAAAACCGACTCTTCGCAAAAGCCGACGCTATTAAATTCAAAATAAAAAAAGTCAATAAATAATTTAGAGTTTGCCAGACCGACGCTAATTATAAAATTTAGAGTCGGCTACACTAACGCTAAAGTCAACTTCGAGACCAGTCAACTAAATCTTTTAGAGTCGGCTAGGCCGACGCTAAAGTCAGCTTTAAAGAAAAAAATTAATGTTTAGTCAGTATTACGATTATTGTGATACTACAAAATGGTCTAAAACTACAAAATAACAATACAAAATGTTGCTACTAATAATAATAATAGAAGTTAAATATATGCTAAACAACTTACTTAAGTTCAAAATTTATTAGTACATCACAACTACTTAATTACATAATGACTAGTTATATGGTTTTAGAAGAGCACTAGAAATAAAAGTTTGATTGAGACAACAAGAGCACATAATAACTGATAACTCAATACTTACAATACAAATAAAAGCTTAATGTAATTATTAGCTCACAAGGCATAAATGGATGTCTAAAATCTGTTAAACAAGCCAAAACACCTCCAATTGACTTGAACGAAGACCTGGACGGCTACCGTAAAACCTAATCAAACCCATCACCCTTCAGCACCTACAAAACACCAAACAAAACCACTACAACAACAAAAGTTCGCGAGATGAACTCAGAAAGCAGCACAACAAAACAGGACAGACTTGAACTATTAGGTTGCCAATATGTTCTATGCAATAACCTATGAATCAGGAAGGTCAACTCGAGCAATCTTTTAATACAGTATCTTGAACTGAAAAGATGATAATAAAAATTAACCAGCCAGGTCACAAACGTGATCACTAACCAAGACTTAGTTGCCTATATTCAATTGAATTATCAGATCATGTAAGTTCAATGCTGTGATACATATCCCCCATAAATTAATTAAATATGCAGACAGAAGATGTTTAATAAAGGAAGACCGCAAAATATGGCATCATAAATGAAGACCAATGACAACAAATGTCAGTTGATTCCATTTATCAGTAATTTTTATCATTCAAAATTGGTGGCATTATGTCATGGCTCAGTCTTAATGTCATATGAGATCATCATAGGTGAAATTTGAATCACGTCTACACATAAGTTCCTATCTTAAAGAAACTAGTAACTAAGAAGTAGATTGAGGAAGTAATGAATTTAGGTTATATATAAGTTTGTCAAAAAACAGTTGCAGGTATGGTAATCGTCCAGATAATGCAATATGCTAAACTATCACATGCCAAAACAAAATTAAATCTAGTTGTATCTTGGACAACGAATACAACCGAAGCTTCTAAATATAAAGCATAAGCCAAATTCCATTGTCATATTCAATTAGCAAAACAGGAAATCATTATGTCAAGTAGAAGCCTACCTGATTGCGAGGAATGAATTCTTGATATTGGAATGCAAGCCATCTGGAGAATTTTGAAGCACTAATTGCACAAGTTCTTGCATTTCTGACTCTATCTCGGGTGTATTGATACTAGCATGTGCCTGACAATAACATAAATGTACAAAAATTCAGGATCTAGATGTTGGAGTATTGAATGAACCAAGTCATGATAGCCATGCACTTAAAATTTTTAATTTGAGTTTGAATTTATCAGCTTATTTATTCAACTTGTATAATTTGGATAGTTGCTAAATTTACTTTATTTATAAACATCTCCATTAAACATCAATTAACTTCTATGCAATATCATAGCTTCCTTTAAGATAAAATGACACAAAAGGGGAAGAAAGCTCACAAGATTACTGTGGACCGGGTGGAGGATATTGGATGTGAAAGTGTTGCATCATTAGTGCGAGCATTTGTCCTTGCCTTTGTTGCTCGACACCTTGCCTTTGAACCTCAACCTCTATCCTTGCACACCAATCATGTCCAACCTGCATTTCTTGGACTGGTTGCTGTTCCACCTGCTCATCACCCATTTGCTCATCCTGGACAGGCTGCTCTTGAGGCACCTGTGGAGCTATATTAGAGTAAAGCCAATTTCCTGCAATTCAGCAAGTGACATGTTAAACTCTTTGTTCATCAAACTAAACGATATGGTGTGGTACAAGTTGCTCACATTGGTTCAAGCAAGGACTTGACAATGCATGACTCACCAACATGTACATTAACATAATAAGCACCACCAATTATGTTCTTCACCAACAATTGCATTATCAAATACTTACATCCATACAATCAACCAATCATTATCAATTCATTTTTATTCTATCATATCATCATGAACATAAAACAAATTGCAAGTTATCCGGTCATTAAATCACTTTTCAACAAAGTTCGTCTATTTACACCACTTTCTACATTTCCAAGTATTTCAACAAAACAAGATAAACTTGATCAAACACCTCAACCAAGCACATACACTACTCACATATGATCACAGTAGCTTATGCATATAGGTATCATAGGCCGATTCCAATTAATTCCGACATTTCACAAAGTTCGTCTATTTTCTCAAAAATCGTCTTTTTCCAAATAGTTCACTGAAACGAGACATTCATGCTCAAACACATCAACAAAGCGTTTTTATATATTATATAACATCACAATACCTCATACATAACAACATCATAGCTCAATTCCAATTAATTCCGACATTTCACAAAGTTCGTCTATTTTCTCAAAAAACGTCTTTTTCCAAATAGTTCACCGAAACGAGACGCTCATGCTCAAACACATCAACAAAGCATTTTCATATATTATATAACATCACAATACCTCATACATAACAACATCATAGCTCAATTCCAATTAATTCCGACATTTCACAAAGTTCGTCTATTTTCTCAAAAATCGTCTTTTTCCAAATAGTTCACCGAAACGAAACGCTCATGCTCAAACACATCAACAAAGCATTTTCATATATTACATAACATCACAGTAGTTCATACATATCAGCACCATAACTCAATTCCAATTAATTCTGACATTTCACAAAGTTCATCTATTTTCTCAAAAATCGTCTTTTTCCAAATAGTTCACCGAAACGAGACGTTCATGCTCAAACACATCAACAAAGCGTTTTCATATATTATATAACATCACAATACCTCATAAATATCAACAGCATAGCTCAATTCCAATTAATTCCGACATTTCACAAAGTTCGTCTATTTTCTCAAAAATCGTCTTTCTCCAAATAGTTCACCGAAACGAGACGCTCATGCTCAAACACATCAACAAAGCATTTTCATATATTACATAACATCACAGTAGCTCATACATATCAACATCATAGCTCATCCAATTAATTCTGAGATTTCACAAAGTTCGTCTATTTTCTCAAAAATCGTCTTTTTTTCCAAATAATTCACCGACATTTAAAGTCAATCCAATTGATGTTCCAGCAAGTTTAGAAGGCGAAACAGTAGTTAAACACATCAAAAGAAACACTTAGGGAAGTCCAGAATGGCCCCCAACCACCCGGAACGCCAAAAATCATCGTCATGTTCATTTTTCACCAAAACCCACAATTTTCACATTTTTTTTTATATTTAAACTTCATAAACAACCACACCAATTCAAACCCCATCAACACACAATCATACATAACATTGATGAAGTGAAATCAAACATGTTTCAACAACAATCATACATCAATTCATGATTTGCACCCAACTAATCCACAATCATCAAAACAACTTATCAATAACAACAACTTTGAAGTTTAAGCATATAACTCAACAATTTCATGAAGTTTATCATACCCACAAATTCACATGAATTAGGAGCACGAAATTCATCATCAAAGATCATCAAAAGTCACAATTAACATAAAAGCACTTAAACCCATAATTGAAAGTAGAGATTATGACTTAATTAATGAAAGGAACCATCCACCTTTACCATCAAAAATACAATATTATTCTTATAGAATGGATCGTAGAGAACAGACAATTAAGAGGATATTAATTAGTAGGCAGAGAACACAAATCGATGGACAGACATTATGAAGTTCATTACAAAAGACTATAAAAGCCCATACTGGTAAAGATATGCACACAGGAATTTCATTACGCAGAAGCAGAAGTCGAAAAGCTATAAGCATGAGCAGAACAATTAGAAGCTATAAGAAAAAGCTATAAGCGGATTATATAAAGGAAAATGAACGAATAAGAAAAACACAAAAGGAATAAGGAAACACACCACCTCAAATTGATGATAGATCAATGCAACTCCTCCTACTTGATCTCCCTTCAAATCCTTTGCAACATGGTGCATGATGAAATGTTTGGTTTTTGTGAAAATTTTGGTTGGGAAAAGTTGTTTTGATGGTGGGTTTTAAGGTTTATGATGAATTTTTGTGTTTGAGTTAGGATTTGTGAAGATTTTTGGAGGTTTTGGTTTAGGGATTTGGTTTATACGAAATTTGGGATTTTTATTGGTAGTAGGTGATTTGTGATTTTGAAGGTTGGAATGTGCTTAATAGGTTGTGGGTTATTGATTTGGGTTGTGTTTGATGAGGTTTGGTGAAGTTTTGATGAAGATTGGTTGATTTTGGAAGTTTTAGGAGGTTAGGTTTTTAGAGAAGATGAAGATGAAAAGTTTGAATGGTGTATGATGAGGGAAAGGGTAAGGGAACCCGTGTTTTAATTTGGCTGATCCAATATGTTAGCGTCGGCTAAGCCGACTCTATATCTATTTCTAATTTTATTATATTAAATTTTTATCAATTAAAATAATAGAGTCGGACAGACCGACTCTAAATATAGTCTAAAATGTCATACGTGGGTCCCCTAACCTTTAGCCTCGGCTAGGCCGACTCTAAATCTTTTAAAAATAAAGGAAAACTAGAAATTGAAGTAGAGTGGGTTAGGCCGACTCTAGTCAGACGCTAGTAGCGTCGGTGTCGGCGGCCGACGCTAAAATTCGACGCTAAAACGTTGTTTTCTTGTAGTGGTAGAGTACTACGAACGTATAGGGTGCTAACACCTTCCCTAAACGTAACTAACCCCCGAACCTTAAATCTTTTAAAATGTGGTAATTTAGAACTTTTTTCCACTTTTCTTTTAAAAAATTAAAAGTTCAGTCGTGAAATAAAATTAGTGAGTCAACGCTAATCAATAGCTTGATCTCCGAAAATCACCGCGACAGAAATGACGACTTCACTGGGGATGACACTAAGAGGGTTGAGCCTAACTTGAATTTATTTAATTATTTTGTGCTATAACTTGCTTAAAATAAAAATGAGGTTGTAAATATGTGCCTACGTGTTTTTTTTCTTTTTACGTGAGTGGTGAGATAAGTCCTACACCCGGACTTGAGGGAAACATAAGATAGGATGGTGGTATAATCAAAGTGTCTTTCCGAGGGTAAATTTCGGATGTGGCACATGTGATAACCCCGCTCAATGGAGGAATCTTGGAAGTATTATTATGTCGGCATGAGTAGTCATGTCCGGCATTATTACTTTCAAGTGACCTATGAAGTTGAGGACCTTTAGTTACCTTTAACCCATCTTGGCCTTTTAGGACGTAGTGCGGTGGCTAACCAAGAGTAATCTTGAATTAGTTGATACGCGATACTACACTCAAACGAGACTTTCTTACAAATATTATTGGATCGGGAGTCAATCTCGTAACCCGACGATATTTGGAAGGGGTTGAGGACTTTGGGAACTTGGTAGAACCCGTGATACAGGTACATATGAAACCATAGTCCTTACCAAATGGCGTGTTTACCCTTGACTCCAACATTATTGGACTTAACCTCACCATGTTTTCTCCGCTTTAGCATAATCATGCATACATGCATCCATGCATAAACTCATTTTTTCATCCAATTACCGAAGGACTTAAACAAGTTTTTTAAACATCATAGAGGAGCACTAGGAAGTACACCTTCAAGAGCCCTGATTTGTTGAATTTAAGGAAGCTATGAGTCTTTAAATTTTTTTTTTCTGTTAAAATCTAGCTTCCACTAAAGGACCTTTGAATTGATCCCTTGGCTTGGTTTCTAAAAAAGAACTATTTTGTAATGCCTTGATGCTCAAATGAAATGTTCAAACCATGATGTTCACAATTTCTACAACAAAGTCCTTCGATAACAAATCTTTCTTCTTTTTTGCATAAACATAATCGTGCATCATACTGCATTCATAGTTTCTGAGTCGAGTCTCATCCTCTGTTTCATCACAAAAAGGTCAATCTGCCGCAGTCAAAGAAAGTGGCCCGACACATTCATTACAAATCCACTCGCACCTACAACACTCGTGCAGACAAAAGAGAGAAAATGGGTGTGGTCATGCGAACACAAGGAAGGATTTGCCGCAATTGGGTCACTGTTGACATTCCCTCAGTTACTCATGGGTCCAAGTAATGTGTTTTCGTTGTCTTGTCTTTTCAAAAAAATCCTTTCGTTTCGCCCAATACGAAAGTGAAATCATGTAGGGCTCTACTTTTGTCTTCAAGTTACCACTATCAATGAAAAATTGTCGTTTCTTTCGCGACTTTTATTTTTATTTTACTGCTTTCCTGGAAAATGGTAACACAAAAAACCCAAAAAATATTTTATTTTATTTTATTTTAAATCAATTTCAAAAGGTCCGCGTTTTTTACTCATTTTCTAAAATCAATCATCAATCATATGTAGACTGAACATCAATAAACCCGTTGAACACTGTAACCCTATTGTCTCTCCCAACTTTGATTTCCCTGTCTACGAAGCTGAAGAGGAAGAGGACGAAGGGATTCCCGTAAAGATCTATCGGTATTAGTATGACATGAAAGCCATTCAGCCTCATGAAGAAGCATTTGAAATGATTAACTTGGGTTCCGAGGAACTGCCACTACAGTATCCCTGATAAAATTCCAGACGAATGGTGCCATTGAAGCTGCAAAAAAAAAACAACAACAACAACAACAACAAAAGAAACAAAATGGAAAAAGGAAAATACATCAAGAAAACAGTGCAGAAGATGGTAGCCACTTACAGGACTGGCATGTTACCGTATGCTTTGAATGGGTACTGTACCTCAGTGCGCACTTCAACAGGGGCAACCCCTTTCTCTTTAGCTTACGACATGGAAGCAATGCTCCCTGTGGAAGTCAAGATCCCATCAATGAGAGTTCCGATGGAAGCCAAGTTGTCTCAGGCTGAATGGTGTCAAAGTATGGATGATCAGCTGAACTTGATTGAAGAAAAACGCATGGCCGCCTGGTGTCATGGTCAACAATATCAGAGGAGGATGAAACAAGCCTTTGACAAGAAGGTTCGTCTCCGTGAATTTCGAGAAGGAGACCTTGTGCTCAAAAAGATTTTATCTTTCCAACCGGACGCCAGGGGCAAATGGACGCCTAATTATGAAGGACCATATGTCGTCAAGAGAGCGTTCTTCGGTGGTGCAATGACTCTTACGACTATGGATGGTGATGAGCTTCCCCGTCCTGTAAACGCCGATGCAGTCAAGAAATACTTTGTCTAAAAAATAAAAGAACAGCTCGGTAAGTCGAAAACCCGTAAGGGCGACTTAGGCAAAAATGAGCGTCTCGGTGGACTGAAAACCCGAAAGGGCGGTCCAGGCAAAAATTAGAGACATGAAACAGAAAAATAATCATCCTGATAAGTCGAAAACCCGAAAGGGCGATCTATGCAAAAATTAAGGATCAAAAGACAAAGTAACTGCATCAGGTTGGCCATGAGTCACTTGGGGCACATTAGCGGTCAAAAAGACTCTGAATTGGAAGCATCTAAACGGTGTAATTCAAAGTCGTCAGGGAGAATATCGGTTACTGTGTTCAATGTACATTCCCCTTATATTTACCATTTTCCAAACTTTGTGAGATCCGTGGAGCCACGCCATTGGCGGGCCACCACTCTGACAAATGAATTTGAGCCTGTGCCTTTTATTTGGAATTCCCATTTATTCTGTTTATAAAAATTTCTTCTATTTTTGATGGTAGTACTTGAAGCAAACTTTTTTTTCAAAAAAATTATAAACCTTTTTTTATATTTTTGGAAAGCTTAGACAACAAATACATTTTCTCTGAACTCATGAATAAGTGAAGAGCGCGTCAACAGTTATCCTGAGAACAGATAAACTCTGCAGGTTGAACATGGCCAATTGCTTGAAAAAGAAAAAAAAGAGAAAAGAAAAGTTCGGTAAGTCGAAAACCCAAAAGGGCGGCTTAGGCAAAAATGAGTGTCCCGGTGGATCGAAAACCCGTAAGGGCGGTCCAGGCAAAAATTAGGGGCATACAAAAGGAATATATTCCCGGTGGACTGAAAACCCGAAAGGGCGGTCCAGGCAAAAGTTAGGGATTCAAAAAAAGAAAAAAGAACAAAAAGCATGACCACAGAAACGCCAGTTCTTCTGCCAGGTCTATGGATTAACACGTCTCCCCCAGGAAGTGTTTGCTCCCCACCGGTTGTTGCATACGCCGGGTTTTACCCCGTCAATGTTTTGATATGCCCCCAATGGCATCATTCCCAATGAAGATTGCAGAGTGTTTGTACTGCGCCGTCGGTCCACTTTCCATCTTACCTGTCCAGTTTTGTCTCATCAAGTCCATCAGTTATACTATCCCACAAGTCAATCCTCCATACGGTCATACAAGTCGTATTGTCTTACATACATTCATACATTCATGCATATACACATTCATGCATACACAACATGCACATAACATCATTCAATACATGGTTGCATTAACCACCCTGAGTCTTGCTTTTCATGTCGATCAATCATGAACAATTTGTGACCCTTTTTCCCCAAGTGTCATCCCCAGTGTGTCTGGTCCAAAGATGTCACCCTCTTTTCGCCAAGTGGCAGTTCTTTAACGGACAGCTTGCGCGTACCTTTATTTCTTGTCGTCAATGGCAGTTCGGCAACAACCCGAACAGTTGACATCTACATTTACTTCTTGTCGTCAATGGCAGTTCGGCAACAACCCGAACAGTTGGCATCTACCTTTATTTCTTTGTCGTCAATGGCAGTTCGGCAACAACCCGAACAGTTGACATCTACATTTATTTCTTTGTCGTCAATGGCAGTTCGGCAACAACCCGAACAGTTGACATCTACATTTACTTCTTGTCGTCAATGGCAGTTCGGCAACAACCCGAACAGTTGGCATCTACCTTTATTCCTTGTTGTCAATGGCAGTTCGGCAACAACCCGAACAGTTGACATCTACCTTTATTTCTTTGTCGTCAATGGCAGTTCGGCAACAACCCGAACAGTTGACATCTACATTTACTTCTTGTCGTCAATGGCAGTTCGGCAACAACCCGAACAGTTGACATCTACATTTACTCCTTGTCGTCAATGGCAGTTCGGCAACAACCCGAACAGTTGGCATCTACCTTTATTTCTTTGTCGTCAATGGCAGTTCGGCAACAACCCGAACAGTTGGCATCTACCTTTATTCCTTGTTGTCAATGGCAGTTCGGCAACAACCCGAACAGTTGACATTTACCTTTATTTCTTGTCGTCAATGGCAGTTCGGCAACAACCCGAACAGTTGGCATTTACCTTTATTTCTTGTCGTCAGTGGCAAGTTACTTTTATTTCCGTCTTTACCTCAAGTGGCAAGCTCAAACAAACGGGCAGCTTGTAGTCGGTGTCTTTTCTCACATCATCCTTCCTTTTCAGCTGTCAGTACGATAGTTGAACCCCTCCCCAGTGAAACTATGTTATTCCCCAATGGAGACGGATCCCTTGCTTTAACAAACTCGGGTATCCTTTGGTTTTGTTTTACCCCCGGTCAGGTCATCTTCGCCGTCTTGCATTTGCATTTGCATCACGAGCATCTCACATTTTTTTTTAGGTCCAAAATTGGCGTACTCTGTATTTAAGTCCCTTCGACCTGCCGAATCCAAGATTTTATCTTCAAATCTCCGGACGAAGAGACTTAAATAGGGGCATCTGTCATACCCCAATTTTTGACCTAAAATTTCTTTTTTTACTCGTCTTTTTGGTTCGGAATTTTTCGTCGTTTCAGACGAAATTTCGGCAGAGAGGTATTTTAAAATACCTCGTTTAGGGTTCCGAAGGCGACCTTTTTTTTCAGTTTTATTATTATTTTATTTTACTTTAGTTTTTTTTTTATCTTTTTTCTTTTTTACTTATTTAATTTTCGGTTTTTTTCTATTTTTATTTTATTTTTCTTTTATTCTATTTTGTTTTTATTTTTATTCTTAATGGTTATTTTTTTTTTGTCTTTATTGCTAATCAAACCTATCCAAAGTCCAAGGTCAAAAGTCAAGGTCAAATGTTTGATTTGATGGCTTTGACATATGTGATTTAATGGCTTTGACATATGTGATTTAATGGCTTTAATCTCATTTGATGGGGATTTAATCCTTGTCTCCTTATTGTCGAAAGTCCACCCCAATGTGTATATAAAGGCACACACCCCAGCAACCAAGAGGAGGAAAAACTCATCAGTACACAAGCCACAATTATTTCCAAACCAAAATTAATCACAACCCATCAAATCAAAACCACAAAAAACCATATCTCAAAACCAAAATCAATCATCATCCATAATCAAAACCACAAACTCGGCCACCTCCACCACCACCACAATCAATCCGAACCTCCTCCCTAACCACCTACAAACCATTAATAGTAATCTGAACCACCACATACCACAACCACATAAAGCCACACACACGGCCAAACCCACAACCAAACAACCACTACGCAAAATCGCACCGCCTCTTTACAACCCTTCCCTTGCTACTGCACCCATCTTTTCCTTTATTTTTATTTTTTTGTTTTATTTCTTTTTCTCGCATTTTCTTTTTTATTTATTGCATTTCTCATCCTTTATTTATTCCCCATGCATTCCATCTTATTGATTTTTTTATCTTTTGCATTTTCTTCATTTTTTTTTACTTTATTTTATTTTCTTAATTTTGTAGTTTTTCTCTAGGTTAATCATCATGCATTTTTTCCCCATTATTCATTTTAATGCTTCATAATTCAGCATACCATGCATTTTTTATTTACTTTTATGTGACATATTTATTTATTGTTTTGCATTTCATGCATTGTTATTTTCTTTTATTCTTAGCATATTTATTTTAATGCATTTGCAAGTTTTGTTATTTTGTTCATCATTTTGTCTTTTTTTCATTTCATTTTATTAGAATGTATTTAGGAGCAATGTAAATATAAATGAGAATTTGCACTGACACTCACTTTATTTATTCCGCTTTATGTCTTTTATTTCTTTTTTTTATTTATTTTGCTTTTCGAAAAAAATACAAAAATATTAGGTTAGTTTATTTTTCAAAAAGGATTTCGTGGTGATCCAACGTCACCACGGAAGTTCCTCGTATTTAATTTTTTTTGTTACGTTTTAGTCTTAGTTAATTATTAAAAAAAAAACAAAAACATGCAAATAATAATCAAAAATCACAAAAAATATTTTCATAAATAAACCTTGATTTTCAATCAAGTGTCCCTTTTTTCTTCTTTTATTTTCTTAAATAATCATTAATCTACTTTAATTACACTTTAATCATTTTCAAAAAATAAAAAACACAAACCAATTTCATTTTGCCACTTGGCCTTTATTTTATCTTTAAAATTTTTTTTAAAAACCAATAAAAAATACAAAACAAATCAACCGTCATTTTTACCCCGAACTACGAGGTTTTGATCCTTCACGGGTACGTAGGCAGAGGACCTTGTCCTTCCAAATCATAAAAAATATAAAAAAAAAACATTTCTTTTTCTCACTACTTTAATTCTGTCTCTTAAAAAATAAACAAGTTATAGCCAAAATAAATAAATAAAATCAAGAGGTTCTCGTAGAGTACTACGAACGTATAGGGTGCTAACACCTTCCCTAAACGTAACTAACCCCCGAACCTTAAATCTTTTAAAATGTGGTAATTTAGAACTTTTTTCCACTTTCCTTTTAAAAAATTAAAAGTTCAGTCGTGAAATAAAATTAGTGAGTCAACGCTAATCAATAGCTTGATCTCCGAAAATCACCGCGACAACGCCCGAATGCGAAGAAGCCTTTACCAGGATCAAGGCTTTCCTGTCTAGCCCGCCAGTACTACACCGCCCGGAGAAAGGGTCGATCTTGTTCCTCTACCTATCCATCTCAGACAGCGCCATAAGTTCCGTCTTGGTCCAAGATGCAGGATAAGGAGAAAAGCTGGTATACTTCGTCAGTAAAGTTTTCAAGGGAGCCGAATTACGATATTAGAAAATAGAACGCCTCGCCCTAGCAGTAAGCACAACGGGCGAGGAAACTGCGACCATACTTCCAGAGCCACAGAGTTGTCGTCAAGTCAGATTACCCCATCAAACAGGTACTAGGAAAACCAGATCTCGCTGGGCGTATGGTGGGGTGGGCGATTGAACTATCAGAGTACAACGTCCAATTCCTCCCTCGGGGAAACATTAAATCTCAAGTCCTAGCCGACTTCCTAGTAGAATTCACCTCGTCCGCTGAAGTTTTCGCCCCCCACGTCTAGCTTCTGTCAGTGGACAGATCGTCAAATCTCAAAGGAAGCGGAGCTGGCATCGTGCTAGAGGGCCCTGGCGATCTCCTCATCGAACAATCACTAAATTTTGAATTCAAAGCAAGCAATAACCAGGCAGAATACGAAATGACGCTAGCACAAGAAATGGGCGCTGAGAATCTAAGAGCGAAGAGCGACTCCCAGTTAGTGACAAGCCAAATCACGGGAGAATATCAGGCGAAAGACACTCAACTCATCAAATACTTGGAAAAGGTACAAGCTTTAGCGTCTTCTTTTAAATTCTTTGAAGCAGTATACGTCCCCAAGGAACAGAACTCACGAGCGGACCTACTCTTAAAGCTCGCCAGCACCAAAAGTCCAGGAAACAACAAAACAGTGATCCAAGAGGTACTATCTGTATCTGTACCAAGCATGGACGCAATGGAGGTGAACGTCACTGAAGAGGGCGAACAAGAAGGATGGATAACCCCCCTAATCAAATTTCTTACCGGCTCCTTCTCGCCAAAAAATGATGAAGAAGAAACACAAATCAGAAAACGAGCATCCAAATACACCATCGTGGCCGGGAAACTCTACAAGATGGGAAGAGCGACACCCATGCTAAGGTGCTTGGGCGAGAACGAAACTAGGCTAGAACTCTTAGAAGTCCATGAAGGGGTATGTGGGAGCCATATAGGCGGACGCGCTCTGGCCGCCAAACTACTGTGTGCTGGATACTACTGGCCTACAATGTTGCAAGATTGCGCCGACTTCGTCCGAAAATGCGACAAATGCCAAAGCTTTTCAGATAAGAAGCACGCCCCAGCATGCGAGCTCACCTCCGTATTTTCACCATGGCCTTTCCACAAATGGACAGTTGACATTGTGGGACCTTTTCCTCTAGCACCAGGACAGCTCAAGTTCCTCATCGTAGGCGTGGACTACTTCATCAAATGGGTTGAAGCTGAAGTTGTTGCGAAATCACAGCAGAAAGGGTAAATCACAGCTTCAATCTTATCATTTAGGGGACAAAGCCCTTCAGAAGGGCTTGTCGCCCTCAAGAAGAGGCTCAACGCCCTCCATAAGGGCCAAAAAGGCTTTAGGCGAGCCCGCCAGGGGGCGCTGCCTCAAAGAGCTTCTAGAAGCCTCTAGAACGCTCCAAAACACTCTAAACTTGGCTTTGGGGGCAAAGCCACGGGAAACCAAGCTCATATGAGGCTATAAATACACACTTGAGATACATTCTTAAGACATCACTTAAAGAGACTAAACTCTAGCTTTAGAGATTGTACTCACAATAAGTACAATATTGTGTGTTCAGTTCCTCTTTTCTCGTCTTTTATTTTAGCTGCATGATAATATTTTGTTACTCTGCTACCCAACATTTATTGTATTTTGAGATAGGAGAATAACAAGGTGACCTAGCCTTGAAGAAAAGAGCAGGACAGTTCTTGAAGAAACATTATATGAATGTGGATAGTCCAAAATGAAAAAGTAAAACATCCACGTTCTTCAAAAATCAGAATAACTATACACCTCAGAAAATGGTAGTTCTGCAAGAGTTTTCAAGTAAAGGCTGTAAAATAGTTCTCATATGATTCAAGCTTCAATTACTATTGTTGGCACATACTATCACGAATAGTATGTTTAAAAACTGATACTTGCTGTGGAGACAATGCCTTTTACCCTTGACCAATTAATTCTCTATTTGTTGCTGATTTGTTTAAAAAAACTGGTAATTTAGTGAAAGATGAGTTTATATATGAGCAGACCCCACTTAGTGGGGATAAGACTTGGTTGTTGTTGTTGTATGAGTTTTTGTGGTTCAATTATGGATGAACAGAGTTGGTTTTCAATTACTTGAATGTTGCATTTTTTTTATGGAGCCTTTGAATATGATATAAATGTATTGTTTCGTGTGAATCTTTTGCTTGCATTCTATTTAAAAGAAAAATACAGAGTTGCCTATGGCCAACGCAAGGTATTGCAAGATGGATAGACTCAGGTGGGGTCATGTTGGTCCTTATGTAATTGAGGATTTTGTTCAATACCTTGATGGACAAAGGCTATATGAGAATCAAGATTGTGTTGGTTTCTGCAATTTCTTTGCAAAGTTTGTTGCAAACTATTCCATGAAATTAAGTCCCATTCAGCTAATTCCACATGATAATGTTCATCAGGTCTGTTACATTCATCATGCACCACAATTATCTCAAATTATATTGGTTTCCTGTGTATTCTTATGTGATTAGTGAAATTAAAATTCATAATTTTTTCATACTAAAAATATTAATATGGTATTGCTAACAAGTGGTCTAGGACACTCTTCTTTAAATATTTATAATTTTATATACAAAAATGTCAAGTTTTAGTATAAATTTTTTTATTCCAATTTTTCCCTTCACTTAAACTTATTTTAAAACATTTTATCTTACCATACAAATCAAATGAATCAATTTGTTATTCAAATGATATTTCACAACTTCTACTATTTTTATCAATGAAAAGTGGGTGTATGAACAAGCATAGCATAACATGCTTCTTGAGCTAAAAAAACAAAAATATAATTTTTTTTTCATGGTATTATGGCCACCCGGAAAAGGTCTAACGCAATCATTTCGACCAACGTAAATGGTGATCAGATAAAGGGGGTTGAAGGTGTTAGAGATGCAATTTTTTATCATTTTCAGTCAGGTTCTTCTGATCGTCCTGGGGTAGGTAATCTCTTTTTCAAAATGATTGGTGGGGCGGAAGGAGTGGATTTGACTAAACCTTTTTCTTTGGAAGAGATAAAAAATGCAGTTTGAAACTGTGATAGTTTCAAGAGTCCAGGGCTGGGATAGAATCAATCTTGGTTTTATAAAAAATTTATGGGATATTTTAAAGGAGACCATCTTTCACCTTTTATTTTCTTGATAGTGGCAGAAGGTATGAATGTTTTGATGAATACATCAATGGAGGTTGGGTTGTATACTGGTTTTAGTGTGGGAACGCAGGCAACCAAATATATCACTCACTTACAGTTCGAAGATGATACTTTGTTTGTCGGGGCCAAAAGTTAGGCAAATGTCAGGGCGCTGAAGGTTGTCCTTCTTTTTGAAGCAATATTTGGATTAAAGTTAACTTCCACAAAATATGTTGGTGGAGGTGAGTGTTGTTGATTCTTGGTTATATGTGGCAACAACTATCTTGAACCGTAAACATGGGCACCTTCTTTTTACATATTTAGGGCTTCCTATTGGTGGTGACTCATGTAGGCTTAATTTCTGGCATCATCTGATTGATAGAATTCGAAGTAGGATGTCAGGGTGGAAGAGCCATAACCTTTCTTTGGGGGATCGTCTAATTCTTCTGAAGTTTGTCTTATCCTCAATACCGGTCTACTTTCTTTTCTTCTTCAAGGGTCTCTGATAAGTGCCTAAAAGTTGTTATATTTTGGTACAATTTAGGGCACTTATGATTACTTGTTTTACAAGTTACCTTAGGATTATAGCATATTTGTGTTAAAATGCAATATTTGTGATCCTAAGCCTTACCCATGTTATTATGCAGGAAATACATGCTTGGACCTGATTGATGCAAAGAAATGAAGTTTTTCTTGATGCCATCGCTACAAGCGCAGAAGCCATCGCTAGTAGCGAGGATAGGCAGGGATTTCCATGAAGTCATCGCTTGAAGCGCAGAAGCCATCGCTAGAAGCGAGCCTAGGCAGGGATTTACAAGAGTTCATCGCTTGAAGCGATGAACTGGACGCTTGAAGCGAGTCTAGGCAGGGAATTTCAAAGATCCATCGCTTGTAGCGACAGACCTTGTCGCTACAGCGACCAGAGGGCGGTTTAATGCTTGGTGATGACGTGGAGCTCATCCATTTGTCAGTTGACTTCCTCGCTACAAGCGACAGGCTGGTCGCTTGTAGCGAGTGTGCAATTTCTCAGCATATAAATATATTTTGAAGCTCATTTTTTAAGGAGTTAGTTTTTTATCAGAATTTTCATTTTCCAGAGCTCAAAATATTTGTTTTCTAAGAGAGAGAATAGGCATAGAAGGAGGTAAACTTCAAATAGCAAAAGGATTTGGATTGAAGAATACATTAAGAAGCTTTGAGAAATCAAGCCTTAACCTATCTTCATCTTCCTTTCTTGTTTTGCAATAGTTATCATGACAATGATCAACTAATCTCCTTTGTTGGGATTAATAGGTAATCAATCATTCCATGTTGTAAACTTTTGATTTATTAAATATATGATTCTAGCATTTTTATATACCATTGAATCTCTTCTTGCTTTTCACTCTTATATTTGATTTAAATGTTGTTGAAAAATACTTTTGAATCTAGGTTTAGAATGATATTCTATCAAGATAAGAAATTCTAGAAATGGGATTTGGTTTTGATAATTACATTAAAGTATTGGATCATAAAGCTTTCGAATCGTTTAATAGATTGAGAAATCATCGATTAAACGATATGATCGATCTCACGACGTCATTTGGGAAATCAATGACGTTGTTGAGCAATACGTGATAATGTCATATATAAGAAAAAGCTAGAATCCGTATTTATAATCAATCGAATATAAACGATGTTTGATTGATGAACGTTAATCCTAACACCTTTTATGTCCTATTACTCTACTATTTATTTATAATGCTTTTCAAATGTTGAGTAGCGTAGTAAAGAAAAAGGTTAAACCCTAACTTAAGACGATAATCGACGTTGAACGGTTTATGATATCACGTTAATCCCTGTGGAACGATATAAAAATTATACTTGCATCTGTGCAGTTAAAAGTCTCGCATGTATCATTTATTCTCTTGAATCTATTTTTAATGTTTTTTTGTTGTTGTGAGGATCATAGGAAAATTTCTTTGATTGATTGGGATACAATTTGTTTGAAAAAAGAAAATGGCGGTTTGGGGGTGAGGAGGTTGGGGGAATTTATCATAGCTTTACTTGATAAATGGTGTTGGCGGGTGTTAGAGGAAAGGGAGAGTTTGTGGTATAGGGTTCTAAGGGCCCGTTATGGTTAGGAGGTGGGCGCTTATGTTACGGAGTAGGAAGAGGTTCAATGTGGTTGAATAATTTCAATTTAATTAGAGAGTGTATTGGAGTTAGAGAGAGGGATTGGTTGCTTGATAATATCAAAATGGCAATGTTGGTTGATATGAATTCTTTAGGGTGGGGAGTGAATGGTGAGGCATGGAAGTGGCGTAGAAGGCGTTTTGCTTGGGAGGAGGAGTTGGTGGGAGGTGTGTCAGGTTGTTATCTTCCGTTGTTTTGCATGTTGATGTGGAGAACTAGTGGGTTTGGCTGCTTCACCCATCACATTGTTATACAGTGACCAGTGCTTATAGCTACATCACTTCGGTGAACAGTGACAATTATGTTAGTCCTAGTTCTGCTTTGTGGTTAAAAGCAGTTCCTCTCAAAATCACTCTTTTTGTTTGACGTCTATTATGTAACCGTGTACCTACTAAGGATAATTTGGTAAAGTTCAGGGTCCTTTCCCTTAATGATCAAATTTGCACAAGTGTGTGTGGTATGAATGAAGACATGAATAATTTCTTTGTGAGGTGCAATTTTTATGGAAAACTTTGGATGTTGGTTTCAAGTTGGTTGGGTTTTTCAATAGTAACACATGGTACTTTGATGGATCACCTAGATCAATTTGGCGGTTTCTCCATACAGGCTTTGATGGCTTTTCAAATCATTTGGCTTTCTGTGGTTTGAGTTACTTGGAAAGAGAGAAATTAGCGTATTTTTCAGCATATGGAGGAACACTTACAATCTTTAAGTGAGAAAGTTAAGCTTCATTTTTTTGTGTGGTTGAAATGGATTTTTGTATTGTTCGATTTTGATTACCATCTTTGGAGGCTTAATCACATTCCTTGCTTGTCTACTACTTTTTAGCTTTTTTATTTTCTTTTTCGAATTTCCTTTGTACTGACTTTTGTATGACTTTCAGTTAGTCATCTCTTACACACCTTGTGTTGAAGGACTCCGTGCGTTTCATTATATATTCCATTTGGCTTTTTCATTTTTTTTGTTTTTGCAGAAAACATTTGTTTTCCTTAATTCATTAGGGGTGTGTTTGGTAAAAATAAGTTATAAGTTATGTGATAGCTGAAAAACTAGTTTATAGTTGATGATTAATAGCTGATATCTTATAGCTGAAAAGTTCAATTATTAAAATTATGATTTGGCAAAAAAATATATTATAGTTTTTTTTTGGAAAAAAAAGGATAAATCTTGATTATAATCTGGAATTATATTTTCATCATCGAAAAAAGTAATAAGATGGCCCATTGAAAATGACCGGTCTTGGTCGAAGGTTTCATAGAAGCAGCTATCATGCTTCCATTCGTGTTGCCATAAGCCCAAATTATCGCCTCCCAAGAAATCTTCCCAAACGAAATTCAAGTCCCTTTCTTTCTGTCTACACTGTTGAAGGAAAAAAGAACAATTTTATTCACCATGCAAATGAAAAAATAATTAAATTATTTAATGTAAAACTCAAATTCATGTAATAAAATATTTTGAATGTAAAACTCAAATTCATGTAATAAAATATTTTGATTGACTTTTCTTTGATCCACTTTTGCATATATTTTGTTTTTTGATGAAATATTGAGTAAATTTCTTGACCCACTGAAACTTTGATATCTCTCTTTCTCCTCTTTTGTAAATGGTTCAAACAAACAAACTTACCACAAATTCATTAAAGGGGCTGGATTGGCAGCTGGACGGAGGCCTAAGATCAGGTCTGCCTCCCGGCCAAATGTCGTGTATTGTAAAAGCGGCTAATGGAGCTCGAAGGCATAGTGATTCTCGGCATGTTGCCGGAGACCATTGCATAGAGACAATTATATGATCATAAATTAAAGCATTTGTGGTTGCGAAAATACAGATAACAAGAATAAATTTTAAGTAGTGTAATCCATTTTTTGAGGTTGTGATGGTGTGCAGAAGTGTCTTACAACTTGGTATTGGGGGAGGGGGTGATTACAACTTAGTTTTTGTTTTGAAGGAAGGAAATTTAGTATTAATAGAACGTCAATTCTATAATAGTTGAAGGTTAGTTTGCTCACGAAGATATGGTAGTGTGCTACTTTTTTTTAAGGCTTAATTCCAGTTTTGCCCCCTATCTTTTGTCAATTGTGCGATTTTGCACCCCATCCTTTTTTTTGAGCGATTTTGCACCCTATCATTTACCCCCTTTCTGATTTCATAGCCCCTCATGTGTTTCAGGCTGATGTGGACAATAATTAGCGACGTGGCACGCGATGACTGGAATAAAACGAGTACACATCAGCAAAGCCACCCAAAATGACCATTTTGCCCTTAATGGCTTCAGATCCATGTGAAAAGACAAAAATACCCCTATCTTCTTCTTCCTCTTCTTCTCTTCTTCACGCATGGCTGATGCTCGCAGACCTTCCCCAGTCCCAATCCCCTCTCTCGAAAACTCCAACCGCTCTGAACTCCTCCACACTCTAGAATCTTCTATCGGCACCTCCTTCTCCTCTTCCCCTTTCCTCCCTAACCCTAACCCTCTCATCCTCGTCATCTCCGGCCCTAGCGGCGTTGGCAAAGACGCTCTCATCTCAAACCTCCGCGCCTCCCGTCCTAACATCCACTTCGTCGTCACTCCCACCACTCGTCCTCCTCATCCCACCGAAACTCACGGCAAAGACTATCTCTTCCAAGGTGCGAAGACGTTGAGGAAGGTTTTGGAGAAATCGGTTGTGTTTGTGTTTTTGATGGCGGAGAGTGAGGTGGCATAGGGTTGAAGAATCCAATCGATGTTGCACTAGAAATCCAATCGGTTGTGTTTGTGTTTTTGATGCCCCCTTTTATTTTCTGGGTAATATTTTCTGTGATTAATGTGCTCACTAACCTGCTAAAGGAAATTGAAAAATCACTTGAAGTGCATAATAAAGAAGAAAAGATTTTGTCTGAAGCCTCAGATGAAAAGTGTGGATTATCTCAGATTGATGCGAAGGGAAGTTTCAGTCCCTGTGTGACATCCTTGTCCTCAACAGAATGTTTGCATGGTGATATATCAATTTATAGTGCAAGAGTAATTCTGTGTTTTCCTTTTGAAAGGGCTGGATATCACACAGATTCATTTTCCTGGGAAAAGTATAAGGGCAAAATGGTCATTTTGGGTGGCTTTGCTGATGTGTACTCGTTTTATCCCAGTCATCGCGTGCCACGTCGCTAATTTTTGTCCACATCAGCCTGAAACACATGAGGGGCTATGAAATCAGAAAGGGGGTAAATGATAGGGTGCAAAATCGCTCAAAAAAAAGGATGGGGTGCAAAATCGCACAATTGACAAAAGATAGGGGGCAAAACTGGAATTAAGCCTTTTTTTAACTGCAAATTGAACATTAATTCTGAAATAAGGTACAAATACGCTTTCTCATTTAAGGTCTACCAGTGTAGGAAAGTGTGACATGCACGTGGTAGTTATTTGTAAAGCACATTTGTTTTGTTTTAAATTTACTAAAGGACACCCCTATGTAGTATAATCATACTATAGACATCAATTTTTTATTTATAAGGATCTTTGTGACTTGTATGTTAACAAGCTTTTTGTGTAAAAATAAATAAATTATGTACATGTATTGCAAGTGTTTTTTTTTTGTTGAGCAAGTATTGCAAGTGTTTATAATGCACTATTGTGTATATACATGATACATATTATAAATATGCACAATACTTTTTTTTGGTTACAAAATATGCACAATATTAAAAACGTTGATTTTAATACTAAGTTGCATATACTCTAGGGTGGTCTTGCGTCATGCTAGTTTCCAATTCATATTAAGATTTCATCTTGTATCTCTACTATTATTTTAAATAAAATACAATAAGTTTCTTCTTGTAAAAAAAAAATACTAAGTTGCATGTAAGATTATTTTTATTGATTGTAAAAGATAATTATACTGGGCATAGCAATTAACAAATAAATTTGATACTAATATACTTTCATGAAAATATTTAATATATGAGTAGTATATGTTTATCTCGAAAGATCAGTAACAATAAGTTTTTTCTTTATAAAGTTTCACTCCTCATAAGTTTTTTTTATGCAAATTCCTCTTAAGTTTTTCCAAACCCATTCAAAAAAAAAATCCAATTGGTTATTGGTAATGGTATTGCTGACATTATGAACCGTTATGTTTTTTTTTTCTTGAGGAAAAACCGTTATGTTTTGGTGTGTACGGCATGAATGAAATGTCTTCCATCCTATAGTAGTCACGTGATTCTAATGCTAACACATCATAGCAAGTAAGAGGTAGTTTATGCGTTTAAGACCTCAATCTATGAGACTACTAATTAAGCGATAAATCGTGCAATACGACTAATCGAAATTTAATAAATCACCATTTAACTCATACAACATTTCTCATAATGAAAATCTCATCAACATTCATTACAGTACAGCGGAAATAAATCATCTCAACATAATAATCATCTCGGGTCTCAACATTAATATCTCAAATAAATACATCCTCGTAAAATTCGACAAGAAAAATAAATCCCAGACTCCTAGATCAGAGCACCTAATCTAGACATCCTCGAAAACAAACGCGACATAAAAGGCGTGATGTCATCCTCAGCACAACTCACCGAGCACTACTCCTCAACCTGAAAGTCTACATCCACAAGGGTTGAACACACGGATGAGGCGACAATAAAACCACTAAAGGGTAAGATATACATTCAACAAAATGATATAATAAACTCACATAAGTTTCAGGCAAAAACATCACTTAACATTCAAATATTCATCAATACAAAAGTCTGGTTAGCACTCATGCATAATTCGTACATCATAGTATATCTTCATCATTATATAATTACCAACTTAATTATACATCATCAACAATTAAATCACTATTTCAATTATAAATCACCAACAACACAATTATGAATCATTCCATAATTTTCACACACCAACAATTAACATTTACCACATAAATGCACAAGTTCACACCAAAACATTACCAAACACGACTCATGTGAATGTAATGCGCCTAATACGACTCTACATGCATGTGGTACCATAGTGATCATAAATCACCTACCAATTTATTCTTGATCTTAAATCAAGCACTAAAATTTATTCTCGAGCTTAAACCGAGCACCAAAGTTTATTCTTGATCTTAAATCAAACATCAATGTTTATTCTTGATCTTAAATCAAACACCAATAACTGACTATGAATGCATGGAATGTTCACCTAAAGACTCGACAATGCACATCACCAAAAATCATGATCTTAAATCATGCTACATTTCATCACCATTTTATTTGCATTATCAAATCAATACATTTCACACAAAATACATTAACACCACATCACCATTTAAATCACAACTATAATGCATTAAGCCACATCCAGCATCATTTACTTCATATCAATGCATTTCATCAAGTTTAATCATAAACATGTCATTCTTGCATTTATTCACCATAAATCACATAATCCACATTTCATGAATAAATTAAATAAGGTTACCTCAACCTATTACTTCACTACATTATATTAATGATTCAACTTCATTCATACTATTGTAACTGATCATTAACTCCATTTCGACAATTATCAAGTTTCACAAAATTACCAAATTCGTCTAATAATCAAACTTTATAATCAATTCATTGCAAGCAATCGTTATCCATCAACAAAAGATCAAAACAACAGCAAAACAACACAAAAGAATTTCCAGGGATGTCCAGAAACATCCCCCAAGGACCAAAACGGAGAGAACAGCACATGTTGTGTCTGTCATGGTCGCTCAGCGACCAGGGACTTCGCTTAGCGAAGTCCTATTTTCTGGGCAACCAGAAAACAGGGCATTCACTACGGGAAGGCCCCAATTCTCACCCAAAAATTCAATTTTTCATCCCAATTGACCCAAAATCATTTTACAAATAATACACATGATCAATACACTTAAATTGAACAATAGATACACAATAAAACATCAAATTGACATGAATTCTCAAGGTTTTTCGGTTAATTTCAAAGTTCGTCCAAAAATCCATTTTCACCAACAACTTAGCAAATAAGCTTGTATAACAACATCAACAGTATTTCATCAAGTTCAACATCACCATAATCACATATTCAAACTATTCCAACAACAATTTATTCATTTAAGCAGCAACTTACTCATTTTCACTTAATTAAGCCATTTTATCAAAACACCAACAACATCAACTTAATTATCATCAAAGCTACACAACCAACATATTATTCTCATGTTTTTCATCATATGGCATCAACTTAATCAAAACAGTAGCAACTTAAGCAAATTCACTTAATTAATCAATTTTCCCAAAATCACTTAAATCACAACTTATTCAACATAGCTTCATGATTTCTCAAACAAAACACATACGCATGCTCATAATCAACAAACATCATTCAGTTATCATGTTAATCATCAAAATTCACTAAGGTATATCAATTAATCACAATAAAACATGAATTTTGACATGAAGAAAATGCAATTTCATCAAAGTTTAGCGTGCTCAATTTAATAAACAAAAAGGAGCACGAAATTCACCAAAAACATCAACAATTATCATGCAATTAATCATAATCTAAAACACTCAAACCTCATAATTGCTTATTAAACCCATTTGGTAAAAGTAATCTCTTCACTTACCTTAATTCTTCACTTTTCTTGCTACTTCTAGTTGAATTCCCCCTCTTCCCCCCGAGCCCTTCTAGTTTCCTCTCCTCCAAGCCTCTCCTCTCTCTATTCTCTCACTTGTCTCTCAAAATTTTGTGTTAGAATGTTTAACCTAATTCAGCACCACTCACTACTAGTCTATTTATAATATGGTTTAGGGTTACTCCCACTAATGGGCTTAGTCACAATTAACTCACAATTATTTTCTCTACATTTTTACTTCACTTAAACCCCCCATATTAATTATACACCACTTTCTCAAAAATTCAAATTACTAGTTCTAGCATATTTACAAAAATGTCACTCAAGCACTAATAATTCCACTAACCACCAATCACACATAAATAATCAATTAACAAATATAATTAAATAAATAATACTAATTAATAATAACAGATAAATCTAATGCTAAAAATCGGGTTGTTACACTGTGCACTTTTTTTCCTTTTGAAGTGGTTGCATGTTGATTGTTCATAAAAATGTGTTGATTAGAGATGACAAATATGTACTTGCACACATTAGCAAATACAATCCATCCAGTATGGATGCAAGTAGGCTTGGAAATAAATAGGTTAAATCGAGTTAAACTTTGCAAGACTTAAGTTTGGGCTGTTAAAATTTTTAAGGCATGCGGCCGGTCTTAGGCTGACTTTTTACTTTTGAAAGTTTAATATGGCTTGCTAGCTTGTTTAAAAGTTTATTTCATATGAACATCTTTATATAAGTAATGTAATCTAAGTTTAAACAGACTAGCAAGCTATTAGATCAATGAGATCAAACTCCCTTTTGATATTTAACATGAATTTTTCAAAAATTTGATTATATACTAGATCATATTTAATCTCAATTCTAGTTTATAATAATACATTTAAATATGCGAAAAGTTAATGCATACTAATATGTTTAATTTATATTTACTTAAATAGGCCGGCATGATAGGCATAAGAGACTTTTTTTATGGTTCGTGTCTTGACCTTTTTAGTTAAATAGGCTTCTAAAAAAGCTTAAGTCTTCTCTATTTAAGAAAAAAGTTTAGTCTGACTTGCCGGATACTAGGTCGTAAGACCCTATATGTCGGCCTGATCTATTCACATCCCTACCTACGAGACAAATATCCATAAAATAAGCTCTAAGTATCCAAATGAATAAAATAGATGGATATTTCACTATTATAAACAAATATAAAGAGAAAAAAAAACGGCATGGATATGGATAAGATGTGAATATCATTTTTATCCAACATGACATAGCCGACGAGTACTATCTATGTTGTGGATATCCATTAACATCCTAATAATAATATAATAATAAAGAAGCAAAATATTACAACGATGCATACAGTATTCCTAAATTATTAAAAACAACATTTCGTAGATCACCTAAGGTTTGTACAAAGGAATGACATTGATATTTATGCTAAAACAATAGTAAACTTAATGTATCTCTTTTTGATCATGAAGATCAATAATTTGATCCAGGAGAATCCCATGTATCAGGTATGATTTGATGAAGTGAACAACATTCTTGATTGGATCCATTAGAACAACATTTTGAAGCAGAAAGTTCCATCTGTTGTTGGTCATGTGCATTCATAACTCCCTCTATTGTCTCCAAAATTTCTTCAACATTTGGCCTATTTTCTTGTGAACGTGACACACACATAAGAGCTATGTTCAACAATGAAAATGCACCTTGATGACCATTTTCCCTAACTTCCTTATCAAATACCTCTCCTGTCCATTCCTCTCTCACCATTGACCTCACCCATCTAACAAGGTCTATTCTGCTAACTTCTATGCTTTGTCCTGTTAGTAGTTCTAGTAAAATCACTCCAAAGCTATAAACATCGCCTTTTTCTGTTAAACTCTTTTCAGGAGCTGTGTATCCATGAGAGGAAAAGAAGGTACCTCTATCTGGTTCAAAGAATTTTGATAAGCCATGTTCACTTATTAGTGCTTCGTTTTTGTCATCAAGAAGGATATTTGATAGCTTGAGGTTTCCATGAGGAATACTATTGACCTCCCCTTCTTCCAACTTCTTGTAAATGACGGCCAAACCCCTTGCAATTCCACATGCTATATTGAGACGAAGTTTCCATGGGAAATCTTTTCTTCCTGCTATATAATCTGCATAAATATAATATTTATTTATCATTCATTAAAGTGACATTAATTACCAATTTACATCTATCTCCGAGGGAATTTGAATTTCATCCATTGAGGTTATAGGTTCAAATTTTTACCGTTGAACCGAAAGGCAGTTCATGGACAAATACAATATCTATATGTTAACACCCTGGAAAATATTGTTTATAACAATGTTCAAATGTGTGGTTTCACCTAGTATTGTGAAAATGATCAAGTCTAAAATGAATTTGGATTCCTTTTGATCAATAACTCATGCATTCATTGTAGCTAGCAAATTGGAACTATTAGATGTTCAACGATTCACATTTCAAGCTATTATTTTGAATACGATTTTCTAAAGTCAAGATGTGAATCATTTCATCTTCATCAAAGTTGGGTTCCAATTTCTTGAGCAAGGTGAATACATGGATTTTTACCAAGAATTTGAGTCCGGTGGATGTATTGTGTGTATGTGTGCGCGCAAATACAATGCTTGTTTGTGATTGTGATCAGTTAAAGGTTATTATGTGGAGTCTTGCAACTAATTAATATTTACAATCTTAACTTACCATTTAAAAGATTGAGCACACTTCCATTGCTTTGATATTTGTAAATGATAAGTTTTTCTTCCTTTGTAGAACGATAACCAACAAGTGGGAGAATATTTTGATGTTTTACTTTACTTATCTGCTTCAAAATTTCTCGAAATTCATCACAACATACCTGCAAATTCTTCAATCTTTTGACTGCATATTCAACATTATTCTCAAATTTTACCTTGAAAAGACTACTCCAAAAGTTTTCACTTCTCAAATCAGCTGTAGCTCTTAGTAGATCCTCCAGTTTGAACCTCTCATGATCTTCAACAAAGAATACAAGCTCTGAGTTATTATTATCTCCTCCTTTTAATCTCCCCTCACTTGTAGCCTTTTTCATAGGAGAAACTAGATTGTTTTTCTTTACCTCACTCTCTCCCATTAATTTGGATGATTTCTTTACCATAAAGTATAGTGATGACAAAAGCAATCCAATCCCCAAAACTAACCCTACCATGATTTCAATTTTGGAATCCCTTGGTTTATATGCACGTTCATTTGTGTTGTTAGTTAAAGGACTGGGTGTTGGTTGTATTGTATCTATATCACCTTTTGTCTCTAACTTAATACTAATTGGAGCCATGTAACTAGTAGAAAAATTATTGATAGATACATCTAAGTCCTTAAGATATTTCAATCTTGTTAAAGCCTTATTTGGTAACCTACCACTCAATTGATTATTGGTTACATTTAAATATACCAATCTTGTACAATGCAAAATTGAGGTTGAAATAGTCCCTTTGATATTATTATTAGCTAAACTAACCACTTTAAGCTTTTGGAGTCTGCATAGTGAATCTGCATCAAATATGCCACTAAGGTTCATGTTATCAAGCCTTATCTCTACAATATTGGTAGCATTTGAGTTGCATCTTACACCACTGATCAAGCATGGATGTGATATCTTGCTAATTTTGAGTACATTATTGGAATCAATAGCGTTAAGGAAACTGAACAAAGAATGAGACTCTGATGATAATAACTCACCTCCTGAACAGAACATGATCATAAAGAAAGAAATTATAATAGAAAAGTGAAATAGCCTCCTTAGAAATTGAAACATTGCAAAATCTATTGTGTCTTGCATTTCTTGACTTGTTTGATTAACTTTCTTGTTTTGTTAAAGGGTGCCTTGAATGAATCATGGTTCTATATTGTTTGTACTAGGATAAGGACATGTCTGGTCATTCTAGGATTCCACGCTCAATGTTTTTGTCATCACCTTGTAACACTTGTTATCATCGCAGCTTCCACCATTCCATGTCTCTATGCAATATAAAATAAGACATTACGTGTGTGGAGCATAAGATGGATCAACTTCATCCTTTGCTACCAAAACATATGTCCCTCACAATGACATGATCATACAAACAACAAACAATTACCTCATCAAGCATTTTTTTTAAAAAGATTACCTTATTTATTAGGCAGAATCGGCTACATATATCAAAATACGACATAAAATAAATCATCAATTTAATCCATAAACTACCACTCTCTTCAATTTAATCCATAAACTATAGAAATATATGAAGTATTTTTAAACTATACAAAATCCACTTATGATATTGATATGTGAGGGTCTAAGTTGACGGATATTAATATACTTAACAATTAAATTGATGGATTTTATAGTTTAGAGAGAGTAAATTGAATGTTTATTATACTATATTATATTCTATCATCATTTCAAAAAAAATATATATATATATTGTATCATCATTGACCACCTAAATATTTCTTTATGATTTCAGTTATAATTTCTTGTACTCTTTCTCGGCCTATATGGCAATTTTATTTATTTTTAAGCAAAATTACCTTGGGAGTCCTTTATCTTATTTATTTGTCACACTTTGGTCATTTATCTTTTTTTTTCCGTTTAGGTCATTTATCTCTCATAAAATCACATATAAATCCTTTTTCTCATTTTTTATTAAAAAATACATAATTTTTTTAAAAAAAATAAATTTTTATTAAAAATAAAAAAAATCAAGAAATAAGATGAACATGTTCATCATCTTCCTTGAATAAATTTTTTTTTTACATAAATATATCTCCAAATATCATGAATCTATGTTATATATCTTCTTCTAAACTCAAAAATCAAAAGCCCAAATTCTCATGAATCTTCTTTTAAACACAAAAATCAAAAATTTCTTTAGAAGACCCATTCATAAAATCAAAAATCAAAAACAAATTATACAACCAAAAATCAAACATGAGATTAATAACATTCCAAATGTTGAAGTAAAGGGGAGAATAATTTGTTCCTCCGTCTCAGTATTATGTTTTAATTTAACAAAAAAATGTCACAAGCTAAATCGTCAGATCTGGTTAACACAAAAACGAAAATATCAAATAACATGAACTCATATAAAACTCAGAAAACTTGTATATTTTCAACAAACTATAGGAGAATTAATTACATAAATATAATATATACAATATACACACGTACAACAAATAAACACAGATTAAGTTACAAATTTGCATGTTAAATCAAGATATGGGAAGTGGAACACAAACTCAAGAAATATCAAGATAAACAATGTCTAAATTACTCTTCTTAATATTTAATGTGCATTTTCAATAACAATAAGTGCTTTGGAAAATAAAAACTCAATAAATATCAAGGTTATTTTTGGATCAACAACTATAAACATGTCATAAATGATGTTGTTTTGCTTATATTTTTAGGACAAAAAAATAGCTTTTTGTTCCTTACATTATGGGACGGAGGGAATACAAGTTTTTAATGTAGGAATTTCTAAATTGAATCAATGTATAAATAAATCAATTCCACATTTGAATATTCCAATCACAATCTTCAAGTTTTCTGACTCATTCAGAGCCACCAAATATTACTAGATAAAACTTTGTCTTAAATGCACTTTTAGTCCCCTTATTTAAACTTAATTGAAATTTTATTTCCTCCATTTCAAAAACTACAATTTCGATTCTCCTATTATACATTTCTAGAGTTTTTTTTAACCCCTATTAGTTTTTGTGATTTGTCACTCTCATTAATGATGTGGTATTGTGTATTGTCTTTCTCATTTTCCATATCATTTATATGCATAATAAAAACTAATTGATGATTAATTGTTGAAAAAAGAAAAGAAATAAATTATAAATAAGGAATGGAATCAAATTGAAGATCCATGAAACTCTAATTGCTAAAATTTCCAATTCATCCTCCTCCTTCTTTTACAATCACCTCCCCCTTTCTCCTTTTTGAATTCATTCATCCTCCTCCTTCTTTCGTATTTGTTCAATTTATAGGATCCAACAGTGCTGAGATAATGGCGACGACGAGCATACATGTTGAAAGATGTGGTTGGCAATGCAGGTGTACTATAGGAATAAGATGAGTCATCTTTGAGGCATGTTTTTCGGATGAACTTGTTGTTGTGGTTGAGTTTTCGAAGAAGAGAAGAAGCCCGAAAATGGAGTTAGAATAATCATCTCCGAAGTCATACTTATTGGTAATGAAAGGGAGTGAAGAATGGCGGTGGTTTTTCTTATTATTCTTTGAATCAAAACTATCGTTGCGAGCATCGTTCAAGTTGTCCTCCTTCTCCTCTAAACTTGCAAGTGTCCTCCTTCTCCTCTAAACTTGCAAGAAGGGAGGAGGAAGAGTGGTTGTCTTCTTCTTCGTCTTGTTCTTCTTCAACTTGTTGTTGTTGTTCTTTGTTGAAGGATTTGTAGTTGTTCTAGTTGTACAAAAAGACAGTCTTGTCTTTGTCTTCTTCGAAAACTCAACCACAACAAGAAGTTCATCTGAAGAACAAGCCTCAAAGATGACTCGTCTTCTTCTAGAAAGAGGAGAAATAATTTGTTCCTTTTTATAATTTAATTTTTTTCTTTTTTTAATAATTAATTAGTTTTTATTATGTATATAAATTAATTATTATAAATGCCATAGAAAATAAGAAAATCAACACTCATATGCCGCCATGTAAGTGTATGTCATTAATGAGAGTGACAAATGATCAAAATTGATAGAGAACTAAACAAAGTTCAACAAATGTATATTAAGAGAGGCACCAAATTTTGGGTTTAAGACTAAAACTTATTTATATATAATGACCTTTTATATTAGTCATAACATAAAATGTTTTGCATTTGAAAAATGTGAACACTCAAGTATCCTTATAATTTGATTTTATATGTACTTATCATTTAATCACTCAATGTTATAACATATTTTTATATTATTAAAATAAATTCAACTTTTGAACGAAGTTTTACCTATAGGGTATATTTACCTTGAAAAATATATCTTTTGTCAAATATGCTTATGTTCTTCAAAGACTAGTGGTAGCGTTACCATCTACCTACCACATGCCACATGTAATTTTTTATATATGGACCCAATCATTGGAGATAAAAAATTCCATTGAATTTTCCACCTTATATTTCTTTTTTTGGGTCAAATCTGTCGTTATATTTTAACATGAGGTGAAGGATAGAACTAGAAGAACCAAGAATACATTTTTTTTTTTAAACAAAAAAAAAAACAAGAATACATTAAATTAATATACGTGCGATACAGCCATATTATCATAATCTTACCTGTCATGATGCCATTGGCTATCTTCCCTAGAAATTGGACCAAACGTGTTAAACGGTTAAACCACCTTCTCTGTCTTATTATCTCCAATTTCTCTGTCTTTATATGATTCCATGTAGGGTAGTCACACGAATTCAAATCGATGAATAATGAGAAAAAATCGGGTTGATTTTAGTAAGTTTGCATTATCTCTAATGTGTGTTTGATTTATGCACCAAATTGAGAAAAACTAAATCCAAACAAATTCAAATGTTGTGAGAAATTTTAACTTTTATTTTATTATAAAATTAATTGTTCTCGAATGCGCCTAGCTCAATCCAACATGCCAATCATCGGTCACCACCACCAAGAAAGCAACCCGTTTTAACCTATGTTATTGGAATGTCTTGGAGACACACTGAAGCAAGTCTGGGGACGAAATCATGACTTAATGATAAAGATCGGTCACATCACGATCTGTTTCAACAACTGTCTCCAAGGACAAATGTCCAATTATCTTATATGGAAAACCTTAATCTCTCTCCTTTATAAGTTAACGCCTGACTCAGAACTAGTAAAACATTATCCAAAATCTAAAAACCTCACACCCACATCTCTTAGTGCTTGTTTGGATATACGTTGGAAATGGCCAAACGCACGGCAAGTATAAAGCTACAATTCTTAGCTTCAGGAAAGTCACTCTTGTTAGATCAAACTATGATCAATTTGCGCAACATAAGTGCTTATCAAAATAAGTTGTTTTAAGCAAGATGAAAAGTAACAAACAAAAACAGAAAACTGAAAGAGAGAAGAATGGAGAGAGTTTTGATTGTAATATGAATCTCATTAAGAAGTGAATGTACACATTACAAAGCCTTTTATAGGCACATATATCACTTGCTTGTAGCACAAGCTATCTCACTAATTAACAAGTTTTGTAACAAATTTTCTAACTAACCTGCTAAATGGCAGTTATGGATTAAGTCTCAACACTCCCCTTTAATTCATAACTGCTGAATATTGAGAACACCAAGTTTCTTCCTCAAAAACTCAAATCTATCAAGCTTCAAAGCCTTAGTGAAGTCATCTTCCAGTTGCAGTTTTGTAGGACAGTATTGTACCTCAATCATTCCATTAGTCACCTGCTCTCTAATGAAATGGAATCTAGTCTCAATATGCTTGCTTCTACAATGAGAGATTGGATTCTTCGCAAGACTTATGGCAGATTTGTTGTCAATTCTCAGTGTTAGAGGTTTCAGAACTTCACACTTGAGCTCTTTCATCACTGAATCCAACCACAAAGCTTGACATGTTGCAAAACTTTCTGCAATGTACTCAGCTTCACAAGATGAGAGTGCAGTAACAGGTTGCTTCTTGGTGCACCAGGATATGGCAGCATCATTGAACTTGAAGACATAGCCTGAAGTACTCCTTCTATTAGTCAAGTCCCCACACCAATCACTGTCTGAGTACCCTATGAGCTCATTCAATTCACTTCTACTTCCAATAGGGAATAACAAGCCATAATTCACAGTTCCTTTGGTGTATCTAAGGATCCTCTTTGCAGCTATCAGATGAGGTTTCCTTGGATCATGCATGAATTTGCTAATCACACTGACTGAGTAGCAAATATCTGGCCTGTTATAGCATAGGTACCTCAATGACCCAACCATTTGTCTGAACTTGGTTGAATCTACTTTCTCTTCTTCAGTGCACTCATCTAATTTTGAGTTTGTCTCTGATGGATTTGAGACTGAGTTACAACTTTCCATCTCAAACTTCTCTAGCAATTCACCTATGTACTTTTGCTGATGCATAACCATTCATTTCTTCAATTTCACAAATTTCATTCCTAAGAAGAATGAAAGCTCACCAAGATCAGTCATTTCAAACTCTGACTTTGGTTTATCTTTTACTTTCTTAATCTATGATGTTGTGCTACCAGTAATGAGAAGATCATCAACATACAGACAAATTATGATAGTTTGTTTATAACTGAGATTTTGAACATATACACCAAACTCAACTGAACACTTTCTAAAGCCTATATGGATTAGGAACTGATCAATCCTTTTGTTCCATGCTCTAGGGGCCTGCTTTAATCCATATAAGGCCTTATTGAGTTTGTACACCATATTTTCCTTACCTGCAATCTCAAAACCTGGAGGTTGTGACATAAACACTAACTCTTCAAGTGGACCATTTAGAAAGCTGACTTGACATGTAAATGTTAGAGTGCCCACTCATTTTTGCAAGCAAAAGCCACTACTAATCTCACAGTTTCAATCCTTGCTGCTGGAGCAAACATCGCATTGTAATCAATACCATGTTTCTGCAAGAAACCTCTAGCCACTAGTCTTGCTTTATGCTTTGAGACCTTGTCATCTGGATTTAACTTCACTTTGAACACCCATTTCACATCAATTTTCTTTTTCTTGTCTGGCAAGTTAACAAGTTCCCAGGTTTGATTCCTTTCAATTGATTGCAGTTCTTGTATCATAGCTCTTTTCCACACATCAATTTTCAGTGCTTCTTTATAATTGATTGGTTCAGAATCTGCTAGCAATGCAAAGTGAATGAGATCACCTTTATTCACTACATTATCAGGAATGACTTCACAATCATTCAGCCTGCTAGGTGCTTGTCTGACTCTTTGAGGCCTCACTGGTGCTATACTTCCTTCTGGATCATTTTCAACATCATCATGACCTTCTTCATTCTCTGATTCATCAATTGAATCAGGGTATATATAGCCTTGCTAAACTTCACTGTTATATACAAGTTCACTTTCCCATATCCACTTCTCAGCTTCATTCACTATCACATCTCTACTGATATGAACCTTCTGAGTTACAGGGTTGTAAAGCTTGCATGCACCAGTTGGATGATAACCTATAAGTATCATAATCTCACTTTTATCTTCAAGCTTACTTTTTCTTGTATCTGGTACATGCTTGTAGCACAAAGAGCCAAAAACTTTGAAATGCTTCACACTAGGCTTCCTTCCACACCAAGCTTCTTCTGGTACCTTCAAATTTAGCTTCTTTGTAGGACATTTGTTTATAATATAAGCAGTTGTGGTGACTGTTTCACCCCAAAACTTGTGTGGTAGATTCTTCTGCTTAATCATGCTTTTAGCCATGTCAAGCAAAGTCTTATTCCTTCTTTCTGCAAGTCCATTGTGTTGTGGTGTATATGGAGCTGTTACTTCATGAGCAATTCCTTGATTTATGCAGAAAGCTTCAAATTCCTTAGATGTATACCCCCCCTCCACCATCTGTCCTCAAAATCTTAATAGCTTTATCACTCTCTTTCTCTTCTAACCCTTTGAATTTTCTAAATATATCCAAAGCTTCACTCTTAAGCTTAATAGTATACAACCATATCATTCTTGTAAACTCATCAACAAAGGTAATGAAATACTTACTACTACCCAAAGAAGCTACCTCAAAAGGTCCACAAATATCATAATGAATTACTTGTAATGCTACACTTGCTCTTTTAGGTGCTTCAGACACAAATGGCAACCTACTTTGCTTGCTTTTCACACACACTTCACATATAGTTTTTCTAATATTCAAGTTAGGTAAACCATGCACCAGTTCTTTAGAGTTCAATTCACTAAGACTTCTAACATTCAAGTGATCATACCTCAGATGCCATAGAGCTTCAACATATTCACTAATTGTTGCAGACAAGCACATCATCTTATCACTTGAGATGTTGCATCTGTATGTTCTATTCTTTGACAAGGTAGACTTTAACATTAAGTTCTTCCTTGCATCAAACAGTTTCAATGAATTACTATCCATTGTTACTGAGAACCCCTTCTGCACTAATTGACCTATGCTCATCAGATTACACTTCATATCTGGAACATAGAAAACATCTTCAATAATGATTTTGCAACCATCATTGCTCTTAATCACTATATTTCCACTTCCTTCTGATGCAAGCTTTCTACTATCAGCTAATTTGATACTAGTTTTCTTGCTAGAATCAAAATTAGTTAACCATTCTCTATGAGCAGTCATATGATTAGAGCATCCAGAGTCAAGATACCACTCTTCATTCTTGATGTTGTTTTCACAGGTAGTAGCCATCATCAATACTGTATTGGAATCATCTCCATGAGCTATATTTGCTTCCTCATCAGTCTTTTGATCTTTCTTGAACCAGCATTCATCAGCAAAATGTCCACACTTATCACAATTGTAACACTGAACTTTACTTTTATCAAAATCCTTTTTCTTATTCCAACCTTTGCCAAAACCTCCTCTTTTTGAAGATTCAGTTTTGTCATCAGTTCTAGACTTTCCATTGTTTGACCAGTTTGTTTTTCCTTTTCCCGTTTTCTTGAAATTATTGTGATTTCCCTCTTTCTTGAATGTTTGTGCTTGAAGAGCTTGTTGCATAGATCTTTCAGAGCCTCTATCAATCACTAACAGTTCATGTGCTTCCAGTGAACTTTCCAATTCTTCAATCTTCATAGTTTTAACACCCTTTGCTTCTTGGATTGCTACTACAATGAAATCAAACTTTGGGTTCAAGGATCTCAATATCTTCTCTACTACCATCTGATCTGAGATGTTTTCACCACAATTTTTCATCAAATTCACAATCTCAATCATTTTTGAGAAGTAATCACTTACTTTTTGATCTTCCTCCATTTGCATCATCTCATACTTCCTTCTATATGACTGCAGCTTGACTTGTTTCACCTTTTCTCCCCCATTGTGATAGTTTTTTAGAATATCTCAAGCTTCTTTGGATCTTGTTGCCTTTGAAATCTTCTCAAAGTGCTAATTATCAACATTTTGTTGAATGTAAAACAGAGCTTTACAATCTTTCTTCTTCGCTTCTTTGAATGCCAACCTTTGTGCTTCAGTTGGATTTGCCCCCAAATCCTCATATCCATTCTGCACCAGATCACTCACATCTTGTGCTCCAAAAAGTGATTTCATCAATGCATTCCATCGTTCCCAGTTCTTGCCATCAAGAACTAGAATGTTTGATCCAAAACCATTGTTATTCATCTTGCTTTGATCAAGAAATCAAGACTCACACCTCACTCAGTGTTTCCCTATAGTGATTCCCCTCACACTTCACTCGTGTTTCCCTAAGATTTAACCAGGCTCTCTATATCAATTGTTGGATCAAACTATGATCAATTTGTGCAGCATAAGTGCTTATCAAAATAAGCTGTTTTAAGCAAGATGAAAAGTAACATACAAAAACAGAAAACTGAAAGAGAGAAGAATGGAGAGAGTTTTGATTGTAATGTGAATCTCATTAAGAAGTGAATGTACACATTACAAAGCCTTTTATAGGCACATATATCACTTGCTTGTAGCACAAGCTATCTCACTAACTAACAAGTTTTGTAACAAATTTTCTAGCTAACTTGCTAAATGGCAGTTAAGGATTAAGTCTTAACAACTTCAAATCATCCATTGGGACGTGAGAATTGGTTTCCTGCCAAACCAAACAAAGCATTAATTAAATAACTTGATTGTTAGGATGTATGCATGTACACCATCTTCTCAATTGAACGACCGCTATCCTCATCCATTCATACGTTTCTAAGGTTGCCAATCTAGATCCACAACTGATCATTAACAAATAAAAATAGTACTCAATAAAATTATGATAAAATAATTGTAATTTAGTCTTTAAAAAAAATTGTAATATAATGTGCACTTGCGTGTTTGATTTTTTTTTTTGTTACAATTGTGTGTTTGATTTCATGAAGAATATAGTAATTTATATATTAAAAAAATGAAAAATATAGTAATTAAATTGTTTTAAAAAAACAATTTACATTCCATGAACTTACCATTATTTTCTTTTATCTTTTATAATAAAATATTTCCCCCTTTTATCTTTTTTTTTCCATTCAATTTTTCCCTTCATCATATTGACAATCAACCAACCATGATTGGCAAAATATTAAAGTCAATGTCTAATTTGCCTATTGCTTTAAGGGGAGAAAATAGGTGGCACAATCAAAGTTGACCACTATAATTAATTTCCAAACAAAATGGAGAGGGGTTGCACGATTCAAGTCTACATGGCCCTTTATTATTTATTTATAGTATAGTACTACTTCACACACATTTTTTATCTTCATTATTAAGCTAACGTTAGCTTTACTCCAAGAGCCGTTTATCCAAATTTTAAAAATATGAACAACTCATCACCATTATGGCTGGCCTCCAAACATATAGTACTATGTTGCTCAATTTGCATTCAAACCTTTGACTTTCCCTGATTTCTTTGACTTCAAATTAAATGACAAATAAAACCTTTTTCACACTTACATTGCTTCAAAATCTCATTTTCATAATTGAGGGTGACAATGACAGAAATAAATCATATAACAAATACTCTTTGGATTTCCAAATACATTCCTTGTGATTTTATTTTTCAGGACAAATTTAAAACCTTTGTTTGGTTTGGTAAAACTTAAGAAAGAGGTTTTGCTTTTATGAAAAGAAATATCATTATTATACACATGGATAAAATCATTATAATGGCGTATCCTTTTAATTATTTCAGAAGCTGAGAACCATTTAATTATAAAATAAGTAGTAGTTGTCACTTTTCAAAGGTGAAAATCAAATTTTTCCTTCCTTTATAAGATTATTACATTTAAGAGACATTAGTACATTTTGTTTTTCAAATTTTGGCACCTATCAAATAATTTCTTGATTACTGATTTTGTTTGATATGTAGTAATTTACAAATATTTATTACATAACCACCGACTTCTCAAGTGGTTGGTTGGTTTGATGCATGCATCTCAACCTTTCCTAACTCGGTTCTAAAAAAAGCATTGTGAAGTATCAGGATTAGAACATTTAATATGGAATCATCATTCAATATATATGCTTCACATTTCACAACTGTTGAAGAAAATCTCCTATGTACAAAATGATAACATCCCCAATTAAGCCCTCTCCAATATTTAGCCATATCCAAAGGGGGAAAAAAAAAATCAAAACAAAGCATACCATATAGCCTTGCCCCAAATTGCAAATTTACATATAAACTAAAAAAACTAAGACATTAAAATATTGAATTTATCACATAAAGGACTGTTTAGTACTTTAGTTTAGTATGAATTAACATAATCATTTTCGTCGTCTTCATCTTCATCATCACCAACAAGTTCATCAAAGAAAGGATCTTTAAGAAGCTCAGCAGCAGAAGGTCTAGCCCTTGGCTGAGCAAGACACCTCTCAATGAACTCCTTGACCTCTGAATCTTTGACCTTGTTCATTGCAGCAGGTCTTATCCCAGAAGAAACTTTCTTGTATATTTTGGCAACATTGTCACACTCACTATAAGGAATTTCCAATGTCACCATTTCTAATACACACATACCAAATGAGTATATGTCCACCAATTCTGTGTAGTCTTCGTCGTATAATTCTGGAGCCATAAACTCTGGTGTCCCAAGAATTGTGTGTGCAATGTGATTCTTCCCCACAATTGCTGCTAAACCCAAGTCACCAATCTTAACCTGTTAGCCATGGAATGAAACAAAAATTGTTAATAACAATTCATTACACATATGTGGAAAGCATAACTTATACAGAATGACTGAATCACAAGCACAAACACGAAAACAACACCCGTCGGTAATGTCCAAAATGTAGGACATCATTTATACAAGACAAAATTGAAAATTCATATATTCTTATCTACTACCGAAAAGCTGAAAATAATCTAATCAATTTGTGGCATGTCCTTTTTATACCTAGCCGATTGGAAGTCTCGGTTAGGTGTCCAAGCTGTGATTGCAACACGTTGGCGAAGGGAAAACGTATTTTTATATTTCAATATTTGAATAGAATGTGCGTGTGCAGTAGGGGTTTCGGACACTCAAACACGCATTCAACCTAGAGTGTTGGTATCAAATAGGTCATTGATGTTGAAAATTGGTAGAGTAATACAACAGACAAATAAAAAAAACATAGAGCTATCAAGTTTTTTATTTTATAAACAATAATATAAATCTATTAATCTGGTTATTTTGCCTAGCTTAGATCTCACAGAAACAAAAACTATAAGGAGTTTAAAATAACATATCAATTTACAACTTATCAATCAAGCAAAATATGACTGAAAGAAAAACAGAATTGGAATGGAAAATTACCTGGCCAACATTCCCATTAACAAACACATTACTGCAATTGAGATCTCTATGAATGATGCAAGGCTCATGAGTGTGCAAATAATTCAACCCCTTCAAAATCTGCCTAGACCATTTCTTCAATGCCTTCATAGAAACATGTCTATGTTTCTTCCTATACTCTCTCAAATTCCCACTTGTACAAACCTCAGTGATGAAATTAAGTGTGTTGTTTCTATCATCACTCCAAACACTATAAAGTTCAATGATGTTTTTGTTTGTTAAGCTTCTCAATAACCTCACTTCAGAATAAAGCCTCTCTACCATAGCAGGTTCATCACAGAAGTTCCTTAACTTCACTTGGTTCCATGCTACCTCTATTCCTTCTTCTTGATCGAATGCGCGGTACACTTTCTTCACAGCACCACATCCTAATAGTTCGGGGTATCTACCATACCGACCGGTTGGATCGGTTTCTGCGAATGCCTCGGAGTCTTTGTCGGATGAACTGGAGTTAGCACTCGGCATCTATTACCACAATGATCATATAAAGTTAGTTATGAACATTTTTTTCATAGACAGATGTTAATATATTAGTTGTTATAAACACACTAAGCTGATCTGAATGTAGAAATCATCAAAAAAAATTTAAACACCAAAATCAAATCAAATCATTGTGAAAAAACTAGTTATAGAGATTTTGCATTTATGAGAAAACATGTTATTCAATTTTTTGGGAGAAAAAGGTATCATAAAACAAGGAAACACAGGTAAAGTTTATAATTTTTGTCAAAAGAAAAGTAAAGTTTATAATATATACATAATATTTTCCTTTTGGATGGAAAATTAATCAATGAAAATTTGAACAAAATAAACTAAAAAATAAAAAACTTGATGCATGTGATGTACTAGTAACACCTAAAAGCAAGGAGTAACTTATGATATAATTAAAATTCAGAAGCAAAGATTATGAAACTGAATAATTAAGTAATTAAGTAACACCTAAAAGCAAAAAAGACTTAAAAATTTAATGGATTTATATGAATATTAGAAACAATTAACAAAAAGATTATGATAGAACATAATGAAAAAAATGGAGCTAGATGAAGATGATTACCATGAATATGGATTAGGAACAGAAAAGCAGAAGATGAAAGTCTGGAACTTTCGGCGGTAAAGAGAAGGTGAGAAAGCTCTTTAGAGAGAGAGAAAGAGAGATTTGTTGGTGAATGTATGTGAGTATTTATAATGAAATCAAGGAGCCATGGTTGAAACTTGAAAGTTGAAACAATTTAATATTTACGATAATATCTCAACAGTTTTCTTATCTTTTTCATCATTTTATGGAACTTCCTTTTATATTTATTATTTTTGTTTTGAATAAAATAAATAAATAAATTGATATACTAATTAATTGTGTTTGACCAATCTAATAAAAAAAATCGTTGACCGAAGATATAGGAATTGTTTGCTATAATACACTTGAAAATATTACTATTTGTTTCGGAGGTTGTTTTTAGAGATTAATTTTGATCGATCTGAAAAAAATAAAAGATTTATACCATCAAACGCTATTATAATTGTTTGACATTAGTAAAAAAAATATTCACTTCACCAAAAATAAATAAATTTACAAGTTCAATATATATTTATCTAAAAAAAATCAATATATAAATTACAACATTATGATTTAACAATTTTTTTATAAGAAAGTGAGATATAAAAATTTGCTATTTTTCCTTCAAAAAAAAATTGTTATTTTAACTCATGGATTTTATTTAGGTCCACACCAAGTTCATTCACTAAACTTAATATTCAAGGCATTGTTAGTAAATGATACATCTTTCAATTTTGAATGTAGGAGACTAACCTTTGTTATTAATTAAATTCAATTTTTGGTTTTTTTTTTTGCATTTTGTACTTTCGTTTGTCACGTTGCAAGAGTCTAATTTATTCCGAGAGACTCGACCTCTCATATGTAGTGATTTGGTTTCTATATCGTTTTCTTTTGTAGTACAATGTATGGTTTGATATTTATTCATTAAAAAAGACCGATAGCATTCCTAAAAGATTTTTTTTTTGAAAGAAGCATTCCTAAAAGATTGATATTAATTACTACTTTAGAGTAATGAAAAACAATTTTTATATAGAGATTTGTTCCTTTTCCCAAAATAGTTTAAAAACATTGCTTGTATTTTTAAATAAAAACAAATTGTCATTTATTGTAGGGGGAAAAAAACAAATTGGGTTGGTAAGTCCTGTACTTGGGAATTTGATTTGATCCACGCGTTGTTGAATTCTGGTTGTTGTAACTTGTTAGTGATTGAATTTGATGCATACACGTTTAGTCATATTTTTGAATTATTTTTACTTTCTTGGAATGGGTATGAATGAATAAAGGAAAGTCAAATACTACAAAAACAAATTAAAAAGCTATTCTATTTTTCTTGGAGGGTTTAGTGGGTCAACGTGTGTGCAGCCATTGGTGACAGCGCGTGTGGGACACATACCCCTAAAGTGGAGGAAAGGACAAAATTTGATGTATGTGATGAAGCTTCAACCTTTTTAAAATGAAAGAGATGCTTCAACCTTTATTCCAGCTAGTAGGGAAGAAAGTGCATGCTTCCTGGGACCAGGCAACAACTGGTTTGTGCTTGCCATTAAAAGAGAAAAATATTGGAAAGAAAAAAAAAGTTGGCGAACCAATTTGATTTTGTTGCTCAAGAATCACTTTTTTGTTAATCGAATCAAAAATATTAACGAGTGGTCATTTGTTTAGAAGTCTAAAGAAGATTTTTTTTCTTAGGAATTGTGTATTCAACATATTAAAACTTTATAAATTATTTCTTTTTTTGAATCTTTAACAAATGTTTTAGAACAATTGTTAATCCTTAAGACACTTGTTAACTTAACCCAAACTTTAAAACATAATTGTTTTTACATAAAGCTTTATAAATTTATTTTTTAGAGGAAATTGTTATTAAGTGTCTTTTGAAAGTTCAACGAAAAATAAATAGTGTATTTTCCTTTTTAAAACTTTAAAACATTTGTTAGCAAGACCTTTTTTAACCAAAAGTCTCATTCTTTTCTATTTGAATGGCAAATATCAATATATTAATCGTTATGTTAGTATTTTTTTTCATTTGTCATGACGGGAACCTTTGACCTTTAAATTATTAATCTCGTAGCTCAATCAAGTGAGTTACTATCCCCACCAAAAATATCATTCACGTGCAACTACACAAATTAATCTTCTCGAGATAGATGAAATTTAGAGGTTGACATCTTACAACAAATACTTTTCTATATACATCAGCTGAGGATCGAACCTTAAACCAAATGCTTAAGGGTTAAGCATCTATCTACATGTGATTACCTTTTTTTGGTAAGGTATGTTTGAAATTTAAAGAAAAAGATTTTTTTTAAAGAGAATTTAAAGGTGATTAAAAGGTATTTAAGAGGCGATGTTTTCTTTTTGAAGGGTAGAAGCGATGTATTTGAAATTATGAAAAAAGTTATGCATGAATTTAAATCTATATAATGGGGATATAACCGAGCAATTGTGTTTAGGTGGTTAATAAGTTCCACTAAAGACGAATTGCTCATGAAAACGTAAGTTTGATTCGTCGATAAAACGATTAATGGTCATACTTTACTTACCTCTGGGTCGAACTCTAAATTACCAGGGTTTTTTTTCCCTAAAAACCATAGTGTTAACACAATATATATATATATATATATATATATAGACGTGAATTTAGGAGAGGGGATGTGATAAACGGAGGTTTACGTATCCTCCATCACAATAATAAGTATTATGTCAATTTATATAAAAATATTGTATCGAACCACAAAGATCGTCCTTTAACTCTGACCATTCTAGTTTTGTAGAATTCTAAATCAAAGTTGAAAGGGTAGTTATTTCCTGAACACTTTAAATAAATGAATTGCAAATATAAAGAAAAGTTATGCTGGGATTAGACTTCCGTAACTATTCATTAAATTGTTCATATTGATCAATTGTATACTTTCTAAGATTCAGATATAACATCACGTATCCCTCATCGTATGTTGACATGTATGCCTAACGACACAAAATATGTTGTATCAATCGACTTTCGATGCTGAGCAAAATAGCTAATTTATTCAATGACATATGACCGGATAGTTGAATATGAATATAAATATAACCCTATGTCTACGCATTATCATCTATACATGGCTTAAAATAGATCTCTTAGATAACAAGACGAAGTTTGGCACTTAATTGCTAAATCAAATAATCATTTTTGGAGTGCACGTCGAAAAAAAAACATCAAACATAGACTTAACCCAAAGCTTATATTGAATAAGATTGTGTACAATCGATCATGTCAATAGTAATACATCAAATTCCTAGCTACCTATATCTAATCCCAAATACAAAGAGAGATTAGTTACCCATAAGTGAGGTAACTAGCAAAGAAGAGAAGAATGATGAAAGAGAAGCATCAACAAGCTTGAATCCAATCTCCCATGGACTCCAATGGTGAAGAACTACATCTTACTTTTTTCTCTCTTTGAAATGAGACTAGGGTCTGAAAACTATATAAAAAAATCTAATTACAACTCTATTTATACAAGTACAAAAAGTGCAATTTCGCTAGGTGAAATCATGCTCGCCTACGAATTGAGGTTTCTTCAAGCAAAGGGAAAAGGCGTCTGGTCTTCAAATAGTCTCTAAACTGTCTCACTTCGTTGGGTGAAGTGTTGCTCTCACCCAGCAAGTATGCTATAGTATTCCTCCCTGAAACTCTTTGGAATTGTTCGCATTCACCTCGCACTGACTCGCCTAATGATAGTACTTATGTCAAGATTCTTTGTTATGCGGTAATCATGTCTCATACATACAAAATTGAATGGAAAATAGATAGTAGCAGAATTACAACATATAACTACAATAATTTGTATATTTACAATAAATTGGGGGTTTCATATAGATTGCTTTCAAAATAAATCAATAATTGTCAAGGAAAATAACATGATTTTGGCACTATCAGAAGGAGGGAAAAGAAAAAGATAGAATTCAATTTGATTTTTTTTTAGGAGAACCAATTTGATATAATGGATGTAATTTGTATAAATCGACGTTGTAAAACACTTTACATAATTATTCAATCAAATCATGTTAAGTAGATATTTGCATAAATTCATAAGAACTAATTTAAAAATGGTTTAATTAGTATGTTATGTCAGTGTACATTTATTTTACACATGCGTCTAATGGTGTGTTGTCACGTCAATTAATAAATATGACAACTTATGTGTTTTTATATTCATTAATTGGCCACAAACACAAAACGATATTCATTTATTCAAATTGATAGGTCACATCATTCAACGTCGCTAAAAATGTAAATGATGAATCGACGAACAAACTCACAACATCCTAGTTAACGACAAAATGTCTACAAATAATATGATAAAATTAAAGTGACTGGAATACCAAGCCTCCGAATCTGCAATATTGACGCTCAAATCATTGATTGAATAGTTGATCTTTCAATGGGAACCAAATGACCATCAGAACAAGACAAGAAAGCAAACAACGCCACACAAGACGACGAACAACACAGCGTCGCACTCAGACGACGTCATCATAAATAGAAAAAACTATATCTATGTGAAAATCACTTGTTTAAATTGAAATAGAGAGAAAAAGATTATCAGGTTTATTTTATTTTAGGTTTATTTTATTTCAGTCTTGCCTTGATATAATAAAGAGAAATAACAAAAATAAGAAGAAGAAGAAGAAGAAGAAGAAGAAGAAAATGATTATCAATTGTCTTAATACATGTAAAAAGTCAAAACATTTTCAATTTTAATTATTACTCATGGTTGGCAATGTTACCACATTTAACTGGTAATTATTCACATGATCGACAATAGATTCTATAGCATCCCCCATGATCGATAATAAATTTTATCACATTTAAATTGGAGTTTTTATGTATATATAAAACACCATTTTCATTTTCTTGAAGATTCATTAGTATTTCGTCCTTGGTTTTAAGTCAGTTAATCACCTGATAAATGTTGTTAAAGGTTTGAATAAGTGTAATATAAAATATACTTTAGATAGAGCTAATACTATCATATGTGTACATCCCCCGCTCTGTAGTAACGAACAGTAATTTGGTTGTTTTATATATAAAGAAAAACGAATATTAATTTTTTTGCTTTCATTATAAAAACTAGCGAAAAGACGAAAACTCACGTGTGCGTCTTACCGCTCTTTTTGTTGCGCTGACGTTTGAAAATTATGAACTGTGTTTTTTTATGAAATTTTAATTTTGATTAAAAGTTAAAATATAAATGTTTTTTCTTTCAAATTATAACAAATTAAACTAACCATGATTATCTATTTCAATAAAACCAACAATATAACAAAAAAATATAATCTAAATTCTTATTTTTTTTTAATGACACCAACAACAATCTTTATTATATAAAAAATTGTTGTTTAATGGTATAATTGGGATAATGAAAAAGTAAGTATAAATACATTCATCTAGTTTAATTTGTTACACTTTTTAAATGACAAAGGGAAAAACTGCACATTTGTGTTTGTTACACTTTTATTTTAATAATTAAATTTATTCTTATCTATTTGTTACATTTTGTTATTTGTATTGAAAATTGAAGATATTTTTGAAAAGAGAAAAAGTCAACTCAAAAACGAGCTGAAAGCTGTTATTTTCTTTATATATAGTACAGATAAAAAAAACAGTTTTTTTGTTTTGGAGGCTCTTGTGATTATGGCCTTATCTTTTGGTTTGCATGGATTTATGCATACACGAAGGAACATGTGATAAGAACAAGTTGGCTTTAATTTGCAGCTATACTAAGGATAATATTTTGTTATGATACTAGAGTCATGTGAAAATCATTGCTGGCTCTATACATTTTTCCTTTTATATACGCATTTTATAGTTAGATCGAATATCTTGAAAAGAAAACACATTAATTATTAGTTGCTAGCTTTACAACTATATTTCCCATAAAGTTTTATAGCTTTTTTTTTTTGTTCTTGTTTGATGAAGTGAAATATATATCTTACCAGAAATTGTGTGTGCTTCTTGTGAAGATAGGAGAGATCACATGTATATGGACATAATAATATTAATACATTTCTGTTCAATATGGGCCTCATGGTTTCTCACGTAAGAATAATGTGATTTTCCTTTTAAAAATGCCATATTCTAAAGGGAAATGCTATTTTTAGTTTGAGTTATTATTGAGTCGTATATGACCGCCTCACGCTTTTATGAGTTGTAATCGTACGCTAATCGATTTCTTTTCATGAGATTTTTACATTACTTTTGTAATTTGTCATTTTTATAAACAAATTATAACATAAATGATTATAAGAGCTTGAATATATGCAAAGAGAGGAAGAGAAAACTATCTTATGATGTAAATTTAGATTTTAATAATTATGCATTAACAATGTACTATTTTTTACACACATATACTTGTGTGTATGTATTTAAAAAAGAATTGTTGGTGCATACTAATTAAAGTCATAATTTTGTCTATAACAATTTCAATTAAGTTAAACTACATATTTTCTGTTAATAAAAAGTATATATTTTCTAGATGTACCTTATATATGGTGAGTCATTTCAACATGAAGAGTTACGTAGGTACCAAGGAGAAGAAAAGTGTGTGATCACTTACAATTCAAGACTCTATTTCAAATATAACTATGTTGTTAAGGCCGAAGTTATCCTTCCAAGCAGGCATATGTTAGGTTAAGGGAAATGTATTTGGATTTTTTAAGCATGTGATATGAGATTAATCTTGAATTTTATTAAAGGATATAAGGATGACTTGTTAGTTGTGAGAGAGTTAAAGAATAGAGTTGTGCCTTCCAACAAGGAGCATCGGGTCATGATTGAGCATTGCTATGCTCTCAAGAATGAGGTTCAGAAATTGATCCGTGCTAAGTTTCTAATCTTCAAAGACTTCAATCCCAATGTCCAAGCTAACCCTCTACCAGACCATGGGTCCTCCATCAATATGGTTCAATATCATCAAGAAACCAGTCCCATCTCCAGTGATAAAAACTAATAATACTAAACATTGACCTCTTTTTTAATAAAAAACTTGAATCTTTTATTTTTTTGGTCAAGAAAAAACTTGAATCTGATTAATATAAAAAAATATAAACCAATATAACTTCATTTCTGAACTATTTCGTTTTTTTATGAAAGCATTATCTCCTACTTTGTTGTTCAATAAACAAATTATATTAGTTAGTAACCCAGATTTGTATGATTGGTCCTTATTAGTTAGTCCTTGATTTCAATGCTAACATGGACAGGTGTAGCAAAATATTATATATTATTCTCATTTACTTGTAAGATAAAGTAGGTCAGAAATTAGTGATTGAACTCAATTAACTTAATAATTAGTTTTAATTAAGGACAGATTATTCTAGAGAACTTGTGTATGAATCATAATTGTAACAATTTTTAGTTAAATTTTAGTTATCTCTTGATTAATATGTGGATTATCAAAGTATATTTTTCTTGAAACCAGATGTTTGAAAATAAAAAAGTAAGATAGGATACGAAAGATAGTGCAGAGTTCATGGATAATCAAGTTAACTAAATGTTTATAGGATAAACACTTATTGTATAAGTTTCAGTACAAGTTATTTAAACAATAAAATCTAGCATTTAGTCAAATTAATTTTATTTAATGTATGAGTTATTTTTCATAAATTATCATGTAAATGTTTTAAAATAATCTTAAAACAACTTATAAACACATTATAAGATGTTTCCATATAAACAAATCGTTTCGAAGTCAATTCAAACCTCTAATAACATTATGAGGTGAGAATTTTGAATTAATAATTTAAATTTTTACTTGATTCACTTAACAAAATATTTGAGTTCAAGTGGTTAATAAATTGCCTTAATTGCAGTTTTAGCCCTCTAACTATCACGAACTTGCGATTTTGGCCCCCTATAAAAAACAATAACAAACCAGCCCCCTATGTTTAGCCCTTTTTGCATTTTGGCCCCCAGACCAATTTTGACCAATTCAACGCAGACGTGGCACCCACATCACTTAAGTGAGGTGCCACGTGTTATATTCTTTTTGTTTTAAATTTTTTAAGCCAGCTGGATTTAGTGAAAGAAAAACAATTAAAAAAAAAATAAGGAAGGAAGGTCACGTGAGTTATTCAATCCTCTTCCTTCCTCCTTCTTCCACCAAAATTCAATCCTCCTTCTTCCTCCTTCGATTTCGTTTAACACCCACGTGGAACAGAAGTTGAGTTTTCATCTTCATCTTCAAAACCAATTCAATTCTCCTTCTTCCTCCTTCTTGCTCGTGGGTTACCTAGAATTTGAAGGAAACGAAAAATGGCAAATTCTTCATGTTCATCGGTCAGCGGGTCATCCTTGAAGAATCGAATTAATGTCGTTTGTCATTGTGGTGTTGATTCTCCATTGGTCACTACTTGGACCGATGGAAATCCAGGGAGGAGGTTTCATGGATGTGGGAATTATTTTGGGAGAAGAAAATGCAATTTTTTTAGGTGGTATGATCCTGAGGTACTTGAGAGACAGAAGAAAATAATTCAAGGACTTTTGAGGAAGAATGATGAATTGAAGAAGAAAGAAAGGAGTCTTGTAATTGACATAGTTGTGTTAGGGATTATGTTGTTCATCTGTGTCCTTATAGCTCTAGCTTTAACTATGAAATAAGTTTGAATGATGTTGTTAAGTTGTAAGCTTTAGTTTGAATATGATAGGTTTGTGATATGATTTGTATGATGTTATGGCAATTTAATGAAAATGTTTGAACGATGTTTTATGAAAGGTTGTAAGCTCTAAACAGAATGAAAATGTTCTAAATGTTGCAAGCTCTAAACGTTCAGAATGATGTTTTATGATGATTACAAGTTGTTGGCAATTTAATGAAAATGTTTATGTTGGACCAAAATGTTGCAAGCTCTAAACATAACACATAAGATAAGAGCCATAACATAACACATAAGATCAACTTCATATTAAGTTCCAAAATAATCCATAAAGAGTACTTAAGTTACAACCAACCAAATTAATCCTAAAATATGACATCCATAACAATGCTAAACATACAACCCAAAACATTAAGTTCCAAAAGAGTACTTAAATTACACTACAACCCAAAATATAACATAAGTCTAATGTTCAATTGTTGACACTAATTCTTGTTCACTGATTGTTGTGTTCCAAGTTGTTCCATTTCATCACTCTTTCTTTTCACACTTGTGGTCCTACTCTTTCTAGGCACCAATAATGTCTCTTCTCCCACAACAACTGGCACAGTTTTGGTGTGCATAGCAGTTGGCACATTCAAAGTGTTTGCACTTGCTGTATTGGTCACAGTGTTGCTTGCACCTGCTGTATTGGTCACAGTGTTGCTACTAGCAACTGGTGGCCCATTGTTGACAGCAAATGGTGCCCCAGTCTTATTGCTTTGCACATTCTTTTTTCTAGGAGCTTGTTTCCCTTTCCCAGCTTGAGGTTGCTTAACAGTTGTATTTGTCTGCATTGAAACACATGACAAAGAGCATATTAAAGACACATCACATATGTTTCAGGTGCATATAACCCATAAGCATACAATGCAAAATATACCTTATTTCCCCCTGGTGGAATAATTATATCAGCAGCTTGTTTACCATAGCATGTTCTTTTGTTATGACCAAGAACACCACACCTTCTACACCTGACAGTTATCTGGTTTCTTTTCATCAAAGCAGAACTAGAAGCAGACGCTTTCTTTGGCTCATCATTAGCCTTCTTTCTTTGCTTTTTGGGCCTACTTGGGGCCCTTCTAACATATGGTGGCAATATAGGCTCATAGTCAAGTTGTGCCCACAATTTTGGTCCATTTGAGGGAAGTATCGGATTGTCATAAGTTGTTAAAAATGTGGATTTCCTATAGTAACTTACAATTTATTAAGTAAAATTATGGTTTAATTGGTCCCCTAACTTATGAATCAGACTCAGACTCAGACTCAAGCAACAATTCAGAATCAGACTCAAGCAAAAATTCAGACTCAGACCCAAATTGAAACACTTAATAGTTAGGGACCAAAGTGAAAAAATAAAATAAGTTAAGGGATCAATTAAGCCTAAAATTATTGCAGCAGAAATGTAAGTTAAATTTCTTAAGTGACTAAACTAACCTGTACCAATGAGCAACATAATCATCTGGATTTTGCTGGTTATACCACATGCAAGCAATTGAGTGAGGGCAAGGTATGCCAGTTAGATCCTATTTTCTACAAGCACATGTTTTCTCATGAAGATTAACAACATATGCATCAGTGCCATTAGAAACAGAAAATCTGGCATAATCTTTATCCCCACTCCAATTTGGTGACCAATCCTCAACATCTTTCTTATTGTTATTCAACAATTTGTTAATCATTGGACAAATATTTCCATCATACCTCAACATATAATCCCTAAGTTTTACTATCCTATTTGTTATGTAGAGTTTCAGACCATCAACAAGTGAGATGGTATATGTTGTACCCTAATTTTGTCCAAACTTTTTCAAAAAAAAAAGTCAACAAAAAAAAAGAGAAAGTCAAAGTCAAATTTTATTTTTTCTCCTTAAAAAAAATAAAATATATATATAAAAAAGAAAAAAAGGATTTCGCAGAGCGATGTCATAATGGCTCTGCGAACTTTGCGAAGAACATCGCAGAGCGATGTTATAGTCGCTCTGCGAACTTTGCGAATTTTGTAATTTTTGATTTTTCTGATTTACCTTTCTTTTATTATTATTATTGTCATCATCTATTATTATTATCATCTGTTATTATTATATTTATGTCTGGTTCAACAAAGAAAGGAAAGAAAACATGTGGCAATAGAAATGAAGGAAAGAAGGAAATTGTGCCAAGATGCATGTGCCAAGCAAGTTGGCTGCCCTTGGGCAGCTCTCATCCCTTCCAATTTTGCATGCTCCTGACCTACACTTTCCAGCAAGCAGCTTGCTCTTTTTTCTTCCTTCCTTCTCCACCCAAAACCAGTCCACATAGCTGCAAATTGCTTGCCCAAGGTCCAATTTTGCTGCCCTGTTTCAGCAGTCTTTCTTTCCTTCTCAGAACAGCACACATGTTCCTTTTGTTTCTCCCAACCTCTGCACAAACAACACACTACTCTTCCTAGTTGTCTTCTTAAGATTGCAAGGATCAATCCCAAAGGGCAGCTCAAGTTGCAAACAGCCTTGTTTTCCCACTTTTCCAGCATTTTTCTGTCAGAAATCAGCTTCATTGATTTCTGAAATTGGCCAAAGTCTTGACCATTGTCACAAGGCAAGATCACCTCTTCCCTTTTGCATTAAATGCAAAGCAAATAGCCTGATTATAGCCCACAAAAACAGCCTGATTCTAGGGATTTTTCATGATGACATTTGATCTCATTTTGCCTATTTAAGCCATGCAATGCATAAGGATTACAGACTTTTAGAGCAAAAAAACCAGTTCTTAGACAGTGAATTTTACACAATTCAGACCTTCTTTGATTCACATTTCAGACAGTTCTTTCTTTACACAAAAAACAGAGTTGATTTGGAGCAAGTTTTAGAGAAAATTTCCATTCCTTTCTTGCACAAATCATCCCAAACCAGCACAAGGTAACCAAGCAATCAAAACAGCCTTTAAACCTCATACAAAGAGTGAAGAACAATAGCACAAAATCATTGTTCTTGCTGTTTGTATGCATCAACACTTTTTTCTTTGCAAAACCATCATCATCCAAGCCTTTTCCATTTTTCTTGCAACACAAGCATTGGCTAGGAGTTTTGTAAGCATTCTGAATTTTTTATCTTTCATTTTGCATTACTGCTTGCATTTGAACTGATTCCTATTGATTCAATTTCAGTTTCTGCATTTTTAGTGTTTGTTTAATTCATTTTCAAACTACAAACATATTTTGAAACTTCAAAGAAATCTCAAAACTTGCAAAACATCAAAACACAAGTGTTTGGCTCCCTTTCTTACTAATTTCAAAAGTTTTTCACTCCCCTTAAGGTTCTGAAGCTTGTTCAGAAGCAGCTTCTGAACATAAGTTCAGAAGCAGCTTCTGAGTTCAAATTTTCGAAGAGTTCGCAGAGCCAAGTTCTGATCGCTCTGCGACCATGACAGAACTTAAGGGCTCGCAGAGCCAAATTCAGGTCGCTCTGCGACCATGACAGAATTCAGTTTCTGAGTTCAAACTTCTGAAAACTAACTTTTGAGGTTCTGACTTGAAGATTCAGAATCTAAGAGGATTAAAACTCATTTTGGTTCAGAAACATAACAAGGGTTTTGGCATGCTATGTGAAATTTCATAAGTTTGAGTAACAATTTTGAATAACTTGAGCAACAAGCTATTGTTCGTTAAGTTTCAAAAATCAAACTTGAGTAACAAGCCATGTTCATTGAGTTTCAAAATCTAACTTGAACAAAGCTTGTTCTTAATTTCAACAAACTTGAACAACAAATTTGTTCATGATTTTCAACAAAACTTGTCCACTTTTTCAAACTTGGACTTGAGCCGAACTTGTTCATTTTCCAAACTTGAACTTGAGCCGAACTTGTTCATTTTTCACAAACTTGAACAACAATTTTGTTCATGAATTTCAATCAAACTTGAAAATGAACAACATTTGTTCATTTTTCATAAACTTGTGCATTTTCCAATAACTTGAACAACACTTGTTCATAAGTTGCAACAACTAATTTGAGTTTTAAACTTGTTCATAAGTTTTTAACTAAGTGTTTTGCTCTTTGGGATTTCTCAAGTTTCATTGACAAACTTGAGTGAAAAAGGAGTGGTTTGAAGTATGTCTCTCCATTCCCCGATTGAACAAACACTTGACGTATGTCTCGTTGTTTAGACAATCGTCATTCTTTTCAAACTTCACCAAGAAAAAATACATTTTAAGTTTCAAATAACAAACTTGAATGAAAAAGGAGTGGTTTGACGTATGTCTCTCCATTTCCCGATTGCACGAATACTTGACGTATGTCTCGTTATTCGGGCAATCGTCATTCTATTTTCTACGCATCCAACACACCAAAACCTATTCTTGGCCCTCGGTGGTCAATTTGAACTTTTTTGGTCCCCCGTGACCATTTGAATCAATGCTCGATCCCGTTGGATCCATTGAACCCTTTCTTGACTCCGTTGAGTCAATTGAACCCTTTTGGTCCCCCGTGACCATTTGAATCAATGCTCGATCATGTTGGATCCATTGAACCCTTTTTGGTCCCCCGTGACCTTTTGAATCAATGCTCGATCCCGTTGGATCCATTGAACCTTTTCTTGACTCCCCGTAGTCAATTGAATCAATGCTCGACTCCGTTGAGTCCATTGAACCTTTTCTTGACTCTGTTGAGTCAAATGAACCTAATTCTTGACCCCCCGCGGTCAATTGAAAACCTTTTTCCCAACTAACATGTTTTTATCTATTCTAAACGCGATACAAACAAAAGCTTAAGTCTCCCACGCGCGAGTATACAAGCTACGTTTAACGGCAAAAAAATACGATCAAAACATCGTTCTTTAAAAATAAACCAACAAATATACGTTTTTCTACCAAAGAACTACGTAGCTTTGAATTCTCCATCGCACCGGGAGATACGTAGGAGCAAGATAAAACTCTTGTCAAGCACAATAATAAAAAATATCTTTTCCCCCTTATTTATTCCTTTATATATATTTAAGCATGCAAGCAAAACTTCGAAAACACTTTTAGCCTTAACTAACTAGGAGGTTCCCGTTGAGTACAACGGACGTGAGGGGTGCTAATACCTTCCCCTTGCGTAATCGACTCCCGAACCCGGTAATGGTTGCGATGACCATCCTTTCCTCATCGTCAAAGGGTTTTATTATCGTTTTCCTTTAAATAAAAAAAAAACTTAAGGGTTTATCAACATTCCCTTTAAACAAAAACTTTGGTGGCGACTCCGTACTTCTTTCCCGAGCGTTCGTACACGCTCGAGGATCGCGCGTTTTTTTCGAGAGCGCACAGTATACAATTCTCTTAGATCAACTATTGCACTATTAAAGGCTTCACACATGTTATTTACTTGTAAATCACAACATGTGTAAGTGCTATAGCCAGCCCTTGACCACGTACTTGGTGGCAACTCACTCATATCTTTCCAGGCAGATTCATCAATTTTATTCAGATTCTCCATTGCCTTTTTAAACTCAACCATTGTAGTACACCTAGCTGTTATCCACAATGCTTCCTTTAAGTGCTCTCCTGAGTGTCTTTTCTTCCAGTTCCCATACAAATGTTTTACACACAATCTATGCTCAACATGATCAGGAATTGATGCAATTGTGTTTACCAGTCCCTTCAATTAAACAACTTATCACAGTTAATCATCAAATCATAATTTCACAAAATAAAAGTACTTTAAATTGAAGTAATTAAACTAAAAAAAATACCTTTTGCTGGTCTGAGATGAAAGACCACCTTTTTCCTTGAACACCATTTAAATCAGCAAGTAGAAGTTCAAGAAACCAGTCCCATGAATCCTTTGTTTCAGCTTCTACTACTGCAAATGCAATTGGCAGCATTTGATTGTTCCCATCTTTCCCAGTTGCTGCTAAAAGGTGGCCACCATACATACTCTTTAAAAAGCATCCATCTAGGCCAATCAAGGGCCTACAAGTTGTTGCAAATGCTTTCTTGCACGCATAGAAGCATACATACATCATTTCAAATACTGGCCCTCCAACTCCAAGTGCACATTTAATCTTCACAGTGCTACCAGGATTACTCCTCAATAATTCTTCAACATAATTTCTTAGATGAGCATATTGTTCATCTATTGCTCCATGGATAAGTTCTAAAGCCATATTCTTAGCCCTATAGATCTGATAGTTACTCAACATGACTCCCCACTTATATTTACAAGCTGCTTGTAATCCCTTAAATTTCATAGAAGGTGTGTGTTTAAGAATTGGCACCAGTTTCTTAGACAACAAACTAGTTTTAATCAATATAATTTTTCCAGTGTTATGACACTTATGATCAAGGTTAAAGGCAGCAAGAACAAAGTATGTTTTTGGATCAGATTTACTAAACCTCATATGGAATGGACAACCAGCCATACATTTAACCACAATCATCTTCCTCTCATTCTTCTTAATGTACACATTTTTCCTATTTTGCAAAGCATACTCTTTTACAGATGTTCTAACTAATTCAACATTTGTGAATATTTGTCCTACCACATACTTAATATCATCAAAAAGTTTAAACTTTGTAAATTTTTGCTTACCAGTATCATCTTCAGAAGAGCATATGCTTTCTAAATCTTCTGAATCTCCATTTTCATCATCAAAGTCAGATAGAGTTGTTGCAGCAGGATCCTTGGAAGATTCAACAGCTACCAAAGTTTGAACACTCCCATTTGAAGTCTCCACCGGTGTTGGATTGATCAGCTGGTCAGGCAAAACAGTTGTCCAGTCCCAATCTTCATCATAGTCACTATCATTGAGAGATACCCCATCAACACTTCCACTTTCAGATTCATCGCCTTCATCAGCTAAATAGTCAGGATCAGTTCCACTTCCAGATTCATCACCTACCCATTTATGGACCTCATCTTCATATCTGATGTCCAGTTCTTCCAAATCAAGGTGTTCCAAGTACAAATCAACACTTTTCTCTGACTTATATTCATTGATGAACCTTACCACATCTCTGTCAGTTTTGAGAAGTCTAAGACCATCTTTCAGTTGTCCCCCAGACACAGCATACCAGACCTTATAATCCCTCTTTACACCTACTTCTCTCACCAATTTGTCCAAATCAATTATGTTAATTTCATCTATGTCCCACGTACCCTCATACTCATAAGTCTCACCCCTTTTGTAGTCAACATTTGGATCATAAATAAAGTAACCATTGTAGTGGAACTTTATTTTGAGTGAGTGGTCCTCAACAACCCTAAAACAAATATAATATTAACTTAATTAAAATTGTATTCAATGCTCTCACCAACCGTATGCAATACTTACATACATGACAGATACAATATATAAACAAACAAAATGAAATGCAAGGTAAGACAAACAACAAACAATTTCTGATACCAACAAAACCAAATTCAAATTATCGTGTATAAACAAAGCAAAACATGACAAAAATAGCAACTTACTTTCCAACATTCTTGTCAAGAATCTTTCATGTGTCCTTCTCCTCTCATGTAGCACTACTTCCACCGGCCTCCTTCCCATTCGCACTTTTATCCACCCACTTCATCTTCTCCAACGACGATTGAACGATTGAACGATGATTGAACGACGATTCGGAAACCATAAAATCTAGTTGTAGCTTTCGATTGATAGCGATTGAACGACGATTATGGACAGAACAACGATTATGAACGACGATTTACAAAGAACAAAATGGAGAATGAAGATTGGAAGAGAACGGCGAGGCGATAGTGAGAAGTTGAAAGAAAGGGGGCTAAAATTATGAACAGAAATCCTAACTTTGGATTTTCAACTCACGTGACCTTCCTTCCTTATTTTCTTTTTTTTAATTGTTTTAACACCATTAAATCCAGCTGGCTTAAAAAAAATTTTAAAAAAAAGAATATAACACGTGGCACCTCACTTAAGAGATGTGGTGCCACGTCTGCGTTGAATTGGTCAAAATTGGCCTGGGGGGCCAAAACTGCAAAAGGGGCTAAACATAAGGGGCTGGTTTGTTATTGTTTTTTATAGGGGGCCAAAATTGCAAGTTCGTGATAGTTAGGGGGCTAAAAATGCAATTAAGCCTAATAAATTTCACAAAAAGATAATTTTTTTGAGAGAATTTAAGTTTCATTTTTTAGTGGAACAATTCTTAACAGACTTTATTTACATTCCGATCAAAATTCGAGTTACTAGGGTTCCCTTTCTGTAAGAACAAGATGGTTAACATCTAAAAATGAAAATTAATTTATTACTTCAAAATATTTTTTAAATCTGTTTTATAATACATTCGAACTGCGTAATTCGAACAAACCACATTCTTTTTAGAAATGTTGCGGGTGAGAGTAGAAACTATAGCATAGTTTTCATGTAAATAGAAGGAACAATGGTGTGGTCCATATAATAGCTAGGTAGGCCCATGCGTATTCTAATGAGGTTTAGATTGAGGACCCATCCACTAAATTTGAGCTTCATTTTATGTAATCCCAATTATCTTCTTTTGTGAACAATTTGCTGTCACTGTTACTGAAAGAGAAATTCTTGTTTACCCATCAATAAAAGTTGGGTAATACTACCCATATTGAGTTGGCCCAATCAAAACACTGTATTTATATAACATTAAAAATAATATAAAACAAACAAATAATTTTGATTGGTGACAACTCAGTATGGATTGTATTACTCACCTTTTATTGATGGGTACTCAAGTTGTCACCTTAATGAAAATATAAAGGTTGATATTATCCAGACTTTGATATCATTATACACTTTGATATCATTATACACTTTTGCTTATTATTTCTCACAATACTATATTTAACACTTACACTTGCACCTTTTTAAAAAAAATACTTACACTTGCAATAATTTTTTTTCAAAGGAACACTAATAACACGTAAAATACACTGTCTAAGTAACTTAATTTTTTATTTTTTTAAGGGTCATTTGTTGTGTTTTGCATGATATCTGCTGGTATTTTGATGTGTTACAGGAACCTAGGGTGTAGAAAGCAAAAATAAAGAAAAACAGTGAAAAAAGCTAAAAAAGTCAACAAGTCAAATGGGAAGCCAACACATATAGTCTGGTTGAAGAATTTCTCTCCACTTTCAGAAACAGTTACCTTCACTTCCTCCATTTTCTCCACCTTTTGAGACACTATCAGAAGCATTACCAGATGAATTTTTGCCTATAAATAGACCTTCTAGAATAAGTTTTCATAACCAAGCGTTTTGGAGAGAAATTCAACAATTTAGAAATAGCTTATTTTTGACGCTTATTGTATTTTTAAGCTGTCAATTTATCTTTTAGCTACCGTACAATTTCAGAACCTTGTTTATTTGCAATATTGAACTTAGTAGTAAACCTCTTATTCATTCCAATTGCCGTTTCCTTATTATTATCCATTCAAATTAAATTAGTTTCCTGTAGGTGTTGTTTTAATTCCATTAATTCCATTGTTGCTGCACATATCTATCTAATTCCAATTCCCTCGTTTTTTTTTATTGTTATTACTTCTGCCAATATATTGTTCAATTCCAATTGCTTCGACCGTGCCAATTCAATTCAATTTGCGGCTGTTAAATTGAGTTTCCAGTGCTTAAAATTATCACGGTGCCGTGCCATTCAATTCAAATCGTTGTGAGTATATTACTGTTGCGTGGCTCTTTTTATTTAAAGTTTCCAACTATACACAGGTGTGATTTGCTACTGTTGCGGCCATTCCTTTTTTCTTTTTTTTTATTTCAAGTATCCAGCTTAACACATGTTCTTCTCCCTTTTATTTGTTTTTAATATGAGTTTATCTGAGATAAATTTTGGATTATAATTTAATAATGTCTGAGTAAATTTTTATAGAGTCTGGAATTATGATAAACGTCGTACCAATTATATTATGTTAAGTTGTATGATTAGAAATTGTAACATGAATTATTTTTAAGTCTGAAAATTCTGATTTTTAACGATAAATATTTACAGTGAAAGCTGGAATAACTTGATACCGGTTTCATGTCGAAAGAGTGAAACTTGTATCTGACCGTAGGAAATTTAGAAATTAATTTTAAAATTCAGCGACATCGCTTTCTTTAATTAATTTAGAAATTACAAATTTCCAAAAAGAGATTTTAAAATTGTAACTGTGCATGCGAAAGGTGGCAGTTATAAACTTAAAATCTGGTAACGGGCGCGCGAAAGGCGGCTGTACCTTTAAATTTGTTTTCTACTAAAAATAATTTTTCAAGCAAAAATTGGTTATTTTTCTGACAGAGTTTTTGAAGTTGTAAGACATACGCGCGAAAGCAGTCGAATAGATTACAAAGTCAAAAATTCGGTGTCGTACACGTGAAAGCTGACGACTCCTTTAATTTAATACGCGCGAAAATATTTTCCTGTTATAATAATAAAATATAACTTAAAAAAGTGTTCAAGGTCGACGCGAATTATATTCCGGTCTCTTATCATTAAAAATAATTAAAAACAACTTATTTTTCCAAATTTGCAACCAAATTAATTAGCATCGCCTTAGATAAACATCGTGATAATAGATAACGGTACTTGATGTTGGTCTCTGTGGGATTCGACATCTTTTATACTAAAACCGATATTTCTGTGCACTTGCGGTCCTATCAAACACTTACAATAATCTTAGAAATTAGATAAAGAAACACAAGCATGACTCATTCGAGTGCACAATTTTTTTACTAGTAATTCAGAAGAAAACATACAATTCCAAGGGATACTAAATTTTTTTTTGACCCCTCAGCTACTCGCACGCTCTACTTTTGGATCCTAAAATCCTAAAATCGTTTATTATAGGTGTTAAGTTAGACACATACGTTTAAAAAGTTTCAAGTTAATTATTCATGTGATCTATTGGATTTTAGTTGTGTCCTTACATTTAAAAAGTTTTAAGTTAGTCTTACAATATGCTAGTATTGTTTATCACTATGTTTGTAATGTCCACATGGCCAACAGAGATGCATACATGGCACTTATTTGTATAATTTAATTTTTTAAAAATGCCACATAATTTGTATAATAACACATAGAAGTGAATTGGGTTTAACACAAATTTAGGATGATTATTTATCTTCATCGTCTTCAACCTCCACACCGGTCGTCGTCATCATCAGCGTCTTTCCAAATTTCTTCATAAGAAAACTTCGATGTTATGAAGCTCCAAACGAATAAAGAGCATTTTTTTAATATCTCTCTCGAGATACCTCCCTTTGTTTCTCTCCCCTCCCAAACACGAACTCTTATAACTCTAAAATAATAATGGAGAACAATCCAATTATTAAATCAGTTTATCAATTTTATTTTCCTAAATCTCTGAAAAATGGAGAACGATGCAATTTTTAAATAAGCTTCTCATAAATCTAGGAATCAATGTTTAAATTTCTCCCCGCTTCAATTTTCTTTTCCTAAATCAGTTCTTGATTTCGTTTTCTCTCCACAAAATCTTGATTTATTTGTATTTGCTAACTATCCTTTCGTTTCTATTTTTCATATAAAAAATTTAGGGTTATGAGATAGTATCTTAGTATAAGACAGGGAAGAATACTTATGACTCATAAAACACTTATATTTAAACTTCTTCAAAGGAATTAGTGAGGGCAAAATTTGGAACCTCCCGAGTCCAATACACGCCTCTTTACCATTAGATCAATCAATAGAGTTTCAAACTACATGTTCGATATAATTGGAGCTTTATTAGAAATAGTTTGATATTGATTAAAGTAGTTACAAGTTTTTATAATTAGTTTCTATTTGGTTACATTAGTTACCTTAGAATACACAAACTGCATCATCAATTTCATCTCATCAGCTCCAAATTTCATATTTCTCCCTCTTTATTGTTCTCTTTGTTAAACTCTACCATACTTCTCAACATCGTATCAGAGTTAAGTTGTGAGTTATAGACCCACCATGCTTCCTTAATCTTTGCTTTAGTTTATTAACAATATCTTTTAATTTAAAAAAAATACAATTTCAATTGATAATGAAAAAGAGAATACAATCTTTAATATATTTTGGGTCGTGAGTGTATCATGGGTCGTGCTCAATAAGCCCTTCAAATTTCTCAACTGATGAGATCATAACTCCTAATCAACATTTTCTTTGAGTAAACCCTAATTGGATCATAATTTTCATTGGACATTTTTCTGAAAATGTGAGCAATTTGAGGAGTGTATCGAGCAATCATCTTGGAAAATTGTTGTTCCCGCATGTAAGGATGCTAGGAAACACCTGGAAATTACCTAAATAATATCATCGTTAGTTAACTGCCGCCGACTTGTTTCATCGGCAGTTAACTACCACTGGTGTCATCGGTTGTTAACTACCGCCGCTATCATTAGCAGTTAGCTGCCGTTGCGATTAATTATGCAGACAATAGGTTCTGTTTTGATTCCCAAGCCATTTTTCGGCCTATTTATAACCTGTAATTCAAAACAACAATTCCAGAGGCAGTACAAATCATATACCAATTATAATCAGTCATAAGCAAGAACAATACATAATCTTTCACAATTGACCAAAATGACATTGTGTTAAAATTACAAGAATGTTTGAAATTCAACAAAACATAAGGGGTGTTTGAAATCTAACATAAATGGTGTTTGTAATTTAACAACATATTACATAATATTACATGAAATCTCTATTGACATTCGTTGCACATGCAGTTGGAACGAACATAAAGATATAATATATTATTTTCAACCATATGTCTAAACATAAATCCAACGTCGCTATCGTCACGAACAACCCGAGGGACCGTTTTCCACATGTCTTCATCTTTATCTGCCTCTAGGTCATAAATTGGCATCTGAACAAATACTTGACATGTATGATGATTTTCACCAACATAGAGAAAATATTTGTTAAGTTGTGCCTTCAACTCATCCATAATGTCGGTCGGAGTTAGAAAAACCATAATGTCTTTTTGAAAACAGAGTACCGAACATGAACTTCAATTTGTGCAACCTCAGACATGGTTAACTTCAAGAAGTTTATGAAATATCAAACATCAGAATAAAATGAAATGAAACGTAATAACCAATAAATTGATTGAAACATATATATATATATATATAATGCGGAAACATTAATAACCAATAAAAAAGTAGGTGCATATTCCACCATAAAAGTCATATTTATATATATTTATATAATGTTAGTTATATATTGGCCACAAAAAATTGGCGTTACAATATTGACCACAAAAAATATGTCGGTGTAATATCGACAAAAAAAAAAGATGAACACCGACAAAAAATCACTCTATCGCAAAAAGTGAAATTGAATCATCTCCATCTTCCGCAATAACTTCAAATTCTTCCTTTGCTTTTTCAGGAGTGTCACACAAAATTTGATTGGCTTGGTTTGACTCCTTTTTTGGTGGGAGCGGATTCTCTCTTTTTTCCATCGGCAGCTAACTGTCGCTATCCCATCGGCAGTTAACAACCGATGAAGCCTTACATCGGCAGTTAACTACTGCTACGCTGCATGTCAGGTTTTGCGAAAATATGACAGAAAAATCAATAAAAATAAACAGATTAAAAGATGTATTACCTGTTTTTGACGTCAAAAGTGTGTTGAAACCTTCTATGATTGCTGCATCAATGATTTTGGACAAGGATTGTGGAAAAAAATTGATTTGGGGGTTTAGATTAAAGAGGGTAAAAAAGGTGATGATGAAATTGTGAGTAGGAGTAGGTTACTGTAATCAGTAATATCACGATCGCAACGGCAGTTAACTTCCGCTGAATTCAAAACTGGCAATAGTTAACTACCGCTAAGGTTAAATGTGTAATTTACTAATGTTTCTTAGCGCGATGTGTCAACAACAATTTTCATCTTCTTGAATCATTCTTCATTCATAGCAGGCAGGCCCAAAGTATCATGAGACATACTAACACACTACAGCCCAACCAATCATTATTGTTTGTACTTTTGTTGTTTGTTATTGTTCGTTTCCTCACTCTTCTTCCATCAACTAATGCAACCTAATCACTCAATATTTTACAAAAACTTGCCACTGAATCACTAGTTACTACTACAATTCATTCAATTTCATGTTCACAATCTAAATCAAACCCCTTTTGATTAATCTTTCAGACAAGAACAACAAAGAATGACAACAACCTCAAAAACAATCTCAGCAGCACTCAAACTCGTCGACAACAAGAAAGAAAACCTCAAAAAAGCATACGATGATCTTCAATCACACTCTTCTCATCTCTCTTCCTTCCCTCTTTCATGGCCTGATATTGATTCTCACTTCACCACCCTCCACAACACTCTCTCTCAACGCTTCCTTCACCTTCAATCCCTAGAATCACAATTCCAACAAAATCGCAACGACCCATCAATCTCTTCTTCAAATTTATCCACCCCAAAACCCAAAAATCAAAACTTTTCATCAATCAATAATGACCCATCTTTGAATTCTAACCCTACAATTCAAAACGGTGCAGTTTCAGGTTCCACAAGTCATTTGGAAGGGTTGAGTGCATTGTGCAAGAAGAATGATGGAAAAGGGTTAAGGGATTTCATTCGTGTGAATTTTAAGGATAAAGTAACAATCAAGGATGAACTTCAGATTGCTTTTAAATGTGCACCTAATCCTGCAGAAATGGTTCTTGATGCTCTTGATGGTGTTTTTGGTGCAAATGCAGTGGTTGATGGAAAGGAATTACCTCGTTTGATGAAGAGAAGTTGTAATTTTTTGTTTCAGCAGTTGAGGGTTTTTTCTCCTTATGTTAGTTTTGATGTTAGGAAGAAAGCTAAGAGATTGTTTAATGAGTGGAAGGTTAACTTGGTGAATGATGTTCATGAATCATGTTGGACTATGGCTTTCTTGCAATTTGTTACTGTGTATGGTTTTTTGTCTGAATTGAATGTTGGTGAGCTTGCTGCTTATTCTGCTACTGCTGCTACTAATGATGAACTGCCTGACCTGTATCAGATTATTGCTTTGTCAGATAGAGTTCAAGGTAACAATCACTTAATTCAATTTGATTTGATTAGGGTTTTATTATTAAGGTTTTAAGATTAGGAGCCGGTATGGTGCAATTTTGTTTGTTGCATGTTAATAGTTGCTGTGACACAATCCTTAATTGAATTTGATTTGATTTAAGGTTTCTTTTTTTAGTTTTCAGATAAGGAGCTGGTATACTGTAGCTGTGTTTGTAGCATGTTAGTAGTTGTTGTGACACAACTTAATCCTTAATTGAATTTGATTTGATTTAAGGTTTCATTTTTTGAACTGTTACGATCAGGAGCTGGTATACTGCAACTGTGTTTGTAGCATGTTACTAGTTGTTGTGACACAACACAATCCTAATTGAATTTGATTTGATTTGATTTAAGGTTTCATTTTTTGAGCTGTTAAGATTACGAGCTGTTGTGTTTGTAGCATGTTAGAAGTTGTTGTGACAGAACACAATCCTTTGTTGAATTTGATTTGGTTTGATTTAAGGTTTCATTTTTTGAGCTGTTAAGATTATGAGCTGTATACTGCAATTGTGTTTGTAGCATGCTACTAGTTGTTGTGAGATGTGACACAACACAATCCTTAATTGAATTTGATTTGATTTGATTTAAGGTTTCATTTTTTGAGCTGTTAAGATTAGGAGCCGGTATAGTGCAATTGTATTTGTAGCATGTTGATTGTTGCCGTGATAATACTGTTTTTGTTACATTGTTCTTGGAGTTCGTTGGATTTTTGGTTTTGAAATCTTTTAATGGTATGGAGCAGTGTTGTCATGTCAAATAGCGGCTATAGCGTAGTGAAATTTTAACATACCACTATTGTTCCGTGGTATGCGTTTAGTATAAATTGTTGTCAAATAGCGGCTATAGTAGCGGTATAAGTTATAACATTGAAATGTAGTATAATTGAACAACCGTTATTTTCAACGATATGCAATTGACAACACTAGTATGAGGTTGTAATTTTAAATGCTGACAGTTGACACTGCTGTTAGTTTTTTCTAGTGTCACCCTTTTAATAGGCATGGCAACAAAAGGCTTAGGTTGTAAAGACTGATTTTGTTTGTCTTGCAGATGTTATTCAGAAACTTATTGAAAGGGGCAAACATATTTTGGCTGTCAAGTTTATTTTTCACTTCAAACTTACTGAGAAGACCCCACCCGTTCCTGTTTTGAAAGCTTATGTGAATGATGCAGAGAAACTTGCTAAAAGACTCGCCTTTGAGGGAAAGTCACCGGTAAGTATGGAGCCCCGATTTATTTCCTGGTGCATGATGTGACTGCCTATACTATATTTATTTAGTTTTTTTCTTTCTTTTTTTGCAGAATGAGATAAAATCTAGAGAAATTCATGCACTGAAATCAGTCATTAAGGTTATTGAGAGTTACAACCTTGAATCTGAGTTTCCGCGTGCAAGCATTGAACGGCGTATAGACGAATTGAGCAAGCAGCGCAGGGTTGGTGGAAAACCTGCTGCACCAGCTTTTGCTGCAATGCCTCTTCAGCATCCACAACAACAACTAAGTGGGATCAAACGTCCTCTAACATCTGCTCCATTCGGTCCAGCACCTGTCCTTAATAATGTCGGTAGCACCCCTTCAACCATACACCAATACCAACGACCTCATTTTCAGTCAACAAGTTTGTTGTCGGAACATCCAAATCCATACATGAGCATGCCACCAACCACGCCATTTGGCATGAAGGCGCCAACTCCAACCATTTCCTCCTATACAGGTTCTTCAACTGGGCCTTATGGCCTTGATGGTGTCCCAATGGGTCCTAGTGGCAACCTCAATCAAGGTGGTTCTCATCCAAATTTATCCCAGCCACAGGTTATGGCTGGTTATTATGTGCCGATGGGTCCTAAAGGCAACCTCAGTCAAGGTGATTCTCATCTGAATTCGTCAGAGCCACGAGTTATGTCTGGTTATTATGCCCCAATGGGTCCCAGTGGCAACCTCGATCAAGTTGGTTCTCATCCTAATCCGTCTGAACCACAAGTTATGCCGGGTTATTACGATAGTGTGTCTGCCTCCGGTGGTTATGGACTGCAACATTATTACGGAACATCTTATCCTCAATAGGTTAACCAATTGCTTTATTTTTTAATACTGAATTCCTAGGTTGATATTATAGTTTCTTGCACTTTTGGCTTTCGGTTAATTTAATCTCGACCATCTATTATAGTTTCAATTTCCTCAGCCATTTTGCATGAAAAGGTTTCCTTTTAGATCGTCATGATCATCTTTGAACTTTGTTCTTTCTCTTCTCTTCCTAAGTGTGTAGCCTCCACTATTTCCGCTAGGCAATGAAGCTTAAACAGGATTTGGAAAATAATACTCACCAGAATAGAAACTTTCTACATTTGTATTAGCCATTAGGCATAATTTTCTCTAAAATTATTAAACAAGCGGTTTTGTAATTTTTTTTTTTTATCTTTCTCTCGTCCTAGTAGTTAAAATTGCTTATCGACAACCGAGAAGTATTTTATTTTTTTATTTTCACAGTCAAGTATTTTTCTTTCAAATGTCCTTCCAAATAAATTGCTACTATTATACTAGTATTTACACAATGAAAACATTTCTGACAGCAACAAATGAGATTAAATTTGTCAAATGACAAATATTAGTAGACCAATGAAATTAGTAAAATAATCAATTTTATAAGTTTATACATTAACATAATCATGTGGAAAAAGCACACCCCCATTGAAGAACCTAGTCATTGCTTTTGATATGTAATGTAAGAATCTAAAGAAAATGCAAGAATTAACCTTGTGCGCTGATGGCGGTGGAAATTGTGATTTTGACCTTGTGCGTTCATGGCAGTGGAAATTGTTGAAATTGCAAAAGATGGATCATTAAAGTTTGCGGAATTTCTTTTTTACAGTTTGACTCATTCAAAATATTAATTGAGTTACACATCTTTTGTCATATTAATTGAGTTATACTATGATGATTAAGAGATGTTTTGCTTTCTTTCAATTTTCTTTTTGTCATGTTAAAGTGTTTTCAATGTTTGATTTTACACTAACTTTCTTTATCCATGATCTAAACAAGCATGCAAATCCTTTTGTCTTTGTCTTAACTCACTCATCGGTAGCTGTAGTTATTGATACTTGTATCGTTAATACGACAATTGGTAACGCTACAACAGTTTACATTGCTAGTTCCGCGGTAAATCTTCAACCAACCCTTGAAACCCTCAAGAAACGATGGTTGCTGAGGGTGATAGGGATCGATGATAAGCACTTGATGTTTTGGTCCATTTATTATTATTATTATTATTCTTATTATTATTATTTTGTGCAAAATATTCTGACTACTTCATATCTTTTGATTTATGGATTATGTCTTACCATCTACTATATTCGACATTTGGTTTGTTGCCATTCTAATATATAATTTTGTATTCATTTCCTTCGAACGAGTAGTTGTAATTTAACTACTATTTTTAAATAGCATCTTCATTTTGTCACAATTTTCCGAAGGCATTGACAATTGACGCCTAGTTAACACGATTAGTTTTGCAATATAAGTATATTAGTGTAAATGATATCTATATTCACTCAAAAAATAAAAAAATCCTTGTAATATTAGAGATTTTTTGTATTAGGGTTGCTTATTGCAGTCTAACGACTCGGACAAGTACAACAGGGGTTTGCCAAGTTTTTGGTCTATTCAACAAATTCATGAAAAAACACGAAGGATGAAAGAAATTGCTAATGGACGAATGAAAAAACACGATGAATGAAAGAATGAAAAAAGCAAGGGGCAACCATATACATCGTTAATTTAAATGATATCTGCATTTAAATTTTGATGGAAGTAGAAGCCATTGTTTTCAATCGGATGATGCTATGGAATCACGAAGATGAACAATATTAGAGATGGTGGATCAGAGAAGATCAAAGAATGAGTTTATGAAAATTGATGGAATAGGGAGAGGTACAAGTATTTTAAAATAGCACGTTTTAATTTAATCTCGACCATCTATTTTTTAATCTAATTGTTGATAATTATTCTCATATAAAATATGCATTCTCATAGTATATGTCTTCTCTCTCTCTCTCTCTCTCTCTATATATATATATATATATATATATATATATATATATATATATATATATATAACAAGTAATAAAAGCAAATTTAGCACATAATGGTGCAGGTTTCAGAGTAATAACGTAGAGCGGAACAAGTAAAAATATTAAGTTCTTCCAAAGGTGGAGTAATTTGAAAAACTATATGTTTTTTACATTCAGAACATACTAATAAATAATCAAAATTATAATCAATAAAAACGTAGATCGTGTTGAAAGTCATAATTGATAAAGACAATTTATTTTTATAAAACTTACAATTTACAAAGGCTTCGAATTGCTCAAGAGATATATGAGGCTGAAGATTCGAATGCCTTGACACTAGTCTAAGAGTTTCTTATATAGATGGAACTTACACACGGATTTCAAATGAAATTCAAAACTACTTAGTTACTATACAAAGAGTGGCCGACAAACTAGCCAACTAGTAAAACTAAAAGATAAAAGAAAAGTGGCAGACAAAAGAAAATGTCATCAAAAGAAAAGAAAAAGTAACAACATGGCCGACAAGTGGCCTAAAAGGACAATAATTGAGGTTTCATAATTCAAAGTAGCAATAATTCCGCAAGAGACAATAATTTTTAGCAGTCTTCTAGATTAATTCCATAACAGTCGTCTTCATTATCTTCAATATTGTTTGAAGTGCTTCCTGATTCAGATAAGGATGAGGAGACTTCGCCTAATTTCTTCAAAAATTCTTTTGGATCAGTAACAGCCGCCAGAGAGGCTAATATTTTGGATTTGCTTGACAAAAATTCAGAATCTGAACTTTTGTTAATGGTTTTACATCTTCTTGGATTTGCTTGTACCCAGGCACTTAATTTTGCTTCACTGAGTAATTCTGGATTAAATTTAATCCACCATTTAATATAATATCTTTTGATTAATTAAGAAGCTGAATAATTATCCCCAATTAGATTTGAAGCAAAGGTCCAAGAAGTAATCCAATTAACACTAAAAGCGGCACAAAAGGCCAAGATTGCCATATGTTAGGGACAATCAGTAATTGCATAAAACTTGTTAAAAGTATTTAACGCGTAATCTGGGAAGATTTCTAATGTAGGACCAACTAATTCAAACCACTTAATAAACCATGAGGGGAACTTTAATGATATATCCTTGGCGAACCAAATGAACCAAGTGTGATTAAATGACTCAATGGCTAAAAAATAATTTCAGGCATCCATGTAATCAAAATAATTATAATATTGTGGATTAAAGCTTCTGGTAAAGGATTTCTCCGAAGAGGGAGATAATGTCCAATCGGCTGGAGATAATACCTTGGTAATCTTAAACTTAGAGAAAGTAATTTTAGATTTATCGATTGGATCGTATTGGTGAGTTAACACTATAGATCCTGTATCAATCAATATAAATTCGTAAAATTTTTTAGTTTTTTGTAAACTCTTAGGAATAAACATAAATCCTTGAGGAAGGATTCTTCTGGCTCTTTGTAATATAGAAGTATTTTCAGGACAATAAGCAGGTTCAAGAGGAATAATAGGTTCAAATAATTCTTTAGTAATAAAGGTACTCCTTGCTGTGGAAGGTAGAGTATAGAAAGCTAATTTTGAGGATTTAATGGAGGATGTTGATGGAGTAATATTTTTTGTAATGTCTGATGGAGATAATAAGGTGAATTTATTTTGTGTAGGTTTTGGTGAGGTAATTTTAGTAAGGTAAGAAGGTGATCCTAATACTAAGGCTTTTTCTGTGTTCTCCTTTTTAGGAGGTAATGGAGGTTCATAATTGTCTCTAGGATCCATTCTTGCCCTATAAAAATTCTCTAGTTAAAAAATCTGGTAATGAGTGTAGTACCCTAATTTTGTCCTAAGCATTTTAAAACAAAAAAATCAAAGAGGGGAAAAAAGTCAAAAGTCAACAAAAGTCAACAGAAAAGTCAACATTTTAAAAATGCTGACTTCGCACTGCGAAGGTGATGGAGTAATATTTTTTGTAATGTCTGATGGAGATAATAAGGTGAATTTATTTTGTGTAGGTTTTGGTGAGGTAATTTTAGTAAGGTAAGAAGGTGATCCTAATACTAAGGCTTTTTCTGTGTTCTCCTTTTTAGGAGGTAATGGAGGTTCATAATTGTCTCTAGGATCCATTCTTGCCCTATAAAAATTCTCTAGTTAAAAAATCTGGTAATGAGTGTAGTACCCTAATTTTGTCCTAAGCATTTTAAAACAAAAAAATCAAAAAAATCAAAGAGGGGAAAAAAGTCAAAAGTCAACAAAAGTCAACAGAAAAGTCAACATTTTAAAAATGCTGACTTCGCACTGCGAAGGTCACTTCGCACTGCGAAGTCTGCGATTTTTCTGCAGATTTTTGGTTTCTTTGATTTAATTCCAGAATTTGTTGCATATCATTTCCATAATTATTTTAAGTAGCATTCATGGCTAATTGGGCCAAGCAAAACCAGAATTGAAGCACTTGCCATTAATGCCAAGGTTGGAAGCTTTTTCTTCCAACCTAGCATGTGACAAGCAAGTGGGCTTGCACTTGGGCAGCTCTAGTCCCTCCCATGTGACCTGCTAACCACCACAAGGTTGCCAGCCACCTGCTTGAGGACTTTCCTCCTGCTTGCTTCCCCAAAAACCAGTCAAACTAGCTGGATTTTCTCACTTGAAAAGCCATGAGTGCCTACCCTGTTTTTGCAGCAGCTTTTCACCCCTCACACCAGCCATAAGTAGCCTTTTTCATCCCTCAATCTCTGCACATTACAGTGCACGTTTTCATTGATCAACCATTGAGATTGCAAGGATTGATCCCCAAGCATTAGCCAATTGCAATTCAGCTTTGTTCTTCATCATTACCTTCTAGAATTGGTTGAATTTGTGGCTGAAATCAGGCTGAATCTTGCCCCTTGGTACAAGGCAAGGTTGCCTCTATCCATTAGCATTTAATGCAAAAGGATCCAGCTTGATCTTAGCCACAAATCAGCTGAATTTTAGGATTTTGTAATGATGAAAAAGATTTGGTTTTGGCCTATAAATAGAAGGCAATGCCCAAGGTTTCAAAGACAACTCATAACAGCATTTCAAGAGCAGAAACTCTACTCATTTTAGCTTACAAACCTCCACAAACAACCAGAAAAAATCAATCCAACAAAAAGCTTTACCAAAGTTCAAATTCATCACCAATATCAAAAAAACCTTTGTGAAAGCCTTCAACCAATTCAAATCAATTGCAGCTGGAGCTTTGCTAAGGAGTTCTGTAAGTTTCTAAGCACTCATCTTGCATTTACAATTGTGTTTGCATAGCTATTTTGGTTCAAAACCATTTGATTCTAAAAAACCCCTTTTGAATTTCAAAGAAATCCCAAGGTTTTCAAAACATCAAAACTGGTTTGTCCAGCCTTTTTCACCCCAAAAACTCAAAGCTTTTCACTCACCTAAAAGGTCCTGAGTGTGTTCAGAAGTTGTTTCTGAACAAAAGTTCAGAAACAGCTTCTGAACTCAAAATTTCGCATGCTTCGCAGTGCGAAGTCATGGTCGCAGTGCGACCATGACAGAACTCAGAATCTGAGTTTTTGTGTCAAAATGACCAATTTTTGAGGTTCTAGCCCCAGAGCTCAGAACCTAAGAGTTTTTAAACCCATGTCTTTCAAACCATAACAAGGATTTTGCACAATTTTGACAAAATCACAAGTTCGTATGACCATTTTGTGGATAACTTGCAAAACAAGTTATGTTCCCAAACTTTCAAACCACATGAACAAACAAGCTATGTTCATCATCTCCATCAAAACTTGAACAATAAATATTGTTCATGATTTTCAAAACTCAAACATGAACATACGCCGAATACGTTCGCATTTTCGCAAAATGAGACGAACTTGTGCGTTTTCTAGCAAATTTGCTAAACCTTTCCCATTTGGGTTTTCAAGCCAAATGTTTTGACATACCTTGGGATTTCTAAAGGATTCAACCCAAAAACATGAATGAAAAAGGGATGGTGTGACGTATGTCTCTCCATCGCCCCGATTGTACGAATGCGTGACGTATGTCTCGTCGCTCGGACAATCGTCATTCCATTTTCAATATGTACAACCCTAACCAAACCAAAACTTGGCCCCTTGTGGTCAATCTAAACCTTTTGGTCCCCCGTGGCCATTAGACTCGATCCCTCGACTCGTTAGAGTCCACTCGGTCAATGTTCGACTCGTCCGAGTCCATTGTACCTGTTCTTGATCTCAGTGGATCAATCGAACAATCGCCCGACTCTTCGGAGTCCACTCGGTCGATGATTGACTTGTATGAGTCCATTGCACCTCCCTTGGTCCCATAGCGATCAATTAACCCTTTACTCTAACGGACATACCTTTTAACAATTCTAATGTGATTCACGAACAAACGCTTAATAAGTCTCCCAAGCGCGAGCATACAAGCTACGTTTAAATCGCAAGAATTCGGTTAAAACATCGTCCATTTAAAATCAACCAACACATGTACGTTTTTCTACCAAAGAACTACGTACGCTTTGAATTCTCCGACTACCGGGAGATACGTAGGAGCAAGATCGACATCTTGTCAAGCGCAATAATAAAAAACTTTTTCTTTTCTTTCGTTTGTTTTTTATCTCTTTCCCCCCTTTTATTATATTTTTGACATAAATGAACATGCGCGCAAAATATTAGAAAACAATTCAAGCTTTGACCAAATAGAAGGTTCCCGTTGAGTACAACGGACGTGAGGGGTGCTAATACCTTCCCCTTGCGTAACCGACTCCCGAACCCGACAATGGTTACGATGACCAATCTTTATCCTCATCGTCAAAGGGTTTTATTATCGTTTCCCTTTAAACAAAAAAAAACTTAAGGGTTTATCAACGTTCCCTTTACACAAAAACTTTGGTGGCGGCTTCACAAAGGCCCTCCGAGCGTTTACGAACGACCTCGGAGGATTTGCGCGTCTTTTTCCCAAGGAAAAAAACGAGGTGCGCACAATGAGTTTTTAATACCTTCAATATGTTCTATATCAAAATCAAAACATGATAATAAAGATTGTCATCTAGCAAAAATATGTTTAGAAACTAAATTTTTAACATCTTTTTGTAAAACGCTTTTAGCAGCTTTGCAATCTGTTTTTAAAACAAAACGTTTAGGAACCAAATCATCTTGAAATTTAGTAATACATAAAACAATAGTTAAAATTTCTTTTTTAATAGTACTATAATTTAATTGGGCCGGAGACCAAGTTCCAGAATAAAATCTAACAACTTGTTCCTTTTCCGTTCCCGATAATACTTGTTTTAATATACCGCCAAAACCAATGTCTGACGCATCAGTTTCAACAATAAGGTTTGCCTGAGGATCTGGAATTCCTAAGCAGGGTAGTTTCTTCACTAATTGTTTTAATTGCTTAACGCTATTTGTCATAGACTCATCCCATGGAGGAGGACTCTTCCATAATGTGTTCATATTCCTCTTCTCTAGAAAGAGTGTTTACGTTGGAAGGTTGTCCTAAGCTAAAACCACTAAGTTTTTTAACTAATTCTTCTATTTTGTCAGTAGGAGTCTTTCCTAAAGTAAATCCTTGTAATTCTTTTGTAGACGGAGTATCGTAATTATATATTGGTTTAGTAGGGTTTATTTTATAATTCTTTTCAGCTTTATTTTCAGTCTTATTTTGAGTATTTTGTGGAGCTGACAACTCGATTCGATCTAGTTGTTGAGCCATAGTATATAATGTTTGATTTGTATAATTTAGTTGAGCGTGCATATTGCTTACATCCAGCTTGTCACAAATTTTTTCTAAATTTTTTGTTACAGCTCTAAACGGTGCTGCTTCTATAATTACCTTCTCCTTATGGGGAGTAAACTTAAAAGCTTCTAAAGGTGGATGTACAGATTCTATCGTTTCTCCTTTTGAAGTTTTCCATTGGGTATTTAATCTAACATTAATACCTATAGTCATCTCGGGAATAAAAGGATTTTTAATCTTGTTTTGTTCACAGTATTGTTCAAACCAAGCAAAGAATAAAACATTAATTTCATAATGTTCTAAATAATCATAGAATTCCTGACGATAATCAGAAGTTTCTTTTTCAGAGAAAGTTTTGAAATACCATTCTCTTTTATTGTTATTGCAATCTGCATAAAAATCTTCTTTAATCCAATCTTTATCTATCGCAAAAGGCTCTTCTAAAGTAAGGGTTCTTATCATTTGTGATTTTGTGGGTGAAGGAGATCTGGATGATCTTTCACTAAATATTGGTCTAGGTATAGATGGAGTAAAATCCACGCCTGATAAGTTTGTTCTAAAAGGTATATCAACAGAGGATCTAGCATCAGAAGTTGATCCTAGACTGCTTAATCTGTCAAATCTCAGTGATTGACTTCTATTCATGGCGATGGAAATAGTTCCATCTGTATCTTGTATAATATATCTAATTATTCTAGATTCTATCTTTTGTGGTTTTGCTATATCTTTTAAAATCCATTCATGTGGTAATCTGACTAATATTTCAGATGCTTTAAGAATTTTAGGAGTTGTAACATCAACTTTTTTAAGATTAGCTTCAATAATACAAGTTTCATTTCTAGGAGTAGACCTTAAAGATTTAAAATTATAATTTACTGTAGATACTTTATAGGTCATCCTGCTAATAACATCTAAATTAGACACACCTGGGTTGAAGGTATCTTCAAGCCCTTGCACATGGACAAGTAATGAGTTTTTAGTATTTTCGTCACCTAAACTCATAGAAAAGTTAGGATGACAATTAAAATATACTGGTCCATCATTAAGATTTGATTCTATAATAGCTATAATAGACTCTTCAAATTTAGCAATTCTATTATCTCTAAGAATTAATAATATAGGAGTGTTAAGTCCTAATTTATGTAAAGGTTTAATCGCAACTTGTATTAATCCTAGATGTATATATCTATGCCCTTCATTATGATGTTCTTCTAGTAATTTACTATCAAGAATATTAATAGTTTCCATTTTACTACTAATAGATTTAGCCATTTCTGTGGTTTTAATTATCTTTTTACTTTTATAATCAAATTTTCCAACTTGGTAAACTCTATTGTAATTAATTTCTGGCATAGACCAGTTCATTAATCTGTTTTCCATTTCTTGAATTTCTAATTCACTATTTTGATAATTATCTTGATCTATAGTAGATTGATTACTAGAAGGCAAAGTAATTAAAGGTTGATTTCTAGAACTACTACCTAGTCTGCCTAGAGTTCGGCTAAACAGAGACATGTTATCTTAATCTACGAAACAAATTATAAAGCTTTACTAAAATTTTTCAGATGAAGAATGTCTGGGATTAGATTTTTGTAATTGCGACAAATGCAGTAAACACATTAATGTACTAACCAAGAGAGTATTAACTAATAGTCAAGCTGATACCTTAATAACTATTGTCATACCCCATTTTTTGACTCATATTTTCTTTTTGTTTATTATTTCTTTTGTTATTTATTATTTCATTTCTTATTTTTATCTTTTATTATCTTCATTATTTCATCTCTATTTTTTTAGATTTTTATTTCTTAATGTTTATTACCATTATCATTACTATTATTATTAATATTATCATTATCACTATTAGTATTATTAATACTATTGTTATTATCTTTTTCATTAATATTATTATTATTATTATCTTTTTAATGTTTTATTATTTATTATTATCATCATTATTATTATTTTTACCATTTACTACTATTATTATCTTTTTCATCACTATTATTGTTACCATCTTTATTATTATTATCATTACCATCATTGTTATTTTCATTATTTCTATTATTATTGGTTTTTATTTGTTTTATTTTAAAGAAAATAAAAAAAAGAAAAAGGGAGTTCGCAGAGCAAAGTTCCCATCGCTCTGCGAACTCTGCGATTTTTGCAGATTTTAATTCCTTTGATTTATCTTTCTTTTGCTTTCATTATAGTTATTGTTATTATCATCTATCATTATTATGATCATTGTTATTACCAATTGTGGCTGTTTGGACCCAACAAAGCAAGAATTGAAGCATGTGCCATTAAAGCCAATGTGAGAAGGATTTTGTTCCAACCAAGCATGTGCCAAGCAAGTTGGCTTGCCCTTGGGCAGCTCTCATCCCTCCCAATTGACCTGCTACTGGCCCTGAGCTTGCCAGCCAGCAGCTTGCTCGTTTTCCTTCCTTTTTTCTCCCCCAAAACCAGTCAAACATAGCTGGTTTTGCTTGCCCAAAGACCATGAGTGCTGCCCTGTTTCAGCAGCTTTTCCTCCCTTCTCACACCAGCCCACATGTTCCTTTTGCTTCCCCCAACTGATAAGTGCTAGAAATTAGTTAAAAAGCATATTAAATTTAAGCACTTAAATAGCTTGTTTTGCAAGTTATCATGGAAAAAGCTCATAATAATCACTGATTAAATGCCAATATAGCTTTTACTTCTTTCCCCATCCATTTGTGCAGGAAAATGCAAGCCAGGACCTGAATTGAGCAAAGAATTTGAAGTTTTGTTAAAGCCATCGCTACAAGCGCAAGCCTCATCGCTACAAGCGAGCCTAAGCAGGGAAAATTGAGAGTTCATCGCTACAAGCGATGGACCAGACGCTTCAAGCGAGCTTAGGCAGAGAAAATTGGAGAGTTCATCGCTACAAGCGATGGATTGGTCGCTTCAAGCGACCAAGGGCGGTTTAATGCTCCATGCTGACGTGGAGCTTTCCCATTGGCCAAGAACTGCTGTCGCTACAAGCGACCAGCTCATCGCTTGTAGCGAGCGTGCAAAATCTCATAAATATAAAAGCTTTTAAGCTCATTTTTTCTGTATTATCAGTAGAGCTCAGTTTTTCTTTTTGCTGTAGAATATTTTAGGTTAGTTTTAGACAGTTTTAAGGGCTAGAAGCTTTGATCTTCATTGAGCAAGGGTGATTGGAGTGTGGAATCAACCAAAGGTCTTTGGGAAATCAAGAACTTGGGTTTGTATTTTCATCTTTTCTTTACACTTTTGTATAGTTGTCATGAAAATGAACAACTAACTTCCCTTTGTTGGGATTGGAGGCACTCTTTCTAGCTTAGATGTAATAAGTGATTGTGCAAATATATGGTTTTAGCAATTTATGTGATAATTGAGTTATTCTTGCTATTCATTGTCATGTTTTGATTTAAATGTTATTGACGAATACATTTGAATCTTTGGTGAGAATAATCTTCTATCAAAATAAGAAAATCTAGAAATGGATTTGGGTTTTGATAATCGCACAAAGTTTCGGATCGTAATGCTTTCGGATTGTTTGATTGATTGGGAAATCATCGATTAAACGATACGATCGATCTCACGACGTCATTTGGGAAATCAATGACGTTGTCGAGCGATACGTGATAATTTCGCTAAAGCGCTAAAATTCATATGCATGATTTTTAGATTATATTCGATGCTCGATTGAGGAACTCCAATTCTAACGCTTTTATTCCCTATTACTTGTCGTTTTATTTCTCTTTTTAATTTCAATTCGTTTGATGCAACCAAAGAACGAAACCCCTAACTCAAAACGATATCGATTGTTGAACGGTTTAGAATGTCGCACCAATCCCTGTGGATACGATAATAGAAAATACTTACTTTTGTTGATTTAAAATACTACTTCAACAAAAATGGCGCCGTTGCCGGGGATTAGTGTTTAGATATTTTGAACATCGCAATAATTTTTATTGTTTTGAGCTTTTGTATATATCTTGTTAATATTCTTTTCTTTTGTACATTTTTACAATTTTGTTTGCATTAACCCTCTTTGTTATGCAAAGAAAATTTTCTTGTTAGTCACGCTTGTTTCAGATTCTCAACATTGAAGGAATCATGGCTGATCATCATGATTACTTCAACTTCTATACTCCATTCGAGTATGAATCCTATCAACAGTATCAACAATATCCTTCTGAAGATGAACAAATGGCAAGAACGGAAAATATTTTGAATTTGTTCATGCAACAATCCATGATCAATATGCAAAATACCAACCATAGATTGAGAGCTTTGTCATGCCAATTGGAGATTTTGCAGGTTCAACTAAATTTTCTACCTAGAATCATGGATGTTCAGACCAACAATCAATCCGTTTTGGAATTCGAGAGATTGTTGAAGACGAGGTTGATGAGAGTGAGGAAGAGACGATGTTTGAAGGATGTGGTATTAGGGAATTAGTGAAAGAATTAGAGATACCACACACAGTAGAACTTCCTCAAGAAAGGTCAGATTCTGAAGAGGCCAGAGTTGTTGATAGTGAAGAAGAGATGGATAATGAGAAGACGGAACGGTTTCTTAACAAGGAAGAAACGTGTGAAAAGGAGGGGATGAAAGTGAGCAAGGCGGAAATTGAACTTGTACAAGATTGCATATGTTCCTTGCTCACCTTACTCTGGAAAGGGAGGTTATGGACTCCACATCAGCTATTCTGCAAGTTCATGGAATTCCTCCCACAACAAAGGAATACTAAAGCTGATGTGCTTTCCGTCTCATTTTGGCCACCCTAACGAATAAGGCGTCGAGCTAACGACGTAAAACAAGCGCTTGTTGGGAGGCAACCAAATTTTGTAAGTATTTATGCTTTATTATTAATCCTCATAAAAGTTTGCACATGAAGGGAATGTGGTACATTTCAATTTTCAAAAAAAATCTGTGTTCTGTCATGGTCGCTATAGCGACCACTTCCGTCGCTGTAGCGACGAGTTCAAACTCTGCGCTCGCTATAGCGATGGGTGGTTCACTGTAGCGATGACAGTAAAACCTGTCTGTACAGATTTTTAATTCCACTAAATCCCATTAACTTTTTGTGATAAACTTATGTTTAATTATGCTTTTATTTATGTTTAATAATGTTGAATGGGCTATAGATGTGTGAATCATCAGATGCATGATAATGATAGAAATTGTTTGATTGCGCAAAGCTAAGTTAATTGTTTCTTGCTTTTCTAGGTGTGTATTTGAATTTGAAATGAGTACTTTGCACACCATTTATCTCATACAGTTTTACGCGATAACATGTTTATATTTGAACCAATTAGAACTAGCCGAAATGTGAGGAATCCTCAACCATTGTATATATATGCAGGAGACCGACATTTCATGTTTAACTCGATTAGTTTATGTTAAATCTATTGTTGTTTTAAATTGTATGAAAGCATTGAAATGATCAAGGCAATTTTTTGAATATGACTGAAACTACTTGACCATATAGCCTACCCTGTGAGAAGTGAGAATCTGTTAACCCCTTTGAGCCTATTGAATCAGAATTGTTAACTATAAACTGTCAATTTTCATAAGCTCAATTGCTTATTGAAATTGCCGGAGTTTGTAAAAAAATCCAGTTCATAGTTAACTCATCATTGAATTCTGATATTTACTTTCTTTTGAACCCTTATCCATCATTATTATTGACCTTTGCCAAAATGATAAAGGAACATTCGATTAGGGTATCATTGAATTAAGTTGGGGAGAGAAAAGGGTGGTTGTGTTTTTATATCAAGTAGTGGTGAATTGGTGTAATTGATCTTGACAACAAGAAAAAAAAAGAAAAAGAAAAAGAAAAAAAAAAAGAAAGAAAAGCAAACCAAGAAAAAGAAAAGAGAAAAATAGAAAAAGGTTTGCAATAAATCAAAAAGTTGTCAAGATCAATCAAAGAAAAATTTGTAGTTCACCAAGTGTTGTATTTGAATAAGGAGGAAGTATGTAAATAGAATGAATGTTCCTCTTGCTTGGCCATTTGAATTCAATATCCCACATATGACAATTCTTTTGTAACCAAGCCAAATTACAACCCTTAAAGACCTTGTGATCATTTGCTTTTATGCTTTTAGAAATGATAATTAGATGGACACATAATTTGATTGGAATGTTATCATATTTGCTGGATGAGTGTTCATACCCTCACAATAGATTTCAATGTGTTCATATACTTAATATAGAAGTGTGTTAGGTGTGGTTCATTGTTAACTATGTTATTGCCTTACATTGTGTGATATGAATTTTGTGTTTAGGACTTATGCCGCATTCATAGTATATATCTAGATTAATGAGAAACTTCATACTTGCCCGCGCAATCCACATTTGAATTATGTCATCTGAAAACTTTTCATTTCTTTGCATGTAATGTACTTTTGTCCAAAGCCTTGATTTTTCCATTTGTTTGAGTCCTTTGTTTGAGGACAAACAAAGATTTAAGTTAGGGAGTGTGATAAGTGCTAGAAATTAGTTAAAAAGCATATTAAATTTAAGCACTTAAATAGCTTGTTTTGCAAGTTATCATGGGAAAAGCTCATAATAATCACTGATTAAATGCCAATATAGCTTTTACTTCTTTCCCCATCCATTTGTGCAGGAAAATGCAAGCCAGGACCTGAATTGAGCAAAGAATTTGAAGTTTTGTTAAAGCCATCGCTACAAGCGCAAGCCTCATCGCTACAAGCGAACCTAAGCAGGGAAAATTGAGAGTTCATCGCTACAAGCGATGGACCAGACGCTTCAAGCGAGCTTAGGCAGGGAAAATTGGAGAGTTCATCGCTACAAGCGATGGATTGGTTGCTTCAAGCGACCAAGGGCGGTTTAATGCTCCATGCTGACGTGGAGCTTTCCCATTGGCCAAGAACTGCTGTCGCTACAAGCGACCAGCTCATCGCTTGTAGCGAGCGTGCAAAATCTCATAAATATAAAAGCTTTTAAGCTCATTTTTTCTGTATTATCAGTAGAGCTCAGTTTTTCTTTTTGCTGTAGAATATTTTAGGTTAGTTTTAGACAGTTTTAAGGGCTAGAAGCTTTGATCTTCGTTGAGCAAGGGTGATTGGAGTGTGGAATCAACCAAAGGTCTTTGGGAAATCAAGAACTTGGGTTTGTATTTTCATCTTTTCTTTACACTTTTGTATAGTTGTCATGAAAATGAACAACTAACTTCCCTTTGTTGGGATTGGAGGCACTCTTTCTAGCTTAGATGTAATAAGTGATTGTGCAAATATATGGTTTTAGCAATTTATGTGATAATTGAGTTATTCTTGCTATTCATTGTCATGTTTTGATTTAAATGTTATTGACGAATACATTTGAATCTTTGGTGAGAATAATCTTCTATCAAAATAAGAAAATCTAGAAATGGATTTGGGTTTTGATAATCGCACAAAGTTTCGGATCGTAATGCTTTCGGATTGTTTGATTGATTGGGAAATCATCGATTAAACGATACGATCGATCTCACGACGTCATTTGGGAAATCAATGACGTTGTCGAGCGATACGTGATAATTTCGCTAAAGCGCTAAAATTCATGTGCATGATTTTTAGATTATATTCGATGCTCGATTGAGGAACTCCAATTCTAACGCTTTTATTCCTTATTACTTGTCGTTTTATTTCTCTTTTTAATTTCAATTCGTTTGATGCAACCAAAGAACGAAACCCCTAACTCAAAACGATATCGATTGTTGAACGGTTTAGAATGTCGCACCAATCCCTGTGGATACGATAATAGAAAATACTTACTTTTGTTGATTTAAAATACTACTTCAACACCAACCTCTGCACATCACAGTGCACGTTTTCCTTGCTTGACCTCTCAAGATTGCAAGGATTAATCCCAAGAACAGCCCAATTGCAAGTTGCCCTGTTTTTTTCACTTTTTCATCATCATTGCTGTCAAAAATCAGCTTCATTAATGGCTGGTTTTGGCCAAAGTTTTGACCAAGGTTGCAAGGCAATGTCACCTCTTCACTTTTGCATTAAATGCAAAGCAAAATAGCCTGGTTTTAGCCCACCCAAACAGCCTGCTCTAGGAGATTTTCATCATGGCATTTGATTTCCTTTTTGCCTATAAAAGGAATGCCTTGCATAAGGATTACACACAATTGAATACACAACAATTACAGCATTTTGAGAGCAGAAAACAGTTCATACACATCATTCAAACCTTCAAAACATCATACAAAGAGTGAGAGATAGTAGCCAAACACTAGTGTTATTATCATCCATAAACCTCCAACATTCCAACCTTGCTAAATCACAATCCTTCAAGTCCTTCTCCATCTCTTGCAATACAAGCATTGCTAGGAGTTCTGTAAGTATTCTAAAATCTTTATCTTTCATTTTGAATTGCTGCTTGCATCATTAACATTTGTTTAAACCATTTTGTTCTAAAAAACCACTTTTGAAACTTCAAAGAAATCTCAATTTGCAAAACACTAAAACTGAGTTGTTGTACCCCTTTTCTTGTCAAATTCCAAAGCTTTTCAATCCCTTCAAGGTTCTGAAGTTTGCTCAGAAGCAGCTTCTGAACAGAAGTTCAGAAGCAGCTTCTGAGTTTCATTTTTCGCAGAGTTCGCAGAGCAAAGTCATGGTCGCTCTGCGACCATGACAGAACTTAGGTTCGCAGAGCCAAGTTCAGGTTGCTCTGCCAAAACTGCAGAACTCAGAATCTGAGTTCAGGTTTCTAAAAAGCCAATTTTTGAGGTTCTAACTTAAAAACTCAGAACCTAAGAGGATTGAAACTCATTTTGTTCAAAACATAACAAGAGTTTTGCATGATATTGGAAAATTCACAAGTTTGAGCAATACTTTTTGGATAACTTGAGAAACAAGTTACGTTCATTAAACTTTCAAAATCAAATTCGAGCAATAAGCCATGTTCATTATTTTCAAAACTAAACTTGAACAACAACCTTGTTCATGATTTTCAATCAAACGTGAACTTAAGCCAAACTTGTTCATTTTTAAAACCACACTTAAACTTGAGCCGAACTTGTGCATTTTCCAAAATTATGCATCTTTTCATAAACTTGTTCATTTTGCAAACTTGAATAACACTTGTTCTTGAGTTCCAATAACTTAAGCAACAAGCTATGTTCATTATTTTCAACAAACTTGAACAACAAACGTGTTCATGATTTTCAACAAACTAGTCTTGAGGTCCAACGCGCGTGAATCGTGCTTGTTCATCTTCGCATCACGAATTTGAAAACAAACTTTTTTTCAACAATTTGGACGACATTTGCTCAAGATTGCAACAACTAATTTGAGCAACAAACTTTTTTTCTTAAACTTTTTCACCAAGTATGTTCCTCTTTGAGATTTCTTTGATTTTCAACAAAAACTTGAATGAAAAAGGAATGGTTTGACGTATGTCTCTCCGTTCCCCGGTTGCACGAATGCTTGACGTATGTCTCGTTGTTCGGGCAATCGTCATTCTATTTTCAACGCGTCCAACACGCTTAACCCTTTCTTGGTCCTTCGTGACCAATCCAACCTTCCTTTGATCCCTCGTGGTCAATTTAAACTTTTCTTGGCCCCCGTGGTCAATTCGAACCTTTTCACGCCTTTGCATGTTTTCAAACGGACACCATCGCCCTAGTGCGAGTCCGTCCTTTTTCATTTAAACCTTTTACGCCTTTGCGTGTTTTCAAACGGATACCATCGCCCGAGCGCGAGTCCGTTCCTTTTTTTTTTATCAAATCATTTTTACCTTCATTAAGCTACCCTCATAACGGTTGTAGGTAAAAACTTTTTATCGGTCTTCATTAAGCTATCCAAACAACGATAGTAGACCACACTTTTTTTATCAAACTTTTTCGCCCGTGCGCGATCAAACCTTTTTCAATTAAAATCAACCAACATACAAACTTTTTCTACCAAAGAGCTACGTAAGCTTTGAATTCTTCATCGCACCGGGAGATACGTAGGAGCAGGATTCACATCTTGTCAAGCCCATTAATAAAAAACTTTCTTTTTCCCCTTCATCATATTTTTTTCTTTTTCCCTTTTTTACATATTCAAGCATGCAAGCAAAACGTTAAAAACACTATAGCCTTAGTTAACTAGGAGGTTCCCGTTGAGTACAACGGATGTGAGGGGTGCTAATACCTTCCCCTCGCATAATCGACTCCCGAACCCAAAATCTCTAACATTAAGGTAATTTCGAACTTTTTTCCTTTTTTCCCCGAAAAATTAAAAGTTCAGTCGTGATTTAAAATTAGTGATTCAACGCTTCTCAATAGCTTGATATCCGAAATTCGACGCGACAACTATCTTAAATAATATGGAAGAATCCGAAAGTAAGAATGCTTTTATGGAACATTTAAAAACTATTATAGAAGATAATGATCTTACTAAAAAGCCAATAAAGGCAGTAGAATTTAAAGATGTCATGGAACTCTTTAATAAAGATAAAATCAAACCTATTTCAGTTAATGACTTACAACAAGAAGTTAAAACTTTGAAAAAAGAAGTTCAAAGTTTAAAAACTCGGGAAGATGAATTAGAATTAAAACTATTAGAGTTAGAAGGTCATATGATAGTACAAAACCAGCGATTAGATAATCAAGCTAAAAATAAGAATAAAGGAAAAGAAATAGAACTTGAAACTATAGAAAGTAGTGAACCTATAGAAACTAGTGATAAAAAGTATTTTAATAGCATTGAGAGAATTATTTCTCATAAGTGGTTTAGCAAAATAGATCTGGTTCTTCCAGATAGAACTTATGAAATGATAGCATTAATAGATTCTGGTGCAGATCTAAACTGCATTAGAGAATGATTAATTCCTACCCAATATTATGAAAAAACTACATAATCATTAAGAGGTGCTAATGGTGCTAGACTACAAGTTAATTTTAAACTATCTTCTGCAAAGATTTGCAAAGATAAAATTTGTTATAATACTTCATTTTTATTAGTTAAAAATATTAACGAAGATATTATTTTAGGAACACCTTTTTTAGCTCTATTATACCCTATAACTGTTAATGAAGAAGCTATTACTACTCAAGCTTTAGGTCATACTATTAAATTTAATTTTCTAAATCCTCCTAAAATACGAGATCTTAACAATTTAAAGGATAGACAAATCTCTTATATTAATCTTATCAACAATAAGAAAGAACAAATTAATTTTTTAAATAAAGAAATACGTTTTAAAAGAATAGAGGAACAATTATTATCTGCTAATATTATCAAACAAGTTAATGAAATAAAAATTAAATTTACCAATAATCTTTGTTCAGAACAGCCTAATGCTTTCTGGAAAAGAAAGACTCATGTTATATGTTTACCTTATGAACCTACTTTTAATGAGAAAGATATCCCTACTAAGGCTAGACCTATTCAGATGAATAAGCAGCATTTAGATTATTGTAAGAAAGAAATAAATGAATATTTAGAAAAATGATTAATTAGGCAGAGCAAATCTCCTTGGAGTTGCTTAGCATTTTATGTTGTTAATGCAGCAGAATTAGAAAGAGGAAGTCCTAGATTAGTTATTAACTATAAACCTTTAAATCAAGCATTACAATGGATTAGGTACCCAATACCTAATAAAAAAGATTTGATAAATAGACTACATAATAAAGCCGTCTATTCTAAATTTGATCTTAAATCAGGATATTATCAAATTCAATTAGAAGAAAAAGATAAATACAAAACTACTTTTGTAGTTCCTTTTGGACATTATGAATGGAATGTTTTACCTTTAGGTCTGAAGAATGCACCTTCAGAATTTCAAAACATTATGAATTGTATATTCAACAATTATTCAAATTTTACTATAGTATACCTTGATGACATATTAGTATTCTCAGATTCTATTAATCAACATATACAACACTTAAATCAATTTTATGAATTAATTAAAAATAATGGATTAGTATTATCAGAAAGAAAGATGAACCTCTTTCAATCTAAAATTAGATTTTTGGGTTTTGATATTAGTCAAAGGATGTACACTCCTATTAGTAGATCTTTAGAATTTGTTAGCAAATTCCCAGATGAGATAAAAGATAAAACCCAATTACAAAGATTTTTAGGATGCCATAATTATGTGTCAGATTTTATACCTAACCTAAGAATTATCTGTGCTCCATTATTCAAAAGGCTTAGGAAGAGTCCTCCTCCATGGGATGAGTCTATGACAAATAACGTTAAGCAATTAAAACAATTAGTGAAGAAACTACCCTGCTTAGGAATTCCAGATCCTCAGGCAAACCTTACTGTTGAAACTGATGCGTCAGACATTGGTTTTGGCGGTATATTAAAACAAGTATTATCGGGAACGGAAAAGGAACAAGTTGTTAGATTTTATTCTGGAATTTGGTCTCCGGCCCAATTAAATTATAGTACTATTAAAAAAGAAATTTTAGCTATTGTTTTATGTATTACTAAATTTCAAGATGATTTGTTTTCTAAACGTTTTGTTTTAAAAACAGATTGCAAAGCTGCTAAAAACGTTTTACAAAAAGATGTTAAAAATTTAGTTTCTAAACATATTTTTGCTAGATAACAATCTTTATTATCATGTTTTGATTTTGATATAGAACATATTGAAGGTATTAAAAACTCATTACCAGATTTTTTAACTAGAGAATTTTTACAGGGCAAGAATGGATCCTAGAGACAATTATGAACCTCCATTACCTCCTAAAAAGGAGAACACAGAAAAAGCCTTAGTATTAGGATCACCTTCTTACCTTACTAAAATTACCTCACCAAAACCTACACAAAATAAATTCACCTTATTATCTCCATCAGACATTACAAAAAATATTACTCCATCAACATCCTCCATTAAATCCTCAAAATTAGCTTTCTATACTCTACCTTCCACAGCAAGGAGTACCTTTATTACTAAAGAATTATTTGAACCTATTATTCCTCTTGAACCTGCTTATTGTCCTGAAAATACTTCTATATTACAAAGAGCCAGAAGAATCCTTCCTCAAGGATTTATGTTTATTCCTAAGAGTTTACAAAAAACTAGAAAATTTTACGAATTTATATTGATTGATACAGGATCTATAGTGTTAACTCACCAATACGATCCAATCGATAAATCTAAAATTACTTTCTCTAAGTTTAAGATTACCAAGGTATTATCTCCAGCAGATTGGACATTATCTCCCTCTTCGGAGAAATCCTTTACCAGAAGCTTTAATCCACAATATTATAATTATTTTGATTACATGGATGCCTGAAATTATTTTTTAGCCATTGAGCCATTTAATCACACTTGGTTCATTTGGTTCGCCAAGGATATATCATTAAAGTTCCCCTCATGGTTTATTAAGTGGTTTGAATTAGTTGGTCCTACATTAGAAATCTTCCCAGATTACGCGTTAAATACTTTTAACAAGTTTTATGCAATTACTGATTGTCCCCAACATATGGCAATCTTGGCCTTTTGTGCCGCTTTTAGTGTTAATTGGATTACTTCTTGGACCTTTGCTTCAAATCTAATTTGGGATAATTATTCAGCTTCTCAATTAATCAAAAGATATTCTGTTAAATGGTGGATTAAATTTAATCCAGAATTACTCAGTGAAGCAAAATTAAGTGCCTGGGTACAAGCAAATCCAAGAAGATGTAAAACCATTAACAAAAGTTCAGATTCTGAATTTTTGTCAAGCAAATCCAAAATATTAGTCTCTCTGGCTGCTGTTACTGATCCAAAAGAATTTTTGAAGAAATTAGGCGAAGTCTCCTCATCCTTATCTGAATCAGGAAGCACTTCAAACAGTATTGAAGATAATGAAGATGACTGTTATGGAATTAATCTAGAAGACTGCTAAAAATTATTGTCTCTTGCGGCATTATTGCTACTTTGAATTATGAAACCTCAATTATTGTCCTTTTAGGCCACTTGTCGGCCATGTTGTTACTTTTTCTTTTCTTTTGATGGCATTTTCTTTTGTCTGCCACTTTTCTTTTATCTTTTAGTTTTATTAGTTGGCTAGTTTGTCGGCCACTCTTTGTATAGTAACTAAGTAGTTTTGAATTTCATTTGAAATCCGTGTGTAAGTTCCATCTATATAAGGAACTCTTAGACTAGTGTCAAGGCATTCGAATCTTCAGCCTCATATATCTCTTGAGCAATTCGAAGCCTTTGTAAATTGTAAGTTTTATAAAAATAAATTGTCTTTATCAATTATGACTTTCAACACGATCTACGTTTTTATTGATTATAATTTTGATTATTTATTAGTATGTTCTGAATGTAAAAAACATATAGTTTTTCAAATTACTCCACCTTTAGAAGAACTTAATATTTTTACTTGTTCCGCTCTTTACGTTATTACTCTGAAACCTGCACCATTATGTGCTAAATTTGCTTTTATTACTTGTGATACTCTAGTCCCGATCCTGTCGCAGTCTGGTGTGTATATATATATATATATATAGTAAAGTTTTTATGCCATATATCACTTCCATGTTTATTCTTAATATTTTTATTATTTTTTTCTATTTTTCAAACTCATATTTTATTTGGCATAAATATCTCAACATGCTTGAAGGTCATTTTAAATGTGGGAGAGCAATTTTTAAAGTGGGATCAGAGAAATCTTCATCGTGTTTTAATCATTGTTTTTAGATTCTCACATTGTTCAAAAGCCTCTCGGATTTATTGGAGCATAACTCCTAATCACACAAAATCTATCAATAGTTATGATCTGATCGTTGTTTTTTGGATCAGAACGTAACTTACGATCGACTTATTTCAGAGGTTGAACAATCTATAAGTCTATAGAGAAATCATCTATGTGTCTATATTAAAGTAAAAAAGTAAAACAAATAAGTAGAGAGGCTAAAATGAAAAGTCTCTTTCATCATTTTTAGGTATACTTAGAATAATTGTAAAAAAAAAAGGTATACTTAGAATAATAATAAATTTATATTGATATGATGTGATGAGATATTTGTGATATATTCTAACAAAATCTAATTCAAATTGAATAACTTTTGAGATATTTCTTAATTATTATTTTTAATTATAGTATGTTGGAACAAAATTGGTTTGTGCAATTCCTCACGTGTAAAAACAGATAAAGAACTTCAAGGACAAAGAGAATGAATGGAAAACTTTAGTTTCAGCAAAAGAATTTCAAATGACTATTCAACGGAACTATCCATATCAGACAATGGCCTAACGTCCTTAATTTGAAGCTTCTCAACGACTTTTAATGCGCTGACACTCTTCTTCAACGTCTCTCAAATCCCTGTCTATAAAAGGAGCTGAAGACCTAAAGAAGATTAATAAGACTCTGGTATTTTACTGTGTCATTACTCTGTCAAAATCAATAGTGCAAAAACACTTAGGAATTTCTTATCAAAGTTTGTTAAAGTCTTAAGAGTTTGTTCAACATTGTTCAGTTTACACATCTGATTGTATATTAAGTGTAAGAACAAATTTGTTTACTTGTAAACAAATAGAAGTCTCTTGCCTGTGAAGCTTGAGCATTATAAGTCTCTTTCAGTTGTGATTGAGCATTGAAAGTCTCTTGCCTACGTGCTTGAGCATTAGAAGTGTCTTGGAGTTGTCCTTGAGCATTGGAAGTCTCTTGCAGTTGTGCTTGAGCAGTGAAAGTCTCTTTCAGTAGTGATTGAACATTAGAAGTCTCTTGGTAGTGACCTTGAGCATTTGGAAGTCTCTTGGAAGAGTCCTTGAACAATTGTAATCTAGTGAGATTATAGTGAAATTCCTTAGAAGTGTAAGGGGACTGGACTACTCATGTGTTGTGGGAGGAACCAGTATAAATTGTTTGTGTCTGCTCTCTCTCTCTCTCTCTCTCTCTCTCTCTCTCTCTCTCTCTCTTATCTTCGTGTTCTGTTTTATCCGCTGTACTCAGACTCTGAGTCAGACTTTGAACCCATAAGATTCTGACCAATGTACACTTAGAAAAAGAATTCAGAAAAAGCCAACATAATTCAACCCCCCTTCTTGTATTTTTCTCACCTTCATAGTATACATTCGTTGGTCTATAATAGTTTGGCTCTGATTTTTCTAGAAAACAGCCCAAATAGCAACTGGTTTAGGCTCTTATCATTCACAAATTGTTGAATTACTAAAATTTTGGACTATCTATTTGGAACCCATTTTCATATAGGAAAGTTAATCGTATTGTTCGAGTGAAGCTATGACTATTATTAGAGTTTCTTCTGTATACATGATCTGTGCATCACTAAAATAATTTTTTTTTAAAGTCTCCTCTCATTAGGGTAAGTGATTGGATCTATCAATTATTTATCTCAATGGATGAAATTCTGATCACTAAACTACTTGTCAAATAAAATAATTAGTCACTAGCTCGAGTTTTACCCTAGAATTTAAATAGTGTACTACTTGAATAAAGATAAATGTACGAGAGAAAGTTGAAACTATTTTACCTATGAATTGATTTATTACCTATGAAAAGATGTGTCTATATTATTATTAGCTAAAGTATCGACTGTTTATCTCACCTTTGCTAATCTTTGTTGTATGTTGATGGTTTGATAATGTAACGTGTAAGAGACCTCGTTTTCTGTATGTTTGGAAATGTTTATATTCAATGATGGTTGAGATGTGTTCTCATGTGTGTTCCATGATAATCGGTCGTATATATATGACTTCCCAGCTTACTTGGTTTTTGCTATTATTATTAAGTTGTGAAAATTTCATTCCATAATAATGTTTGGCTAGCTTTACTTGATTGATACTACCATGTTCCATCATATTACGTAAATATTAAATTATTTTTTAATATTATTTCATTACATAATACGACAAAATGCTAGAATTTGATTTAGTTCAAATTTACACTAAAATCATCTTCAATGACAGTTCCATATAGCGGGTGTCATTAGACTTACGAAACAGTTTCTTGTCCTTAAAAAATTGCTTAAAATTTAATAATTTGAGCCAAATATAGAAAAATTGTTTGAGTATCATGTTGTTAAGAGTCACAAGTTAAACGAGATGTGATATAACAATGTATTCATAAGTGGTAATCAGTCGGTTACAAATTAATTTTGTAACGGTTGAGTTAGAAAACCATTTTAACCTAAATTTTAAAATGATATTCTAACTTCTCCAAAATCTATTGAGTCCCCCACTATTAGACCACGTGGCGTTGTGTGTTTATAAGGAAGTTAGACCCAACTCAAATTTCTATCCAAGTTCTAAGAGATGTATCATGCTACTGCCACTTGACACTACATGCAGTTGAACCCAAAATGAGTTCATTAAAACTTTCTCATTGAAGATGCTCTCACTATTCAAGTTATTAAACTCTGGTTTTAATTGATCAAGTACGAGTTTATCGTAAAAGAAGTAATAAAAGTGAGTTGTTATTTAGGATTTAATTTCACTTTAGAATTTAGAGGAACCGCATCTTTTGGTAGGAAGATACACTCATGTAGGCATAGGCTAAATTTTTAAACGTGCGGAGCATGAACTAACCAACTAATTTTTTTTTTTTTTACAATAACTAAAAATATGTTTTTATGTATTGAATTCAAATACAATTTAATCGATAAAAAAAGTCAGATAAAATTTTCTTTTTAATAAAATCAAATCACAGTAAATCATTATTATTCAATAAAATAGAAAAAAAATTTAATTCATAATTATAATGTCATAAATTAAAGCATCAAATACAAAATAACTATAAATAAAATATAAGTATTATGTTGTTTACTTTTTCTTTGGTATAAAATTATCATGTTCTTTTTTTTAAGGAGAAATTTTTTATGTTGTTTACAGAGTATGAGTTTTACTATTATTCAATATCTTCTAGTGATCGGTAAAATATGAAAGATGAATGTTAATAGAACAATATTAGAAATATCGTCGAGATTCAAACCTTGCTTTTATGTTTGCGAGAGTGTTAGAGAGAGTATTAGGAATATAGTGTTGTTAACGCTTCTCTTATCGTATTAGAAGTGCTAACAACATTCACTTTTCGACATTCACACTTTTATTAAATGAAATTTATGTTAGTTCCACCACTTTATGTAAATTTCATTTCAAAAGTGTAGACTCGCATTAATTTCATTCAATAAAAAATAGAATGTTAGAGAAAATGTTATAAGGAAAGTGTGTTACCAACGTCCCTCTTTATCGTACATACATTCTCGTTATTTTTTGTTGTAAGTAAGTAATCAAGTTTTTTTTTTAGAAAAGTAAGAAATCAAATTGAAAGTAACATAAAGGTACACACTAGCTAGTTTGTGTGAAAAAAAGAAAAGAAAAGAGAGAGGTAAGTAAACAATTGCTACATAAATTAGTTGGGAATTAGCAAGACGATTTTTATGAATCTATTCATGCTTAAATTTAATCAATCTCCACACTTTGCTGCTTAATTCACATTATCCCTTTATTTAATTCACTTATCACTTGATTTTGGATCACATTATTGGTTTTGCAAGTGGATCACAATCACTTATCACTTGTTTACTACTCACATATCCCACATGCATTTGCCGACAGTATATGTGTTCCTTGATTTGAATCAATGATCAAAGTTCATATAATATAGCCAACAAACTACACATCATTTGCTTGAGCTTGACTCTCCTATCCAAACGATTAAATTATTTGAATCTAACCCTTTAGGGAACAAATCTTGGTTTAGCTTTGGTTTTCAATTTTAACATGTGGAAAGGGATTTGCAGTTTTTTACCCATCACTCATGTTGATTTTGTATGGTGAAGAGTAACATTGAGTTGGTACTTGTTACACCACTTTTCACTTTCAAATCTTACCTAGCTTAAAAATAGATAGCAAAGTTATCATAATAATTCTTTTAATTAACAAACAAATATTAGAATAATCATTTTGTTACAAAATCTTTGTCCAATAGTGAATAATTCAGTGACAAAATCATCAACCTCACACTCACAACTTTAAAAAGTCTAAAAGTTCAATCCGCAACCAATTTTCTTCTCTCTCAGTCCCATCTCGTTCCTCTCTAACTTTTAATTTTGTTTTGTGCAATAATTTAATTTGATGATAATAAACTTTAACCATCTACCGCATATTATCCATCATCGCTTACTATAATCTATAAAATCTAAGTGCGTTTTCTAGCATCACCACTTCAATCTTGCATCGTGGATAGAAAATTTTCACTTTATTTGTGTTTTTGTAAATATTTTTATAATTATTATTATCATTAAATAATATTACACTAAAAAAGTTATAGAAAATTTAACATCTATTGTGGCTATAAGTTTCATTAAAATGTGTACACTATAATTTTTGAAGAAATGTAGATAACCTTAAACGAAACTTAATATGAAAAGAAAGAAGTTTAAAATCTAGAAATTATAATTTCTATCGATTTATGAAGTTATTCATTTATGAGGTAGCTCAACTCTAATAAAAACAAACAATTAGTGTCAACTCGATGATTAATTTCATAGTAAAGAATATTTTGAATACTTCCTACATCCTAAAGTAATTGACTTAGTTAACTCTTTAACACATGTTGATTTACAATTTTGATTTTAATATCTTTAATTATATATTAGCAAAATTTATAAAAAAAATATAATATTTTAATAATATTCACCGAGACAAATCCAACATTTTTTTTATAAAATAACCTAGTGGTTAGAAATTCAACCCTAACGATGAATAAATAAAAGATACAACGTTCGAAACCCAGCCCTACATATTGCAACTAAACTATATTCATGGAACAATCCTACAACATTTTATATGCTATAATTTGTAATTACTCCCTCCGTTTCTTTTTAAGTGTCGTTTTGGAATAGTAACACCAAATTAAGTAAGTGTATTTTTACACATTTTCTTTCTATTACACCCTTATTTTAATCTACCAATAAATTCCTATATTTTTTGACACACTTTCTCTTTTCAATAAATTTAATGTGTTATCTTTCTCTCATAACAAACAATCGTCAGTTACTCTCTTTTTCTTCAACAAATTCTTATTTTTTTTAACACAAAAAGACCAATACTAGATTCACACTATCTGACATAGATTTGAATGTTGAAGATAACAAAAAACAAACTTTGTTTTATAAAAAAAAATTGTTTAAAAAACAACAAACTTTGTTTAAAAATAACAAACTTTATTTTTCCAAATATATAATATTATTAGTTTTATTAAAAAAGATAAGAGTAATTCAGAAAGGGTATAATTGACAAATCGTATCCTTAAAATATCAAAACGACAGTTAAATAAAAACGCTAAATCCGCTGTCAAACGACACTTACAAAAAAAACGGAGGAAATATATAATATCAAAACCATTTTTCTCTTTTTATTTATAAACTTTTTTCATTAATATGTGTCAAATGAACAAAATGTTCACTTATTACTCCCTCTGTTCCTTAATATCTGTCACATTTGCCCAATTCACAACAACCAAGGCAAATGTTAAATACCCCTTAGTTTCCTTTTCTACCCTTATTTATTTGACAGCATGCAGCATGTTTTATTTGGTGACTTTTAGCCTTTTTTAGGAAGGAGTAGTAAATGCATGTTTTATTTGATGACTTTTAGCCTTTTATGGGAAGCCTAAACATTCTAAAGCCTGCACGTTTTTTTTTTGTTCAGTAAACCTTCCCTCCAACAAGTTTCTTAATTTTTAAAAAGGAGTAACAAATTAATAAACCTTCCCTCCAACTTTGTTAATCAAAATTTATCCTTCCCACTAAAACAAAAGTAAAATCACCAAATAGTTGAAGTATATATATATGTCAGTTTACATAATTCAGAACTTATCAAATATGGCTTCAAACATTACTAGATTTTCATTGTGTGATATAGATTTAAATGTTGATTTTACACCTTTGCCGGATCTTAATATTGATGCAGAAGAAATATTTTCTCATGAAGAGACTGAAGAGTTCAACAGTGATATAAACTTGGCAGAAAATTTAGAAGTCACAGAATCTAATTTTGACAATGGTAAGTTAAGTTTTTCTTTTTGTTAAATTAATTTATCGTATCAGCTCTTGAGTATATGTGTGTATTGAATTCTTTTATCGTATCAGCACTTAAGAATACATTATACAACGTGCAAGTTATTTGACAATGGAAATAATGGCATGACAAGCATTTTAAGAACTTAATTTTTTGAGAGCATGTAAGCCGTACCAATTTCTATATTCAATTCAAAGACTTATTCCATTAAATTAGAACAATTGTGTTGTTTAGTATCATATCATCTATATTCATTTTGAGAAATTTATCACAACAAACCAAAACCATGCATTTTCATTTTGCTAAAAAAAAATGCATTGGAAGGCCTCCTTTCAGAAAATTGTAGTCGAGATTAAAAGGTGACAGTTTAATAACACTGCAAACATCAATTTACAGTACCAATTTAGAAGTCACAGACCATGATTTGGTGTATTGAATTCTTTTATCGTATCAGCTCTTAAGAATACATTATACAACATGTTTCTTTTATGGGTACAGACATGAACTTTGGAGACCATTTAGAAGTCACATACCATGATTTGGACAATGGTATAGATATGAATTTGGGAGACAATTTAGAAGTCACAGACCATGATTTGGACAATGGTAAGTTATTTTTCTTTAGCTCATTCATTAAGAATTTACTCTAACTTTTGTGTGTTACATTAATTTATATTTTTGAATCTAACCATTTTATTTTTAATGCAAGGAGCAATTCAAGAAGCCCTTGAAGAAGCTGAACCAAATAGTGAAAGAGATAGAGTAAGAGTTTTAAGCAATGAAGAGCGCACATCTATTTATCATGAGTTACTGCAAAAAAGTGTTGGTGGAAAATTACCTAGAGGAGTTATAAATGTAGTGGCTTCATCATTCTCGGTTTCTAGGAGAACTATCCAACGTATTTGGAAAAGAGCAAAAGAAAGTGAAACACAAGATGTGTCTCATAGAAAAACAAAAAATTGTGGACGTAAGAGAATTGAAATTGATCCTAATCAAATCCGTGATGTTCCTTTGAGAAAAAGAAGAACCATCCGATCTTTAGCTTGGGCGTTGAATTCAAATCCAACTTCTGTGTTTAGGCTTCTAAAGAAGGGGATTATACGACGTCATTCAAATTCCATAAAGCCATTTTTGAAAGAAGAAAACAAAAGATCTAGGTTGGAATTTTGCTTGTCAATGCTTGAAGGTATACCATATGATCCAATGTTTAAAAGTATGCACAACATTATTCATATCGATGAAAAGTGGTTTTACATGACTAAAAAGACAGAGAACTATTATTTGCTACCAGATGAGGATGAGCCACATCGTACTTGTAAAAGCAAAAATTTTATTGGCAAAGTTATGTTTTTAGTTGCTCAAGCTCGACCAAGATTTGACGCCCAAGGAAATGAAATTTTTGATGGTAAAATTGGCGTTTTTCCTTTTGTTACCATGGAACCAGCTAAGAGGACAAGTGCTAACCGAGTTGCAGGAACAATGGAGACAAAAGCAATAACTTCAGTAAACAGAGATGTCATAAGATCATTTTTTATTGAGAAAGTCCTGCCAGCTATAAAGGGAAAATGGCCAAGAGAGGACTTGGGGTCTATAATATTTATCCAACAAGATAACGCAAGAACTCATATTAGTCTTGATGATCCTGAGTTCCTTCAAGAAGCCACAAAAGACGGATTTGATATTCGTTTGATGTCTCAACCTCCAAATTCTCCGGATTTAAATGTCTTAGATCTTGGATTTTTTAGTGCTATACAATCATTACAACACAAGGAGTCACCTAAAAATGTTGATGAACTTGTGAGTGCAGTGGTAAAGTCATTTGAGAACTTTACATCGGTGAAGTCCAATCGCATATTTGTAACATTACAGTTATGCATGATACAGATCATGATAGCTAATGGTTCCAATAAATATAAGATTCCGCATATGAATAAGAAGAGGCTAGAAAGAGAAGGACAACTACCCACTCAAGTGAAGTGTAATCCAATGTTAGTGCAAGAAGTTTTGAACTACTTAACTGAGTGATACTTATTGTGACTGGGTTGTAGTCATGTGCACACTTCTGCTAGCTTTAAGAAATTGATCCTTTGAGAAATAGATCCTTTTTAATTGCTCATTAATATAACAAGAATATAATACATGTAATTCCATGTAACAAGATCGAATAAAAGATAACAAACTTGAGTCTCATTCATTCATAATTCAAAATAAAAAGGAGAAAACATGAGTATCACCGATTTGTAATTCAAAATCACAAGGAGAAATATTGAGTCTCATTCATTCATAATTCATAAATTTAAACATTATTAAGTCTTCAATAAAATTCAGGAAGAAGAATTTTCCGCATCTTCTTAATCACCGGACGAAATTCCTCTCTCTGGGAAGACTCTTCTCCATCTTCTTCTGGAAATTTATTCAGATCAAATTCATACTCAGGCTCTTCATTTAAGTCAAAATCTAATACTGGTCCTGGAAATCCTTCTCCTTCATTCTCATTGTTGTCCACAATTTCTTCTTCATTGTTGTCCAATGAGTCTTCCACAATTTCTTCTTCATTGTTGTCCAATGAGTCTTCCACAATTTCTTCTTCATTGTTGTCCAATGAGTCTTCCACAATTTCTTCTTCATAGTTGTTCAAGGAGTCTTCCACAATTTCTTCTTCATTGTTGTCCAATGAGTCTTCCACTATTTCTTCTTCATTGTTGTTTGAAGCCATTTCTTGTTTCATGGTTTCTTTGGTTTTTTCCTTTGCTTTTTTCCACTGTTTTTCCATTACATATTTATACAGCCATTTTCTCTATGCCTTGGAACAAACAGCCATTTTCGTTGGGAGTACTATCACTGTTTTGCAATTACTATCACTGTTTTGCCTTGGAACAAACAGCCATTTTCTTTTCTCTGTGCCTCGGTAACTTCTGCCTTTTCATTTTAATTTTTGACTTTTCATTTTAATTTTTGACTTTTCATTTAGACTATGCAATTAATGATAAGTTGTGATAATTGAGAGGTTAAGGGTATAATTGACAAATTACAACCTTAAACTCTAAATGTGACACTTAAATAGGAACAAATTTTTTTTGTAAATGTGACAGTTAAAAAGGAACGGAGGGAGTATAAGACAGCGAAATTATATGAATAATGTACATGATGAATGACAAAAGAGGTCAATTAGTTTGAGTAGGGGTAGTAAATAATTTTGATTAGTAAAGAAAATCAAAATTTCAATTATTACACTTTGATGAATTTTTTTTTCCCAATTTGGGAGAGTTAATGAGAAGCAACAAAAAAAGGGGCGAGAACAAAATGGTTTAAATTGACAAAGCAATGACCATAAGTCCATAACACACCATTGAGTCACACACATGAACATGAATGAATGAAGTAAATAAATCTAATGAGAGATAGAAAGATATAGATATTCTAGAGAGAGAGAGAGAGATTCATACAATGTTTCAAGTCAACTATAAGTCCCACTCTCTCACTATCTCTGACAAACAAAACAACATGAAATGACCTTTATACCCCTATCTCTATTCTTCTAACTCTCGATAACTCCGCCGTCACAATGGACGCAACCACCACCAACTCCGGCGAAGGGACACACAATGATTCGAATCGAACTGGGTCGGGTCAAATTTCGATGGCAAGATACAAACTGATGTCGCCGGCGAAGCTTCCAATCTCAAGGTCGCCGTGCATCACAATACCTGCCGGGTATAGTCCGACGTCGTTGTTGGAGTCTCCGGTTCTTCTTTCTAACATGAAGGTGAGTTTTCTCTTTTGCAAATTGAAGTGTTTGGTGAGGGTAAAATAGTAAAAAAAATGTAGTATGAAGCAGAATTTTTGAAGGGTGTTGTGTTTTTTGAGGAAAAAAGTAGAAAATAAAAAATGGGTTAGTAAGTGAATTGAAAATCCATTAGTAGAATGTTGTTGTTTTTTGTTGATTATTTTGGTCAAAATTTGTGCTTTTACTTGGCCCATTAGGGTTAATAATCACTTTTTGTAATTGGCATGTTAAAAATTTGTTCTTTTTCACTGTTTTTTTTACTTGTAATATGGGGTGGTGTGAGTGGTCTCAAATCTTAACTTTTGGGTGGAGTGGAATATTTGATGACTTAAGATTACTTGATTTGAATGCCAGTCATAAAAAGATTGTACTTTGAGGGAGAATTTTCAAAGGGTGTTGTGTTATCTTAGGAAAAAAGTAGAAAATAAAAAATGGGTCAGTGAGTGAATTGTGATTCCATTAGTAGAATGTTGTTGTTTTTTATTGTTAATTTTGGTCAAAATTGGTTTTTTTACTTAACCCATTAGAGTTAATAATCACTTTTTATAATTGGCATATTAAAAATTTGTTCTTTTCACTGTTTTTTTACTTGCAAATTCTCAGCAGCTAAAATTGTATAAATGAGGTGGTGTGAGTGGCCTCAAATGTTATCTTTTGGAAGGAATATTTGATGACATAAGATTGCTTGATTTGAATGCTGATGAGCTGAAAATACCAAAACCTATAAAGTTATAAATTCTTATATGCTTCCTGTTTAGTCTTGTGTCGTATTGTTTCATTTTTTAGAGATAGCTTTTTCCTTGTTTGATCCTTTATGTATGAATGGTTAGGTTATGATGCTTGTGCTTAAGAATTTTGTATTGGTTGCTTTATGCTTAAACACTGTATTATGTTGGAATATGACATTCTTCTTTAGTTCTTTTATTATTTTAGTGTCAGTGTTGTTTTTTCACATAATGAATCTTTGGTTTGATTGGTTTCTGGCTTCTTGTACTTTTTGTTTCATTTTGTTTTAACGGTGTAGCTCAGTGCTAAGAAAAGTGCGATTGTTTTGTACTGCACTAAGTGGAACAAACGAATCAATGCTTTGCCAATGATTAGTGGATTGATTTTTGTTGTGTGTGCTGATAGAATATAGTATAAGGAATGTCATAAAGATATGTGAAAAGGACATGATTTTCTAGAAGAATCCAGATGTTAATGGCATGAATAACAGTCTTAACCTGTTTAGAATTCTGTGCTACATTCATATTGGAACAGCTTTTCTAAGATATGATTGATTGATTATATAAGTAACTTCAACGTATTATAGTGTACTTTGCTATCTTTGTCATACTGACTTCAAATAAAAAAGGAAATATTTTCAGGAGAAATAAAGAACCTTTGTTTATGCTCAATTGTAGGGAGCCGCTTTCCTCGCTTGCTGATAAATCTGCTAGGTTGTTTTTGGTTTTCTCAGATGATTTTGTATATGCTCTGTTTCCATAGTTATTACTGATTTCAGAGGTCAACTGATTGCTGTTTGTTTGGGGGTTTAGGGTGTATTTGAATTTATAATTTTTTGTTTGATTCATCCATTGTTGTACGTAGTTACACCGAGCATTGTAGTTTAGTATTATTTGTTTCATTGCTTTGCAGGTGGAGCCTTCACCGACTACAGGGTCCCTTCTTCAAGCTTTACACTGTTCTATGGCTTCTGCTGGTTCTGCTACATTTCCTGTAACCTCTGCATGCTTCAATACCAGCACTGTTAATGGCAGAAAATCAAGTTTCTTTGAGTTTAAACCACAAGATAGAAATATGGTAATTGATGTTAGTAACACTTTGATGAAAATAAATTGGTTGTTATGTTTTAATTAGTATTATTTTGAAGATTACTAACTGCTTAGCACTTATCCAATGCTATTCACTCATTTTAAGGTTCCTGCAGACTTCAACAACCATGTAAGCGAAAAATCTACTCAAGTGGAAGGTTCAGGAAACAGTCAATCATTTCGATCCTCACCATTAAATGAAAATGAGATAGCAGATCAATCTAATGAATTAAGCCTATCATCATCACCTGTTCATATGGCTAGTTCCGGCGCTTGCGCTCCCGTCGATGTCAATTCGGATGAACCTAACCACAAAGGCAACACTGCTAATGGGCCTCAATCATCAAATGATGGATACAATTGGCGAAAGTATGGGCAAAAACATGTTAAAGGGAGTGAGTTTCCGCGCAGCTATTACAAATGTACGCATCCTAACTGTGAAGTGAAAAAACTTTTTGAACGCTCTCATGATGGTCAAATCACCGAGATAATTTATAAGGGAACACATGATCATCCTAAACCTCAACCAAGCAACCGATACTTTGCTGGTTCTGTTATGTCTACACAAGGAGAGAGATCCGATAATAGGGCATCTTCTTTGGCTGGCCGAGATGGTAATACGGGCTAGATGTTTCTCGTTGCTTCCATTTTAATATAACTTATTTCAAAGAAAATAATTTGGCTTTCTTTTTCTTCTGATTTTGAATTGTAGACAAAGCATCCAATAGTCCAGAGCAATCAGTTGTGGCAACAAATGATCTTAGTCCAGAGGGTGCTGGATTTGTGTCGACCGGGACAAACGATGGGGTTGATGATGATGATCCCTTCTCAAAGCAAAGGTATGATAATTAAGGCCAAATATCTAGTTTTTCTTCAGCATGTGTGCTTGCTTTCTGACACTGGTTTTTTTATTGAGCAGAAAAATGGAACTTGGAAATGCTGACATCATTCCTGTAGTTAAGCCTATCCGAGAGCCACGGGTTGTGGTACAGACTATGAGCGAAGTTGATATATTGGATGATGGATACCGCTGGCGTAAATATGGGCAGAAGGTTGTGAGGGGAAATCCTAACCCAAGGTATATTCTCGCATGAAATTAGGAAATAGAAGTCAAAGTAAAAAATTCCAATTTAACATACGTCCTTTGTCCTTCTTAAAAAAAATGTCCTTTGTCAAAGAATTTATTTTTCTTAATTTCTAGTGTTTATTGGAACTCACACAATCACTTCTCAATCAATTTGCGTTACAATTTCTTGCTTTTATTTCTTTGTGACGTTGATGGACATGACATGATATATGTGAATGATATGTGTTTATGATTTTAATTTCCTGCCGCTGACTAAGTGCATGTTTGAATTCGCGGCGACTTTGATAGCATCACAGCAAGCCACCGTGATTTTGCACAAGCTACACTTTGAAGCTTCAACAAAATCACGGTGCCACCGTAATTTCGTCAAACCCATCAATGATTATAAACATACACTAACACATGGTACTTAGCTACATATTTCTTGTTTATCGTGTATCTTATTATCATTCTTATTTGGCAGGAGTTATTACAAATGTACAAATGCTGGTTGCCCCGTTAGGAAACACGTGGAAAGAGCATCACATGATCCAAAAGCTGTAATTACAACATATGAAGGCAAACACAATCATGATGTACCTGCCGCAAGGAGTAGTAGCCATGACATGGCAGGACATGCAACTTCATTTCGACAGACAAGGATAAAATTGGAAGAAAATGATACTATTAGTCTTGACCTTGGGATTGGAATCAGCTCCACGGCTGGAAATAGATCAAATGGGCAAGGGAAAATGCTGCTATCCGAATTTGGAAATAGCAGTCAAACTCACACAAGCAATTCCAATTTCAAGTTTGTTCATAATACTACCTCAGCTCCGGTATACTACGGTGTTCTAAATAACAGTTCAAATCCGTTTGGTTCTAGAGAACATAGAAATGATGGTTCGTCTTTAAACCATAGCGCGTATCCTTGCTCACAGACCATGGGAAGAATACTAATGGGGCCATGAAATTTATTGTTACAGTACTAAATAAAAGTAAAAATTATGAGTAGCATTTTGTTGTTTTTTGGCGGGTATATAGCTTCAAAGGTAAAAAATCTCATTTTCTGTAAGGAAATGTAGACAGTTCTTGTATGTTTATATCACTGTCACTATTTGAGAGCTGCTGTACAGTAGTATTGATAGTGGCTCCAGGTTGACTTTCAATCTAGTTGTTGTTTGTAATTGTATAATTATAATTATTATCATCATCATTATTATTATATCCAAATTCTTCTGTATAAATTATGAAGCTGATATCAAAGCTACTCCTACAGAAATCTTTTAAAAGTGGTTGAATGATACTATTGTTTGTTCACAATTTCACCTTTGGTTAATTACCTCAGTTCTCAGTCCCCACTGCATTGATTTCACCAGTGTTTGATGGCTTGTTTTTGGCTATAGTGAAATTCGATAGAATGCATGTGACATTCCATCAACTTTTGCTTGTTGGATTTTCTCAACTATATTTGTCTCTTACACTAGGTGTTGATGTAAAACTTTTGTATAGTGTCGTTTTCCAATGCATGGTCATTACACTACACACATAGTCTGATATTTGATTCCATTTTTTTGTACAATTTCAAGGCTAAAAGGAGTGTGAAAGCTTTCAGGAATGAAGTAAGAAATTAACAATACCAATATTTTATCATATCAATTTTTTTTGAAAAATGTATTTATTGTTATGAAAATTTGACTGTGTAAATAGTTGGATGTCATGTGTACACTTCGTTCTTATCCTCATTTCCACTAGCAAAACAGGTAGCACCAAAACAGACGAGAAATGATATTTGTACAACCACTTTGTAACAACTCTCTTTCATACTCACATTATGTTCTTTTCTCTCTATTGTTTTTGATCAATAAAAAAAGAGAAAAAAGAAGTTGTCTCAAATGATTGTTTAAATATCACTACTCAAATAGACAGATAAGGGACCGCTGCATTGGAAATTGTATTGTGTTTTGCTGTTTCTAGAAAACAAAACAGAGAAAGGAGATTTTTTTTTTAAATATTCCTAGTACATTAAATTAACATTATTACAACTAATGATTAATCTTAACTACTGTCACGACAGGATGTGGTTAGTTTAGAGTACAGTAACAAAAATCTATGGAGAGCACTTGAGAATTTTTCTAGAAAGAGGGACATAATTCCAGTTGTTGGAATACAATTATCTGAAACATTTTTTTTTGAGCAAACAATTATCTGAAACATGCACTTATAAACATAGGATTAGTTCATGTGCAATCAATGCACACTTTACTATATGCTACTCACTTTGTTACATTATATCCCCTCTATTTTTTTTTTGAGGGATATATCCCCTCTATTTTAAAATGAGTGTTTTTTTAGAGAAAAAAATTGTTTTAAAATAAATGTGTGGGTTGCATGGGCTAAGAGTTGAGCATGTTAAGATGTGTGCAAACTAAATGAACGAACGACATAAGAAGAATTGTACGGTACATAGTAGATATGTTCAACTAGATGACTCGATTAAGTGTTCAAAATAGTTTGAGTAATAATTAAAGAAGAAAATGGTATTCTGGTATCTTTTATTGATATGAAAGTAGTGAATATATACAGGGTCTCTCCATAATTATAGGAGATAAACAATCAAAACATAATTACAAGATATAAATGAAAAGATATACAAAGATCAGAATTAGCTATAATTTGAATTCCAAATAATAGCAAATCCCTAAAACTAATCAATTTCAATCAATTCCAACATCCCCTCTCAAGTTGGTGCATGAATATCACACATACCCAACTTGTCAAGAGAACCACTAAGAGCCTTGGATGTTATTGCCTTGGTAAGCATGTCAGCAAGTTGTTGTTCTGATTTTACAAAAGGAAATGTGATAATACCAGCTTCAATCTTTTCTTTGATGAAATGCCTATCAATTTCCACATGTTTTGTGCGATCATGTTGTACAGGATTATGGGCAATCTCTATGGCTGATTTGTTATCACAGTAAAGTTTCATCGCATCCTCTTGTTCATATCCCAGATCCTTTAAAAGGTTTTTAATCCATAACAGTTCACATATTCCTACTGCCATCCCCCTAAATTCCGCTTCGGCACTTGATCTAGCAACTACTTGTTGCTTTTTACTCCTCCAAGTTACTAGATTCCCTCCCACAAAAGTGAAGTAGCCTGCAGTAGACTTTCTATCATCTGCAGATCCGGCCCAATCAGCATCAGTATAACCTTCAACTTTGAGGTGGCCATGGTTTGAGAATAATAAACCTTTTCCTGGAGCAGATTTCAAGTATCTCAATATTCGTTCAACAGCATCCATATGCGGTTGTTTGGGGTCATGCATAAATTGGCTCACAACATTAACTGCATATGCTATGTCCGGCCTAGTATGAGACAAGTAAATTAGCTTCCCAACCAATCTTTGATATCTTCCTCGATCCATACTAAGTGCATCAGCACAATGAAAGTTCTTGTGATTTTGTTCTATGGGAGTATCAATTGGTTTGCATCCAAGCATTCCAGTCTCAGTTAACAAATCTAACACATACTTTCTTTGAGAAAGAAAGATACCGTGTTTCGACCTTGCAACTTCGATTCCCAAAAAATATTTGAGATCTCCAAGCTGTTTCATGTCAAAATTAGAAGCTAAATATCTCTGCAAGCTTGAAATTTCATTAGGATCATTTCCAGTCACAATCATATCATCAACATATATTATCAATGCAGTGATTTTACCATGATTATGCTTAAGAAACAAGGTGTGGTCAGAATTACTTTGAGTGTAACCAAAAAGCTTCATAGACTTTGTAAATCTTCCAAACCAAGCTCTTGGTGACTGTTTCAATCCATATAGGGCCTTTTTAAGCTTGCACACCATAGAAATATTTGAGTACTTTGGTATGCCAGGGGGAGGATCCATATACACTTCTTCTATTAAATCTCCATGTAAAAAGGCATTTTTTACATCAAATTGAAGAAGCGGCCAATCCTGATTTGCTGCTAGTGATAGTAATACCCTCACTGTATTGAGCTTTGCAACTGGGGCAAAAGTTTCTTGATAATCAACTCCATAAGATTGAGTGTAACCTTTTGCAACTAACCTCGCTTTATACCTCTCAACACTTCCATCAGGTTTATGTTTGATAGTAAACACCCATCTACAACCTACAGTGCTCTTTCCAACCGGTAAGGAGACAAGTTCCCAAGTAGCATTTTTCTCCAATGCTTCCATTTCTGCTGCCATTGCCTGTGTCCATCTGGAATCTGCTAGAGCTTCCTGCATGTTACTAGGTATAGAGGCAATAGATAATTGAGATGCAAAATTAGCATATGACTTGGACAACTTTTGGAACGACACATAGTTGCTTATAGGGTACTTGACCTTACAATTAGGATCAGGTTCATATCTTACTGGGGGTTGTCCTCTGTTAGTACGAGGAGGAAGAGAGTAAGGGCTAACAACATCTTAAAAAGATGACTGACTAGAGACAGAAATATTATTTTCTATATCGGTGGAAACATAGTTTTCTGTATCATAGCTTTCTGTATCAGCAATAGAATGAATAGAAGCAATAGTTTCAGATGATACCTCTGCAGAATTTTCTGAGGATTGGATCAACATTGGATTCGAGGTTGAAGGAGGAATTATACTATCATCTTCGGTCATACTCTCATCTCCATTATCATGATTCTCATCTCCAATATCTTGAATTTCATCTTGATTTTCTATTGGCATAGTATCAAATAACATGATATCATGGATTAATGTTTCATGGTTCTGCACCTCTACATCCCTTCCCCTTTGAGGTGAAGAATGAAATGTTTTTGAAAGAAAAAACAATTCATGTTCATGAAAGGTAACATCCATTGAAACAAAATATTTTTTTGAAGATGGATTATAAGCTTTATATCCTTTTTGAGTGGTGCTGTATCCCACAAAAACACATTTCAATGCTCTAGATTCTAATTTTGTTCTTTGGTGAGGATGTAAATGTACATATATGACACAACCAAAAATATGGGGTGGTAAATTATTGACAGAGTTAAGTGTGCAGTGATTTGACAGAACATCTATAGGTCTTTTAAAATTTAGCACACTTGAAGGAACTCTATTAATAAGATAAACTGCAGAGCTTAAAGCTTCTCCCCATAGATAAGAAGGAACATTACTACCAATCAAGAGTGATCTAGTAATCTCCAAAAGGTGTCTATTTTTTCTTTCAGCTACTCCATTTTGTTGAGGGGTATTAGGACATGATGTTTGATGGAGAATACCAACTGATTTCATAAAATCTGTCAATTTACTATTGTGGTATTCTCCCCCATTATCAGACCTAACTATCTTAATTGGAGTATTAAATTGTGTAGTTATCATTTTGTGAAATACTTGAAAAACACTACACACATCACTTTTATGTTTAAGAAAATACAACCAAGTCATTCTTGTACAATCATCCACAAAGGTCACAAACCATCTCATTCCTTTATTTGTGGGAAAGGGAGCTGGTCCCCAAACATCTGAGTGAATAATTGAAAAAGGGGCATCAGCTCTACTATTATTTATAGGAAAAGAGACACGATGACTTTTCGCCATTACACAAGTTTCACATTTAAAATCAGAGATATTACAATAACTAAACAATGAAGGAAACAATCTTTTAAGGTAACTAAAAGATGGATGTCCTAATCGCTTATGCCATTGCCATATCTCTTCTATATTTTTAGCTTGTAATCCATCATTCATAGAGTGAGCTAGTGCTTTTCCTTTGGAATGTTGAGAGTTACCTTCAAGATAGTATAATCCTTCACTTCTTTTACCACTGCCAATCTTCTCCTTTGTATGTATATTCTGCAAAATACAATATGTGGGAAAGAACAAGAAGGCACAATTATGGGACTTGGTTAATTGACTAACAGAGAGAAGATTGCAATTGAGAGAGGGAACAAAAAGTACATCATAAATGGATAACAATGGTGAAATTGATATTGTACCAATACCCATAACAGGGGAAGAAACACCATTAGCATTTATAATGACTGGAATAGGACTGTTAGAGGATAAATGTGTAAACATATATTTATCACAAGTCATATGATGAGTTGCACCTGTATCAATTATCCAGTCTCTACGACAAGTAACAACAGAAAAACCACAAGCTGATTGAGATTTACCTGACTTAGCAACAAATCCAGTAGCAGTGATAGAATTGCTATTGAGAGCTTCCTTCTTTTTCCCTTTTGGGTGCCATTCAGGATAACCATGTAACTTAAAACAATCATCCACAACATGGTTGTCGCCATTACAGTGTGTACATTTGCGATTTCCTTTCTTGGAGTTGATTTGCCTTTTCATAGCCATGGCAGCACCTTCATTTTGTGTTGCAGAAAGCATGGCTTCTTGGCGGTTTGCTTCAACACAAACATTTGCATATACAGTTTGTATACCCGGAAGTGGTATGGTTGCGAGGATTCGACCACGTACCCCATCCAAGTGTGAATCAAGTCCTGCTAGGAATATGTATACACGCTGGGCATTCAATTTGTTGGTATATGTCTCAACATCTTTAGTGCACACCATGGTACAATTTTCAATCGCATCAATTTCCTGCCACAGTTTCTGCAATTTTGCAAAGTAAGAGACAATAGAACCACCATCTTGTTTGATAGATATTACCTCACAATAAAGCTGATAAGCTTTTGATGCATCTTGGCTAACTGAGTAAGTCTCCTTGACTGATTCCCAGATCTTCTTTGCAGTTGGTAAGCGGATGAAAAGTGACCTAACATCTTTGGTCATTGCATCCAAGAGCCAAGATTTGACCATACAATTCTCATCTTCCCAAGTTTCATATTCGTCGGAGGTTTTCGTTGTCGGTGCGACCTTCTTTCCAGAGATGTAGCCCCAATGTTTACGACCTCTGATCTTGTTTTCTGCGTTTAGGGCCCATTCAGTATAGTTTGTACCATCAAGACGCTCAGGTGTGAGGGATGAATACAGATCATGCGTATGTGGAACAGGATCTGATTTTTTTGACTCATTCTCCATTTTCTTAATCAGAAGCTAATCTCCAATTCCTATAAATGAGAGGTAATTGAAGTTGGCTTTGATACCATAAAGAAGAAAATGGTATTCTGGTATCTTTTATTGATATGAAAGTAGTGAATATATACAGGGTCTCTCCATAATTATAGGAGATAAACAATCAAAACATAATTACAAGATATAAATGAAAAGATATACAAAGATCAGAATTAGCTATAATTTGAATTCCAAATAATAGCAAATCCCTAAAACTAATCAATTTCAATCAATTCCAACAATAATCTGCGAACCTAATGTATTGAAAGAAACTTGTGAATTAGTTTTTTTATGTAGTTGAAGACGTTTATAGGTTGAATTTAATTTAGTTAAAGTGTTGAGATGAATTTAGGTGTAAATATTGAAATTTTTGTGGAATAGAATGAATTTATTAAAAATATCCCAATCTAAATGTATCATTTTTTTTTAAACAAAGTGATATATACCATGTGGAACTCAGATACATAATTACGACACTTTAAATTCGAACTTGAGTGAAGGTGTACATCTTAAAAATATAGCCATTGTCGGTTGATCTAGGTGTATTAATTTTAATTGTATCAATTAACACTGAACCTGTATTACAGTATAGTGAATAAACTAGAGTTAGTTGATAGGTTAACTAGAGTTACCTAGTTGGTTAGGTAGTCAAGGAGTTAGTTACTCCAACTCACTTCTATAAATTCCTCACTCTACTGTACTCATTCACTATCTTTTAACAAACTATTCATTTTCATAATGAGTTTTTATGAGTATCTCCCACATGCTTGCTTTTTTGCTGATCATTATGACCTTCTTCCTTATGATTTCATGATTCATAACAACCTTTGTACACTCCAATTACATGCATAGTGGTATATTGCAATTTTCAATAGATACAACACTTATACACGTTTTTGGGTGAGATACCTTAGATTTAGAATGAATATATACATTTCATTAATCCATGACCAATTGGAATTTGCATATTGTGTACTACTGTGCTGTACTTGGAAAAATTGATGGGTAGCATGGTTGAACTTGAATAGTATTGGATTTGTCCGTTGGCTTTATCTTTTTGAAGTGTTCTGACATTTTCACGAAGGTCTTTAATTGCATTGCAAGTAAAGCACAACATTTTTTAATTGGTATTTTTGTCTTTGCTATTAAAAAAGACAGGACTGAAGAACAATGTAGCCACGTCGTCATACCATATTTATTCACATGAGGAACAATGTGTCACCCCTTCATCCTTTCCGAGCCCAATGAGCCACCCATATGCTATTTTATCTATAATAAAATTTGAACACGGACACTAGACACAACATTGTTACTAACACATGACCACCGTTAATTATTTGAGAAAATAACATAATTAAATGTAATCATATTCGTTAGTATCCTCATGTCGGAGTTTGGACATGTATTCGATAAAAGATGTTGATGCTATAAATAATTCCATATCTTTTTTATCAAAGAAGAAAGTGCTACCTTATTTGCTTTATTTACTACATGAAATGTGAATGTTGATAAAATAAATGTCGAGCCATTAAGAAATGCTAATTATCAAATGACTCTCCAAATTATCAACATATTTTATCTATCTAAGAATCATCTTAGTAAATAAGTATTGATTTTATAAATTTTGATTAGCTAGGAATGTATAAATCAAAATAGACATCGTGACAAAATTTAAGTCACAGGGGTCCCAAATGGACAAAGAAATATAAATGAATACGGACAGTCGTTCCTCACCCTTGCCTTCTCAAGCATTCCAGACGGAGATAGAAAACACAGAGATATGCCTAATAAAAAAAGAAAAAGAAAAAGGAAAAAGAGATAACATACATTTTTGTCCCTTTATTATTTATTACTACCTTTGTGCAAAGTTAGGCCAACCCTCTTGCATACAATTTCTTATCTTCTTCATGTACTTTCTCTTTTCAAATTATAAGTCACTTTGAATATATTACTATATAAATAAATAAATGTATTTAGTTTTACATAGAAAAAAGAAATATGAGTTACTTTATAAAAGTATTATTCTCAGCATGAGAAATCAATAGCCTAGAGAATTTAATAGAAAGAATCATAAGAAGAAAGAGTAACAAATAAAAAGATATATGATACAAAAGAAACATTAATGTTATGATCAATATTGTAAAACGACTTATATTTGGGACATTGCAAATTGATTTATAATGTGAGACGGAAAGATTAATACTTTATAAAGTAGTAGCATGAAGATTATTATGAGGTATTTTGTCATGAGGAGGGGGTCGAAATCTCACATTGAGTTTTGAGTAATCTAGAATTGGACACAATATCTTCACCAAATGTTTTTAAAAATTAGTTGTAAGTATTGCTTATCTTATATGTTGTTAACATCCACTTTTTCATCCGATGCGAGATTTCACTCACACTTATATACCTATAAGAGGTAAATTTAGGAAGAGGCTAATGTTACACTTTACTGTTTGTACACCTCATTTTTTGTCACTGAGAAAATCTTGCACGATACAGAACTAAGACAGCAAATCATTTCATACAAGAAGACACCCTTTTGTCTGCTTTAAATGTTTCATTCCACATGAGCACATACACATACAAACACACACAAATTAAGAGGAAGAGATGCAAGCCTTATGGTTGTCCTTGAAAGACAATGTCAAATGTGGAAACAAGCTCACTGATGTAATAAGGCAGCCACCTAAATTTGGCAAAGGGAGTCGCTATGTTCTACAAAAGGAGAATAAAATGAACAAAGAAGATGAAGAAGATAATACCCCTCTCATGAAAACTCCAGCTAGACTAGTTTTTTCTAAGCCAAACAACACACAGGCTCGGCTTTTTGGTAAAGTGATTGTTGCTTCTTTTAAATTAAATTTTTACTAATTAAAGTGATATTAATGACCATTTAAAACCGTGTCTGAGACTGAGAAGATTTAAACCGTGTCTGAGAAGTTATGTAGTCAAGTTCTTACTACTGAACTCCTTTGGAAAGAGTTTGTTGTTCCTATATGCATGAACACAACATAACATATACTGATATGTTTCAAGATTGAAATGTAACAAGAATTATGGTTTATAACAAGTCCTCATAATGTAGCAAACTATTTCAGAAGATATTAGTTAGAGCAGTTCATGTGCAGTATCAAACTTTTTTCCATGGATTAAACAAAGTGTCTGCTGCCGTAGATGTCGAGTTTTTGATGTCGCTGCAGCCAGATTGAATTAGACTGCGATTTTTCTCCTCGTCATTATTTATAAGCACTTTCCACATTTATTTCATATATAAAAAAACTTATAGTATAATTAATGTGTGCATTTAGTTTATGACTATTATTACATTGTACTTTGTGTATAATTTCTAATCTTTTATCATTTTATTTACTATTTATTTTTATGTAGGAAGTTACTACTAATTAGTTCCTCCACGTTGTTAAATTTTGGCAGAGCTTGGTATTGGAGACCCATCAAGAAAAATTGTTGAGATGATATTTCAGAAAGCATGGATGAACACATCAAAGCCACTGAGGAAGGTTAGAACAGTTCTAAGGGTTAGATACTCAGAAGAAGTTCTTGAAAGATTTGAGAAGTATAGAGAAAAGGTGAAGAAACAGTATCCAAGGCATCCAAGAAGCACAGTAGATGGAAATGAATTGTTGAGATTCTATGTCACTACAATGAGATGTTTCCAAGGGAAACCTATGAAGAAAGTTCATGATCTTTGTAAAGATCCATCGTGTCGATTTTGTCAAGTAATTCAATTCAATTTCGATGTGGAACACACGGAGATTCTGTTTAATACAAGTGAGAAAAATTTGAGTAATAGAAAAAGTGTCAATGCAAGAGTGAAGAATGTGAGAAGAGTTTTAATAGTTTGCAGGATAATTGCTGGAACTGCAGTGAATGAAGTTGATGGTAACTATGAAGAATGTTCTGAGTCTGACTCAACTAGGCTAGGAGAAATGCAATTTAGCTTAGAAAGATTTGTAGTGAAAAATCCTAGTTCTATTCTTCCTTGTTTTGTCATAATTTTCAACTGACATGTTTTGTAGGTAAATTTTGTCACGTTTTTATCTTTGGTGAAGTGCATCCATATTTAAGAATGTACAATCCTCCTTAATGGCACTGAATTTTTTAACATAAAGGGCCTGTTTGGATTTATTTATTTGAACATATGTACTACCATAAATACTTGTGAGACTGTTTAGGAGAGCTTATGGCACATTTATAAGTAGTTTTCAGCTTATTTCTTTAAGGTCTCCAAGATAGCATATGAAAACAACTTTTAACTTATATGAAAACAGTTTGACTTTATTTTATCTTTGATTAAAAAAAAGCTTTTACATAAGCACTTATGCTATAAGCATTCAATTAATCTGTTTTGCCAAACAACACACAAATCTAGTATGCTTTCTATCAAATTATGAAACTATTCTACCAAATTAACCATACATCTAGTAGAAGAAATTATTCTAGGAAAGAAGTTAAGGATAATACATATATAGAGTCTTACATTACAAAATGAACCAGTTGTCATTTGAGTATCACCTCCAAGCACTAGAGGTAATAAGAGGTTGATTCATCCAACCAAGATAAAGAGCACCATCTTTCTCATGTAGAGTATAATGTCCTTGGTAACTTTCTAGAAGATTTTGTATTGAACAATTAATATAAGAGCTTAATGGATATGGTGTGAATCCAGCCATTGTGAAACATGATCTCCACTTCTTCAGAACCTCGTGACGTTCAACTCTTTCTGCGCCTTCACACGCTACTAAATTGACCACTTCGCGAGCCAAGCAATGCTGCTCCACATTAATCCTTTCTCTGTGCTCCCTTGGCAAAGCAACATCAATTGATTCAAAAACTGCAAAGTAGTAGTTCATTGTCTCGACGAAACGTGCAAAGAATGGAAGCTCGTTGGTATTTGATTCTTGCTCAACAAGAGTTACTACCTTGGGAGACAAACATTTTGCCAATCTCACCAATCGATCGCGATGATTCTTACCACCATGTATATCTTCATCCGGTACATGGTGCAGCATCATGGCAAAATTCACCGCAATAGCTTCACCACGACGAAGTTCAAGGTCTTCAAGTCTCACCTCAGAAGGACTAGCCCCTATAGCATGAAACTCAAATGCTACATTATATGACTGTGCAAGTTTTGATAACCTTTCTCCAACAATACCAAGTCCTCCTCCCCTAGCATAAGCTGACGTTGAGTCATCAAAACCGGTTATTCTGATCTTCGGCGGTCCTCCAGGTTTTCCAGCAAGTGCTTGGATTAGACTCATCCACTGAATTCCCTGATTAATCTGAAAATCAATTATATGAACTTCACTTTCATCTTTTAAGGCTTCAGCAATTACACCATTTGCTGACATATATCCAAATTTGAGGTAAGGACAAATTTCATAAAGCACATGCATGTGTGAGAGTAGTTCTTTACCAGTAGCAGTTATAGGCTCTTTGCATTTCAAGGATTTGTATATTATGCTTCCTGAAGAAGCTATTCTTGCAACAAGAGCTTCCAACATGTATGCTCCTAACCTTTGGATTGGATTTCCCGAAACCGAAACCATTTTCGACAACTCAGACATTAACCATTCAGCTGTTTCCATATCATTTTCAGATATTGCTTTTGCACATGTAAAAAGAATTTCTTTCAAATCCCCTCTAGATATCATCTCAATCATTTTGTTCCACTTTTTTGCCTCTAACAAAAGTGGATCAGATTCTTGTTGAATTATTACAGTGTCATTATATATGTCTAGCATATCTGCAGCATCATGTCCTAGCATAGCATTTTCAAGCTCTCTTATCTTGTGCCACAAGTCATCTTGGTTATGTGTCAAGCAAGATTCGTTCTCTAAAGAATCATTGATGATTTCAAGAGAGTTTCGAGACGTGAATGTGTAAGATTTTGACTGTAGCTTCGAGACCGGACTATTGTTAGAAGATTCAAGGGTTTGTTCTAAAGCTTGAAATGAAGGGTAGGTTGAATGGCTACCGTTATCAGAAGATGAATAGTTTTCGAGATTCTCATTTTGCAGGAAGCAATATGAGTCTAGATTTTGTATAGGCTCAATGCTGAACATGCTAGAATCATATGACATTTTGTGATTAAGAGATGTTTGCATTGAAAAGTATCCGTTTCTTTGAATGCCGTGTTTTTCTGATATTAAAAACCTCTAAACTCTGCTATCATCTTAATCCAATTTCTGAAATATTCTGCAGAAGGGGTAGCACAGAAATTAAAACAACAAAGATAGATAACTAAAGTGGCGATTCGCCATAGCTATAGTCGTATTACAAAAATACAGTCTCAGTTCTTATAGGAAGCTTGTAGCTATGAAGCACTAACACGCACGGACATCAGACTGACACTGACACGTCGAGACTAGTAATAATTTGAGAAAATAAAATAACTGAATATAACAACAAGAGTCAGTGTCATGTCGAAGACAGACACGTGTCGAGGTGCTACATAGGCTTGTAGTGTTAAAATGTTAAGGTTTATGGAATTAATATATTACTCAATCAAAAGATTATTTAGAGATTATATTGAAGTGTAATCAGCCATGTTGAAACAAGAAAAGCAATCATCCACCAATCACAATCTGTAATTTTCAGATTTATTATAGGTTCATTCAAGTATCCAACTAGCCGACACCAAAGTTTAAGTGATAGTGTCTAATTTTCATAATCTACATGTGCATAATATTAGTTCTTTGAACATAACAGAAACTTTACCTTTAATCAGTAATAATCACTCTGCTTTAGTTTTTCACTTTCTTTCACATGTTATTGTTTGTGCTTTTTAATCTGATCTAATGAAAAAATGTAAATTGGTTCATACAAATCAAACCAAATAACAAATTTTGGAACACCAACTACTACTTAAAGCAAAACCTTTTCTTATTCCTTTTTTGCTTTAATTTTCTTCATGAAAATGTAAAAAAAGAAAGAGTTGTTCATAAATGAAAAGCTCTCAATAATACCTATAGTGATCCACTGACTTTATTCCCCTCAGAAAATTAAAAACAAATTCAATTGATAAAAAGCTCATTAAACTCAACCAGACAGGGTTGAAAGTTGAAACCTGGAAAACATTTAAAATTTTCAACTTTCATTAGGAACCCATTTTCACACTCAATAATTGCCTTAAGAAACAGTTTTTTTTTTCCTTCCAGATCAAGATACAACAAGCATAAACACCAAATAAAATCACTTCCTTTCACACCAAGTAAACAAGATCAGTTCAACAATTTCAGAGACTCTCACCTTAAATAAAGTGGAAACTATATATGATTTGAACTGTAGCACTGACCAAGCTTCCTTGCAACCAAAAAACTAATCAGAACTTTGCATTCATATGCAGCTAGCTACTACATAGAAGTTTTGTTTTTATGATCCTATTCAAAGTTGTAGGATAAGTCCAAATAAAAGGTGGTTGTGTGCTACTCTTTTAATAGGATCTTTAGCTAAGCAATATGAACACGTTCATTTGTTTTTTAATAGATAATATTTCCTCACATGTCCATTTTTAATATAAAAATAAGTAATGTGTATAATTTTCAGAATGCATGATGCCAAGTGCATGACGACATAACATTAATTAAGAGGCTAAAAAAGCAAGCACGGATCCCAATTATGTTTTTTAATGATTCGTGTTTGGGTGCATTTAGTTTGGACCACCAATTAGATAGGTCCATTTTAGACCATTTTTTTGTCACCTTTAGATTAGATCACCCACCAAATCTTATTATGCACCATCCACACCAAATCACCCATAACGTCATAAATTTTATTTCTCTCATTTCCTGGTCTTCTCCCAACTTCTAAGCTAACCATCATCAAAGAATAACCCAAAAACACATTTATCATCGTTATCACCAACCACAACTCAAAAACAACACAAATCTAGAAAACTAAGAAATGCATTTCATCAACATAAAAACAAATCCTTTCTTACTTCCTTTGCTTTTCTTCTTTAGCCATAATCATCCCAACAATAACAAAAAAAAATTAAAACATACAAATCTTATCTACAAATTATTCTTCGGTTGTGTTTACCAAAGTGTGCAGGTTTCAAAGCAATAGAAATATGAGAGGAAGAAGAACATGATTCTAAATTTCTGGGTTTTTTTACGAAAAATTATGAGAATAAAGCATGTTCTTATTTCTTACAAAAAGAATAATAACATAAAGGAGAAGAATAAATCCAATAGGTTTGGTAGCAATTACCGTTATCATAATTGTTTTTTTTTTTTAAATTACATTCAATAAAATTGCTAAAGAGAAAAGAGAGAATTAGAGAGAGAGAGAGATAGATTTTATGGAATAGATTTGGTGTGGATGGTGCATAATAAGATGTGGTGGATGATCTAATCCAAACATGAAAAAAAATGGTCCAAGTTGGACCTATCTATTCAGTGGTGCAAACTAAACTTACCCTTCGTCAGGGGCGGTACTACGTTGGAGCAGGTGGGAGCCATGGCTACCCCCACTTTAAAAAAAAAAAAATTATAGAGGAAAAGACCAAAACACCCCTCATATTTTTGGATATTTTCAACCAACACCCCCCCACACTCACAAGTCACAACAAGGGCACACACACCCACCTCCTACAGACTACAGAATACAGTCCTACTATTCTCTTCTCTTCTCTTCGTGTGTTCCTTCCTTCCTTCCAGTTCCATCCATCTTCTTCCTTGCGAGTTGCGGCGCCGTATCACAACAAGTACAAAAATCAACATGTCTCAGTCTCTCAAACCCTTAGTCTCTCTCGCTGTATCACATCTTCTTCCTTGCGGCGCCGAATCCATTCATTCTTCAAGACTTCAGGTTTGCTTGTTTCCTCTTTGCAATTTCTTGTCAATTTTCGTATTCAATTGATTCAATTCAATGTTGGTATAAATTATTATCTATATTGTATAGCTTCATCATCAACAGTTCAACGAAACACTTCCAGTGATCAAACGGTTCAACCGGATGAGCAGCCTTGCAAGATTCAAGAAGTCACTATGGATAAATTTGATGTCAATTGTTTAGAACGTGATCCCGGAAAGCGCCTCCAGATTTGGGAATATCCAGTGAATCAAAGAGATGAAGTTCGACGAGCTTATCTTAATTGGGGTCCCTATCAATGGCTAGTAGAAAAGTACCCTCTCAATGAAGATAAGCATCCAAGACGGTTTCAAGCAGCTTGGTTCAAAATGTTCTCTTCATGGCTAGAGTATTCTCCAACTAATGATGCTGCTTATTGTTTGCTTTGTTACTTGTTCACTAATAAACCAAGTGACAAACCTGCAACTGACGTCTTTACTAGAAAAGGATTTAAAGCATAGAGAAAGGTGAATGCCGGAAAGAATTGTGCTTTTCTTAAACATATTGGAGAAAGTCCTTGTTCATTTCACAATAATGCAGTGAAAGCATCTCAAGACTTGTTCAATCAATCTATGAACATCAGATATGCACTTGATGAGCAGAGTTCTGATCAAATCCTCCAAAATAGACTTCGTCTCAAGTGCTCTATTGATTCAGTTCGTTGGCTCACGTTTCAAGCATGTGCTTTTAGAGGTCATGATGAATCTGTTGGATCAAAAAATAGAGGTAACTTTCTTGAAATGATTAAACTCTTAGCATCCTACAATGATGAACTTGCTAAAGTAGTGCTAGAGAATGCTCCATATAATGCAAAGTATACATCTCATGCAATTCAAAAGGAACTTCTGCAAATCATGTCTAGTAAAGTGAAACACTTTATCCGGGAAGAGATTGAAGTTTCTAAATTTTGCATAATTGTTGACGAATCACGTGATGAATCTCTTAAGGAGCAAATGGCTATTATTTTGAGGTTTGTGGATAAAAATGGTTGCATACAAGAACGGTTTTTTGAGCTTGTGCATGTTGATGACACTATGGCTATCACTCTTAAAACTAAAGTTTGTGATGTTCTTTCTCGGCATGGTCTTCGTGTTTCAGATATCCGTGGGCAAGGGTATGATGGTGCTAGTAATATGAGAGGAGAGTGGAATGGATTGCAAGCATTATTTCTCAAAGACTGCCCTTATGCTTACTACATTCATTGTTTTGCACATCGATTACAACTTGCTTTGGTTGCTGCTTCCAGAGAAGTTTTCCCTATTCATGATTTCTTTTCACACCTGACCTTTATTGTGAATGTTACTTGTTCCTCTAGTAAGCGTCATGATGAATTGCAAAAGGCCATATCAAATGAGATTAGTAATTTGCTAGAGATTGGCGAACTTGAGAGTGGTAAAGGACAAAATCAGGTTAGTAATCATAAACGAGCTGTAGATACTCGCTGGAGCTCACATTTTGCTTCTATTTGTAGTATGATAAATCTGCATGATCCAACTTGCGTAGTTCTTAAAGAAATTAGGAAAAATGGATCAAGTTATGCTACACGTGGGGATGCTAATGCTGCTTATAATTTTTTGAAATCATTTGAGTTTACATTGATTTTGCACATGATGAAAGAGATTATGGGAATTACAAATCGTCTTTGTCAAGCTTTACAACAGAAATCCCAGGATATACTTAATGCTATGCAATTAGTCGGCTCTACAAAAACATTAATTCAGAAGTTGAGAGATGATGGTTGGGATGATTTGTTGAAAAATGTGATATTGTTTTGTGAAAAACATGGTATTAATTCCCCTGATTGTAATGCTGTTTATATAGAGCGTGAAGGTCGCGCTCGTCATCAAAATGATCACATCACAGTGGGTCAACATTTTAGAGTGAATTTGTTTTGTGTTACAATTGATCAACAGTTGCAAGAATTGAATCATAGGTTTTGTTTGGAAACAATGGAGCTTTTAATTCTAAGCAATAGTTTGGTTCCTAAGGATGTGTACAAAGCATTTGATATAGATAATATATGTGCTCTTGTAAGTAAATTTTATCCTCTAGATTTTAGTGAGCAAGAAAAAAGTAATTTGAGATATCAACTTCATCACTTCCATCTTGATGTTGTTAGTCATCCAAATTTGAATAAGTTGTCAACTATGTCTGAATTGTGTGAAGCTCTTAAAAAGACAGGGAGGGCGGAAAAACATTACTTGGTTGATCGTCTAATCCGCCTTATCTTAACTCTCCCGGTTTCTACAGCTACTACAGAAAGATCATTTTCAGCAATGAAGTTAATCAAGACAAGATTGCGTAATAAGATGGATGATGAATTTCTTGCTGACAATATGATGCTTTATATTGAAAAGGAAATAGCTGATTCATTTAGTTCTGATTCAATTATTGACGAGTTCAAGTCTTCGAAAGACCAAAACGTAAAATTTTAAATTGAAGTAAATGTTTTCTTGTATATATATATATTTTTTTGTTTTGAATTTATTTTAAATCTTTGCTAATTTGTCTAAGCTTATTATTTAGATGCTCCGATGACTTGGTCAGGTTTCAAGCTTTTGCATCAGAGAGTATATGTAGCAGTCTCGTGTGAAGGGTTCTTTAAGGTTAGGATAGGCTATATAGTTGGTAGATAGTAATTTGGAACTTTAGCCTTATGTTGATGCTTTTTTTTGGATGAAATTGTCTATGACTTTTATGCATTTCAATTATAATATTTTGGATGAAATTGTACATGACTTTTATGAATTTCAACTATAATATTTAGTTATTATTTGCCGTTCCTCCTGATATTTTGGACAAGATCCGCCACTGCCCTTCGTATGATTTAAATTAAACATTGTTATCTCAAATACTATTGTTTATGTAAAGCAAAAACAATCAAATCTTTTCTAGCAAACTACGTCATAATGTTCTTTTTATCATAAAATATATTTTGATACAACTCAATAACCATCAAAACTTTTTTAATAATTTTTCTAATAGTTTTTTAGGTCTTCCTCTAACTCTAGTGATTTGACTATTCCCACTTGTTATATTCTCCTTACTAAGACTATTTTTCATCATATTTTCTCCACCCCAACTCTCTCTAATACTTTATTTCAAATTTCGTTTCATCTTGTCTTACCATATATCGAATGCAATATCATCATTTCCATTAAGTTTTTATTTTTTATTTTTTTTAAAGTATATTTTCTAAAATTTACTTTGGGGGTCTGGGGATATTTTACTTTTTAATTAAATAGATCATACAATTATCATAATTAGAAATACACAATTTATAAACAAAGATTATTTCCACTACGTATATTTTATTAATCAAGATATTATTTTAGTTTGGTCAAAAGTCCGTATTATGCGGTGTTTGAAAAAGAATAATAAAGGCAAAAAGGATGGTGTCGGCAAAACGGTTGTCGTTTTAACACCGCCTCCCGCGGTTGTCCCTGTTTCAAAACACGACAAAAATATTTAGACACATTTTAATACAGTTGTTTAATTTTATTGGGTCCAACTAAATTAAGAGCATACTCATCTACTATGGTAGAACTTAGTTTGGTTCTTAACTTTGTTACTTGGATCTCAATTTAACTAAACTAATAATGCAACAAAACCCCTTATTCAATTGTTCCAAAATGTTGGAGAAACTATCCATGGGAGATTCAGAAGATCCAAATTCCATAATTTATTTCCTTAAAAAAAAATCCTTATTTAATGAGATTGGTGAAACCTATGTAAGATTTATAAGTATAGAGGGTGTGTTATCACATACTACTGTACTTACTTTGCTCCCCCAGCTCCCATTTCTAACACTTTTGTGCATAATTTTTGTTTGACCATAAACTTTCCTATATTTTTGAATCCTCTGCATCAAACCTCTCTGTAAAGTTTGTACGGTATCTCAATTACTTTCATAGTTTTTCTTACTCCCTTTCTTATATTTGACCTCAAGTCCTCAATCACATATCCTCAATTGTATGTCTTAGTTAATCTTGACAATTGATTTAAGATCAAAATGTCCAAATCACACACAAAAACGATCTCAATTGTCGATCTAAATCGGACAATTGAGAAACAAAAAATTACAGCAGGGTAGCAAATTCCTACTATGTAGCTTTGCATGTTTCATATTGCAAACACAAATGTTTGTATTGTTCCTTGAATGTTGAAAAGTGAAAACCCATTTTTTCCTGTATGGCATGCATTGGATTGGCATAGTATGACATAAGATTGTGGAATTTAAGTTTGACACTTACTCTTGTGCTTTAATTTCCACTTCGTGCGTGCCCTTATTACTGATGTCATAAATCGTGATATAGGATGACATGAATTTTTTGTCAGTCATGCGTCATTGATTTTCATTAATATAGAGAGAAAAAAAAATCTTTAAGCTACATTTTTTTTGAATAAATCATTATATAAATGTACTCATTCCGATCTCATATACAGGAAAAGATTTTTTTTTTTTTAGTTCATCGAATAATTAATGTATCTTATCAACATTGTAAAACAAATACATTAATTATTCAATGAATCTAAAAAAGGAATATTTTCTTATATATGAGACCAGAGAAAGTATGTTTTTTTAACACACATTTATAGTTACTCTTGTCTCGGAAACAATCTTCTTTTACAAAAAAATTTCTGACACATAATTGAGTCAGGGTGAATTATTTAAGATTTAATTGTTAAAATTTTATGCAAGATTTACCAACAAATGAGTTGGAAAAAAAATGGTTTCGAGTGAGAATTGTAAGATTCGGGTAAAATTACAGAACAATAGTCTAAACATGGGTGAAGTTTAACATGGGAAAGGTGAATCCTTTCCCACCATGGACCACTTATAATCAACCATCAGATTTTAGAGTATATTACATCTTATTATGTGTGTCTCACACTAGATCTAACTATCCATCTTCTACAACTCGTCTCCCTCTTTGTCCAAGCCCAACCACCACCAACAAACACAAACTCACATTACTAATCTTCATCGTCTTTATTTAGTTTCTTCATCACACTAAATTCCATGAATCTTTTTTCTTCTTTCATGTACCAACATTTTATCTAATCAAACCTGTTGTTGTAATTTTGGAGTCCCATCCTCATCTCTTTAGTTTTCGGTACACTTCCCCCTTTTAATCTTCTTTAAGATGTTTTTTTTCACAAATCAGTTGCAGATTTGTGTTTAGGTTTTTATGGGTTTCAAGATGCCAAATATGATACATTTCTTTTGTCGGCAAAAAGCTACTACAGTGATGTAGTTTTCAGTTCTGCAATCTGATGATTTTTTGCTGGAAAAAATCTACTACAATAATGGAATATTTTTTTAGATCTAGAATCTTACATTGACATCCACAATGGTTTTAAAAATTAAAGATTTCACTGTCTTCACTCCCTATATATTTACCAATTCTCAAAATAAGTTTTACAAATAAAAAAGAAAACAACATCTAAATTAAATTTCCAGCCCCAAAACAATAAATCGTACATGAACATATCCAATTTGGGCAAGGAGGTGTGGGTTGTAGAGGTTGAAGATAAAGGGAGGTGAAAAGTGTAAAAGAAATAATCTAGTGCTGACGATGTATGATAAGATTGTGCTCTTCCATTAATCTAATGATTAAAATCAACTTTCCCATGTTAAACTCCACCCTAAACATGACCGCGTTGTATTATTATTATTATTATTATTATTATTATTATTATTTTACAGTAAACAAGAGCTTAGCATTTAATAAAATAGAGAATATTACAAACAACTAGTGTTAACATTGAAGGGACGTTTTCCAACAATTTTGAAGAGCTAATGCAAGAGAAAAAACCTACTAAATCTTGATTTTCGGTACACACAAACTTTGCAAACAAATATGAAAAATTAAACTAAATTTAACGGCCCATCTATCAACAGCTTCCATCTTCTAATGCTGACAAAGGAGATGTGAGAATCCAAAGTCTTTTTTCCTATCCTGGATCATTTTTTGGCTTCATCACACGCATTTCGACTAAACTTGGACTCAGATTTTTTCACTTTGTCATGCTGGACAAAAATCAGTTCGCAATAGACAGGCCGTGAAACTAGATTCAACCTCATAAAGGACAACAAAACTTGTGTGATTCCAACCATCAAAGTTCAGTTGAGGCAACAACTTGCACAGAAACAGAACACAAACCACAATACAACATGAATAACACACAAAAACAACAACAAATGACCACGTTGTAAAGTGAGAAAATTAAGCAACAAAGTTTCAATGCATAGAACATTTCAAGTCTAAAAATTGTGGATACATAAATAAAAGCAACAAGGCATAATAATATATTTCAGAGTAGGAAACGTTCATCATAATACTTACGACATTATCAAGATCCACGTATATAAACAAAGATGTATATACTCTACAAAGTCAAAAGCATATAAAGTTTATTGAATTAATGTTTGAAGATAAGTTGATAATATGATTTTTATAGCTGTTCATTTGAGAGATAGTTCAACCTCATCTTAAAACAATGTGATGTTTTAACGTTGAATGTCAAAGACTATTTAGAGTGGGTTATAAAGAAGAAAAAAACCTATAAACTTTTTTTATTAATACTTGTGAAGACTAATTAATGATCTCATTATAAATAATTTAAGAAAATTGAAATAATTGAATATAACTAGATTGAATTCTTGGACAAGTTTCACTGATTTTTTTGGCATTGCAATAGTTTCAATTGATTCATTTTTAAGACTGCAGTGCTATAGACAGAAACTATGAAGTAAATAATACTAAAAATAATAAATAACATTGTTTGTACACTATTGATTTAGACATTTAACCTCTTTCTAACATTGTAGTTCACCACACATTTTTTCCCCAATTTTTTGTTGTGTTGACAATTTTTAGTGACCTAAATTTGTGTGTGCAATACAAACACACACTGCCTTTTTTTTTTTTTTCTTCTTTCTCTCCTTTAATTTGTGCTTGAGCTCTCAGTCTCCTACCTGGCGAGAGACCCACCCAACAACATTGTAGAAGACATTAACAAGAGAGTAGTCTTTCCCAAGATTGCCAAAGAAGATATATCCACCTGAAAAGAAGATGGATTATGAAGAATGGGTTGTAAGTAATTAACGGATTTTACATGAATAATTTACCTTAAAACATAGAGAAACAGTAAAGCAATAATAAGCAACAAGTCTTCCTAAATATCTAAATCCATATAATATATATTTATGAAATCCAAGTCTTCCTTTATATTACTGCTAGTAATTTGAAAATAAATGAGGGTTTGAAACTAAAATTAAATGAGACCAGCAGGATTGTTTTGCAACTCCATTGTTGGGATCACCAAAGAAATGCTAGAATTGACCATCATATCACATTTCATTAACAAAGACAAAAGAATACTAGAATCTTTGATTAAAAATTAACGCACATGAAATACGTTCATTTATTAATTTGCCTATATGCTTGCTTGAGTCATGGTTTAACTTCAGCCAACACAATGAGAGAATATGCAACAGGGTGAAGGGAAATCAGCATTGTTAAAAATTCTTTGTTCTCATGTATGCACCCAAATAAATAAATGGTGATTGCTCTTTAAGCACCTAGTGATTGCTCACGAACACCTATTAACTACCATTTGATACTTTTTAAATCAGTTAATGCACTTTTTAAATCGGTTTATCTGATTTAAAAAGTGTGCTGCTAGGTGCCTAAATAGCAACTTGACCCTTTAGCAAAAAAAAAAAAAAGGGGCCCAACTTTAAAGAATTGAAAGGCCAATTCTAATGATTGTATTTGTTACATAATACAGATTCTAATAGTATCATTAAGAGCATTATTAAAAGAAAATAAAATAGTATCATTAAGAGCATGTTTGTTATATACTACTTTTAGCAAATACTCCCTCCGTTCCTTTTTAACTGTCACATTTACAAAAAAAATTTGTTCCTATTTAAGTGTCACTTTTAGAGTTTAAGGTTGTAATTTGTCAATTATACCCTTAACCTCTCAATTATCACAACTTATCATTAATTGCATAGTCTATAGTATGATAGCCTATTCCAATTCCACTATTTCAATAGATAACCATGTTACCGAGGCCACAAACGGTTTCCACTAATAAATGCAAAACAGTGATAATTGAGATTTCATTTTTATTGGGAGTAGCAACTTGTTCCAAGGCATAGAGAAAAGGAAATCTGGCTGTTTAAATATGTAACGGAAAAAACCAAAGGAAAAAAAACCCAACGAAAATGGCTTCCATGAAAAAGGAAGGGTTTATTAATTTGTTACTCCTTTTTAAAAATTAAGAAACTTGTTAGAGGGAAGGTTTAGTGAAAAATTAACTAAAGAAAACGTGTTGGACATAAGACCGTTTGGGCTTCCCATGATGTACATTTAGCTAGCCTTGCATTTACTGCTCCTTCCTAAAACGGCTGACATTCATCAAATAAAACGTGCTGGACATAAAAAGTTGGCTGCATGCTGTCAATTATCACAACTTATCATTAATTGCATAGTCTATAGTATGATGGCCTATTCCAATTCCACTATTCCAATAGATAACCATGTTACCGAGGCCACAAACGGTTTCCACTAATAAATGCAAAACAGTGATAATTGAGATTTCATTTTTATTGGGAGTAGCAGCTTGTTCCAAGGCATAGAGAAAAGGAAATCTGGCTGTTTAAATATGTAACGGAAAAAACCAAAGGAAAAAAACACCCAACGAAAATGGCTTCCATGAAAAAGGAAGGGTTTATTAATTTGTTACTCCTTTTTAAAAATTAAGAAACTTGTTAGAGGGAAGGTTTAGTGAAAAATTAACTAAAGAAAACGTGTTGAACATAAGACCGTTTGGGCTTCCCATGATGTACATTTAGCTAGCCTTGCATTTACTGCTCCTTCCTAAAACGGCTGACATTCATCAAATAAAACGTGATGGACATAAAAAGTTGGCTGCATGCTGTCAAATAAATAAGGATAGAAAAGGAAACTAAGGAGTATTTAACATTTGTCTTGGTTGTAGTGAATTGGGCAAAAGTGACAGATATTAAGGAACAGAGGGAGTAACATTCATTTTCCCCCAGAAGGTGTATGATGTTCTGAATAATACTGTCTGTGGTTGGTAATAATCGTTGTAACACATAAAATGGAATTTTAAACCGTTGTAGTATGATTGCACAGTGTTATATAAGACATTAATTAGAGAAGAATCTTCTCCAAGTTTTCCAAGGAAGAAATCCACTTGAAGTCTTGAACATATAGCATATGAAAAAGGATTGTAAGTAACAAATTTTTACAAAACTAGATCATCCCACAAAAGGAGAAACAATAAAGCAATAACAAGCAACAAATTGTTGTTACAACTTAAAATATTTATGATCATAATCATAATTTACAAAATTGCCAAATGCATATAATGAGGGTTTAAAATTTGAAACTAAAGTTAAATAAGATCAGCAAGGTGGCTTTGCAAGTCATTGCTGGCATCACTAAATAAATGCTAGAATTGACCATCGCATTCGTATCATATTTTCTAAGTTTACAAGGAAAAAAGACTTTGATATTTTAAGATTGTAAACTTGGTTCATAAAAAAAAATTGTATATTTTGGCACCTCCAAAAAATAATAATAATCTAAATTTGGCAATAGTTATTCCAATCCGAAGATTCTCAAAATAAATAGAAAACGAAAATGTGTGGTAAAGCAATTTGCACGTTTTTTTAGTAGGTTAATTTAATTTGTAGGATTAAAAGCTCGTCTGTTTAAGATTATGAAAAATATTTTTAAAGTGATTTGTAGGATTAATGATCATAATCATTAATTATCTTTAATTTAACCATTCCAACGATGGTTGTGCCTCGAAATCACCTAACTATAATCTACTAGAGATGGTCCCCCAAGCCTTTATATTTGGCTCCATTATTTGATGACTCTCCGTCATAAACAATTTTATATATGCACTGTCATTTTAGAGTCTTTAGAGAAATTTAGTTTATATTTTATGAATATGGTCAAGATATTGCATTGAGTTGGAAAAATTGCAAATGTTAGAGGTTTTTTTTTAAGAACAAATGTTAAAGTAATTGATTGCGTTTGTTTAACTTTTTTCTAACAAGACAACTCTATAGTGTGTTTTGTTTCTTGAGGAAAGCTTCAATCACTACGTTGATGATATGTTTTCTACGTTAGCTTTTTCAAATAATTAGTTGACGTCAACGATAAAAAAAAGATATTTTGGTTTTGTAAAGACAAAAAAAGGAAAAAAACTACAAAGACTATTAGCAAAAAAAATTACAAGATTAAAATTTCAAAATTAACTTATTTACCGCGAACGAACATAGGGTGTAGTTATTTAAACCTATATACATCATCTGATCACTATACTTTTATACCTTTTAGATTGATTGAATGAATGATATATTTGATCTATAATTTTTTTTACCTATAATAGTGACCATGTGATGTAATTAATAATGGGAATTTGATCTTAAACAACTCGATTCTATACGGCGCTTTCTGTTGCTCCAATCTCGGCCAATAGATTAAATCAACCACATATATAAATTGGACAAAATACGATAAAACAAAAAAATGAAACACTATGTCAAGTTTCACCGCTACTCATGATCATATTTTTTTTTTTTTTAAATGGAGAGGATCTTTGTGATAAGTGGCAAAATATGAATAAATCCATGTCTTTTATAATGCCTTTTAATTACTTGTTGTGCAAGTTATCTTAGGAAAAGCATGAAATTTATGAATAAATGCCAATTATTCTTTGTATATCTCATTCTTCCCCATTTGTGTAGGAAAAAGCAAGCCAGGACCTGAACATCAAAAGAATTATTGAAGAGAAGCATGAAGACAATCGCCTAGCGATCCTAGGGCGACTGCTGAGCGAAACCAGGCAGAGATTTATCGCCTAGCGATATTGTGGCGACTGCTGAGCGAAGTGAGGCAGAGAATTTTCGCCTAGCGATCCTAAAGCGAAAGGTTGGCGAAGTGAGGCAGGGATTTTCTGGAACAGGGGAAGCTTGTTTTCGCCCAGCGATATTTGGATCGCTCAGCGAAATCATCAAGGCGGTCTAACTGTAGAAGATGACGTGGCAGATCTCTATTGACTGTTTTGAATTGTTCGCTGAGCGATGATACGTATCGCTGAGCGAAATTGTATTTATCAGTTTAGTATTTAAGCTTTTTACAGCTTTTAGGTTAAAGACTAACTATTGTATTGCTTACAATTTTACACGAAATTTAAGAGTTTATTCCTAAGAGAGAGAGATTAGGCATAGAAGGAGGAAAACTTCAAATAGCAATTAGATTTGGATTGAAGAAGACATTTTAGAAGCTTTGAGACATCAAGCTCTCATATATCTTCATCTTCCTTTCTTATTTTGCAACAGTTGTCATTACAATGATCAACTAATCTCCTTTGTTGGGATTAATAGGTAATCAATCAATCATGTTGTAAACTTTTGGTTATTCAATATATGATTCTAGCAATTTTTATATACCATTGAATTTCTTCTTGCTTTTCAATCTTATGTTTGATTTAAATGTTGTTGAAAAAGACTTTTGAATCTAGGTTTAGAATGATTTTCTATCAAGATAAGAAATTCTAGAAATGGGATTTGGTTTTGATAATTACATTATAGTATTGGATCGTAAAGCTTTTGGATCGTTTAATAGATTGAGATATCATCGATTAAACGATACAAACGATCTCACGACGTCATTTGGGAAATCAATGATGTTGTTGAGCAATACGTAATAATGTCATATATAAGAAAAAGCTAGAATCCGTATTTGTAATCAATCGAATATAAACGATGTTTGATTGATGAACGTTAATCCTAACACCTTCTATGTCCTATTCCTCTACTATTTATTTATTATGTTTTTAAAATGTTTGAGTAGTGTAGTATAAAAAATGGATAAACCCTAACTTAAAACGATAATCGACGTTGAACGGTTTATGATATCACATTAATCCCTGTGGAACGATATAAAAACTAATACTTACTTTTGTTCATTCAACAAAATGGCGCCGTTGCCGGGGATTAAAGTTATGATGTTATAATCATTGCAACTTTAATTATGGTTTTAAGCAATTTTGCACAAAATTCTTTTATGTATATAACTAATATTTCTTATCCATCTTGTTTGCTAATTCTTTGTGGTCAGATTATTGATATCGTTTATGCGAGGTCAAGTATCGGAGGACCAACTTCTTTTTGATTCAGAGCTTGAAGAGTGTTTGAAGGAGCTCGATTCGTTGAAGGAAATTCCTCCTCACAAAGCTAAAATCGAGGAATTGACGAATGAAGCTAAAGTAGAAGAAGTGAAGCCGGAGATGAAGATCTTGCCCTCACACTTGAAGTATGTGTTTCTTGATCAAGAGGGTACCAAACCGGTAATCATTAGTAGCTCATTATCAAACCATGAAGAAACAAAATTGGTCGAAGTTTTGAAGTCCAACAAGGAAGCAATAGGTTGGACACTATCCGACTTAAAAGGGATAAGTCCTTCCTATTGCATGCACAAGATCATGATGGAAGAGGATTATAAGCCGGTAGCACAACCTCAAAGACGGCTAAACCCAAACATGAAGGAAGTAGTCCGGAAAGAAGTAGTGAAGCTACTTGAAGCCGGCATGATATATCCGATCTCGGATAGTACTTGGGTTAGTCCGGTTCAAGTTGTCCCTAAGAAGGGAGGTATGACGGTTATCACGAACGAGAAGAATGAGCTCATACCGACAAGAACCGTGACCGGTTGGAGGATGTGTATCGATTACCGGAGGTTGAACAAAGCAACTAGAAAGGATCATTTTCCTCTACCATTTATGGATCAAATGCTAGAGAGGCTGTCAGGACAAGCTTTCTACTGTTTCCTTGACGGGTATTCGGGTTACAATCAGATATCGGTGAATCCAGACGATCACGAGAAGACTGCATTCACATGTCCTTTTGGGGTATTCGCATATCGACGCATGCCGTTCGGTTTATGTAACGCTCCAGCAACATTTCAACGATGCATGCAAGCCATCTTTGCAGACTTGATAGAGAAAAGCATTGAAGTGTTTATGGACGACTTCTCAGTTTTCGGGTCATCATTTGATTTATGCTTGAAGAATCTGGACACGGTACTGAAACGGTGCAAGGAAACCAACTTGGTGCTCAATTGGGAGAAGTGTCACTTCATGGTAACCGAGGGTATAGTCCTTGGTCACAAGATCTCCTCCAAGGGTATTGAAGTTGATAAAGCTAAGATCGACGTGATAGGAAAACTTCCACCACCAGTCAATGTCAAAGGAATCCGAAGTTTCCTAGGCCATGCCGGGTTCTATCGGAGATTCATCAAAGACTTCTCAAAAATTGCCAAGCCATTGAGCAACTTGCTCAACAAAGATAAGTCTTTTGATTTTGATATTGATTGTTTAAATGCTTTTAATAGTTTAAAGGATAGCTTAACATCCGCACCCATAATCACCGCACCAAACTGGACATACGATTTTGAACTTATGTGCGATGCTAGTGATTATGCGGTAGGCGCGGTGTTAGGTCAACGCAAGAACAAAATTTTTCATGCTATACACTACGCAAGTAAAGTTTTAAATGACGCACAAGTCAATTATGCTACCACTGAAAAAGAATTACTTGCTATAGTGTTCGCATTAGAAAAATTTCGTTCGTATCTCATTGGTTCAAAAATTGTTATCTGGACTGACCATGCAGCTATCAAGTACTTGATTACCAAACCCGACTCAAAGCCGAGACTCATCCGTTGGATGTTGCTACTCCAAGAGTTTGATTTGGAGATTAAGGACAAGAAGGGGACTGAGAACCTAGTAGCTGATCATTTGTCAAGATTGGTGAACAATGAGATAACGAAGAATGAAATGGACATCCTTGAAGAGTTCCCGGATGAAAAGTTTCTTATGGTGCAAGAAAGACCATGGTTTGCTGACATGGCCAATTACAAAGCAACTGGGTTCATTCCGGAGGATTACACATGGCAAATGAAGAAGAGGTTGTTGAGAGACGCCACTCAATTCATTTGGGATGACCCGTATCTCTTCAAGATTGGAATAGACCACTTAATAAGAAGATGTGTTGCTAGAGAAGAAGCCAAGGACATCATGTGGCATTGTCACAACTCGCCATATGGTGGTCATTACAGTGGAGAAAGAATTGGAGCAAAAGTTCTTCAAGCTGGCTTTTATTGGCCCTCGTTGTTCAAAGACTCATATGAACATGTGAAAGAATGCGAGAGTTGCCAGAAAACCGGAGGGATTTCAAAGAGGAATGAAATGCCTCTACAAAGTATCCTTGAAGTCGAAGTCTTCGACTGTTGGGGTATTGACTTTGTAGGGCCATTTCCATCTTCTTTGAACAACGAGTATATTCTGGTGGCTGTTGATTATGTGTCAAAGTGGGTAGAAGCAATAGCATCTCAGAAAGCCGATAGCAAAACGGTGGTCAAGTTTCTGAAAAGAAACATCTTTTCCCGATTTGGAACTCCAAGAGTGCTAATAAGTGATGGAGGTTCTCACTTCTGCAATCAACAGTTAGCAAAAGCACTTGAGCACTATGGAGTAAAGCACAAGGTAGCTTCACCATACCATCCACAGACCAACGGTCAAGCCGAGGTATCCAACCGTGAAATCAAACGGATACTTGAGAAGACCGTGTCATCTTCAAGGAAGGATTGGGCGATGAAACTGGACGAAGCGTTGTGGGCCTATAGGACCGCATACAAAGCTCCTACGGGTTTCACACCATTCCAGTTGGTGTATGGGAAAGCATGCCACTTGCCGGTCGAGTTGGAGCACAAAGCGTTTTGGGCGCTCAAGTTTTTGAACTTTGATCAAGAGCAAGCTGGGGAGAAGAGAAAGCTTCAGATGCATGAGTTAGAGGAAATGCGTGACCAAGCCTATCAGTCAAGCAAGCTTTATAAGGAAAAGGTTAAACGGTATCATGACAAAAAGATCATGAAGAGGGAATTCAGGCCTGGTCAAATGGTGTTGCTGTTCAATGCAAGGCTACGACTATTTCCGGGTAAATTGAAGTCCAAGTGGTCCGGTCCGTTCATGATAAAGGAAGTGAAACCATATGGAGCTGTGGAACTAGAGGATCCTATCACCAAGTCGACATGGACAGTGAATGGACAGAGGCTTAAGCCATATTTTGGAGGTGAAGTTGTTCGGCACACGACAACAATTTCTCTCATCGATTCTTATGCATAAGCGAATCAGGCGTCGATCTAATGACGTTAAACAAGAGCTTGTTGGGAGGCACCCCAATTTTGTAAGTAGTTTACTGCTTTGCATTTTAGTTTAGGTCATTTTACATTCAAAATCAGAAACCAGTCCAAAATTCAGAACTGAAAAATTTTACCTGTCATGGATCGCTGAGCGAAACAGATGTTCGCTAAGCGACATTTATAGGTCAGTTTGACCAGTTTGACCAAATTAATTTCGCCTAGCGATGAAACTATCGCTCAGCGAAAATACGAAGACAGACAGTTCCTGTTTCCAAAGCCAGACAGTTCCTGTGCCCTCATTAATGCACCCCAACCGTTCCCAACCACCCCAGTAAACCAAAAACACGTTTTGGCTTTCATTCTAACCATTTCTTCCATCATTTCTCACAACACCTTACTAAACCTTTCAAATTCCTCTAAAAATATTTTAACCCAAAAACAAATCCAAGCCAGATTAAGAAAGCACTGCATTTCATCTCTGCATATCACTCTTAATCAACAGGTTTGATCTTTATTCTTGCTTTCTTTTGAATTTTCGAATTTGGGTTAAATGTTAGATTTGATTGAATAGGTTGCTGTTATTAAGATTTTTAGTGTTTAGATGCTGGTTAGATTAGAGATTAGTTTAGATTAGATATGAACTAGAATAACAACAACGATTGTCATGCAAAAATCAGATTTTTGAATCACTTTTTGAAAAACCCATTTTGTGTAAATTTGAAATAAACTTGGGTTTATGATGTTTTGCATGCCATAGTTGTTATTGTAATTCATTTCTGAGATTACTGGGTGTGTTGTTTAGGATTAGAGGTAGTTCAGAGAGATTTTCATAAAAATTTTTCAATTTCTGCGTATTTTCGCCTAGCGATTGTTTTGATCGCTCAGCGATTTTACCCAGAAAATTTTAAAATTTTCTAATTTTTGCTCTGAGTTTTTCAATTTGATTTTATACTAACCTCTATCAATATATGTGTTCTGTGTGTTTTGTCTGTTTATTTTGCAGCATGGCACCTAAAACCAAATCCACCGGAAGCAAAAGGAAAGCCGGAGAAGGATCTTCTCGAGCATCCGCTCCATTCGATGCAAGTCGCTTCCGGAGCGCACACCACGCAGCAAGGTACCAGGAGCTGCTCAAGAGGAAGTTTTTGCATGAGAAACAGTTCATCATTAATCCTCAAGGGAAATACACAGGAATTCTGGGGATTTTTGAGAGTAGGAAGTGGGAAACATTGGTTAGTCCTCCGACAAATATCAACGCCGATATTGTGAGGGAGTTCTATGCGAACGCCATCCCGGATGACCCTGAGGACCCTTTTGAATTCCAAACCTTTGTCCGTGGCCATGTCGTGAAGTTTCACCGCCCAGCCATCAATGCTTACCTGGGAAACCCTCTGACTCCTGTGGAATCTGAATACTTGTGTGAGTACCACACTCAGCAAGCTCGTGGCAACTGGGACCACGAAGAGATTAAGAAAGCTATTTTCAAGGAGGGAAAGGATTATGATCTGAATGCAGCTGGAGACCTTTTAGGGCATTGAAGCAGGACATGACAATGCCAGCTCAGGTGATCCTCAACCTAATCTTACACAATATCCGACCCAAAAGCCATATGTCCTCAACCACTTTGGATGTCACCCCCCCTCATTTACTGTATCCTTGCTGGGAAGAAAGTGGACGTTGCCAGGATCATTGCAAAGGAGCTTAAAACAGTTGCAATGAGTGGCATAACCACTGCTAAGTGTCCACTTGCCTTCCCCGGACTGATTATGGGCCTGTGCCAGTCAGCACGCATTGTCCTCCCACCACAAATCCACGAGCAGATAGTAAATCCGGTGGATGATGCTTATATTGCCCGACACAATGAGGGGAGGTAAGTCAGAAGAACCCACCACCAAACACAAGATCAGCCTGAATCTTCACAAGCACAGGAGCAGCAGCCTTCACAGCCACAGCAGCCTCAGATTCACCAGTGGGACCCTAGGTATCAGAGTTATACTTGGGATGTTATGGAAGCACATTACAGAGGTCAGCTGGGTATCCAGGAGTCGCTCTACCGTATGCAGCAGCATTGGGGTGCTCCATCAGACTCTGCTCAGCAGGTGATGACCCCGGATCAGTACCGCTCCTATGTGAACTACCCTGGGGACAGGCCATTCTATTATGGAGGGGGCAGTGCAGCTGCAGTTGCTGATGATGATGATGCAGTTGCTGATGATGATGTTGTGGCAGCTGAGGGTTCGGATGAGGAGACGGCGAGTGATGAGGAGATGGAGGATTGAGCTGGGAGCAAGACAAGGACTTGAAAGCACACGCATACAGTGAAAAATTTCCATTTAAAGCTTTCAGTCGTTTATTTTTTTTGGATTGTCACAACAATACCATGGCTTGTATAACTGAATTCCCGTACTCTGTTTCTGTATTTTGTTTTGTATTTTGCTTCCGTACTTTTAATTCCGTATTTCAATTCTGTACTTTGAATTTTATGTACTTTTGGTACAATTTGCTTAAGTTATGTTTTTTGTTAATTTTGTATGTTTAGTTATTTATTTTAATATCATGTTTTAGTTAGTATAGTTAATTTTCAACTGTGTGAACCCTGTTCAAATACTCAATGCTAAATGCTTGAACTAAGCCAAAGCTGTGAGCAAAAGATCAGGTGAGTGATAGTGATAAAAAGTTAGTGATAAAGCACGCAGTTAAGGTACTCGTTTCTTGTTTTTCTAGGTATATACTTGATTGTGAAATGAGTCCTTTGCACACAATTTTATATGTTACTCAGTTTTAAGTAAGCACATATTTACGTTTGAACCAATATAGAACTAGCCAAAAATGTGAGGAATCCTCAACCATTGTATATATATGCAGGAGACCAATATCATGTTTAACTCAGTTATTTTATGTTAAATCTGTTGTTGTTTTAAATTGTGTAAGAGCATTGAAATGATCAAGGCATTTTTTTGAAATTGAGTGAAATACTTGACCAAATGAACCTACCCTGTGAGATGTGTGAGTATCTGTTAACCCATCTGAGCCTATTGAATCAGAATTGTTAACTGTGGACTGTCAATTTAATAAGCTCATCTGCTTATTTAAATTGCCGGAGTTTGTAAAAAAATTTCAGTTCATAGTTAACTCTTTAATGAATTCTGATAGTTGTTTTCTTGTGAACCCTTATCCATCGTTTTTATTGACCTTTGCCATAATGATAAAGGAACATTCGATTAGGGTATCATTGGAATAAGTTGGGGAGAAAGGGAGGTTATATTTAAGTCAATGTAAGGGTGAATGATGATATTTGATCTTGACAACAAGAAAAAGAAAAGAAAAAGAAAAGAAAGAAAAAAAGAAAGAAAAGCAAACCAAGAAAAAGAAAAGAGAAAAAAATGAAAAGGTTTGCAAGAATTCAAAGAAAAGTTGTCAAAGATCAATCAAGAATAGAAAAGTAAGAAATTCACCAAGTGTTGTGTTGGAAAAAGAAGGAGTTGTAATTAGATTGAATGTTTCCTTTTGCTTGGCCATTTGAATTCAAATATCCCACATATGACAATTCTTTTGTAACCTAGCCCAATTACAACCCTTAAAGACCTTTTGATCAATGCCTTTTATGCTTTTGGAAATGATAATTAGATGGACACATAATTTAATTGGAATGTTATCATGTTTGTTGGATGAGTGTTCATAACCCTTACAAATGTTCAACATGTTCATCTACTTTTATATAGAAGTGTGTTAGGTTGGTTCAAATTTAAATATTTTGTTTGCCAAGAATTGTGAGATATAAACTTTGTGCTTAGGACTATGTCACAATCATGGTATGTATTTAGTGGAATGAGAAACTTTACTATTGCTCGCGCTATCAAAGTTGAATCATTCACCTGAAAATCTTTTCTTCCATTTTTTGAAATTTTTGCCTCATGCTTAACTTTGTCCAAAGCCTTGTTTTTCCAATTATTTTGAATCTTTTGTTTGAGGACAAACAAAGAACTAAGTTGGGGAGTATTTGATAAGTGGCAAAATATGAATAAATCCATGTCTTTTATAATGCCTTTTAATTACTTGTTGTGCAAGTTATCTTAGGAAAAGCATGGAATTTATGAATAAATGCCAATTATTCTTTGTATATCTCATTCTTCCCCATTTGTGTAGGAAAAAGCAAGCCAGGACCTGAACATCAAAAGAATTATTGAAGAGAAGCATGAAGACAATCGCCTAGCGATCCTAGGGCGACTGCTGAGCGAAACCAGGCAGAGATTTATCGCCTAGCGATATTGTGGCGACTGCTGAGCGAAGTGAGGCAGAGAATTTTCGCCTAGCGATCCTAAAGCGAAAGGTTGGCGAAGTGAGGCAGGGATTTTCTGGAACAGGGGAAGCTTGTTTTCGCCCAGCGATATTTGGATCGCTCAGCGAAATCATCAAGGCGGTCTAACTGTAGAAGATGACGTGGCAGATCTCTATTGGCTGTTTTGAATTGTTCGCTGAGCGATGATACGTATCGCTGAGCGAAATTGTATTTATCAGTTTAGTATTTAAGCTTTTTACAGCTTTTAGGTTAAAGACTAACTATTGTATTGCTTACAATTTTACACGAAATTTAAGAGTTTATTCCTAAGAGAGAGAGATTAGGCATAGAAGGAGGAAAACTTCAAATAGCAATTAGATTTGGATTGAAGAAGACATTTTAGAAGCTTTGAGACATCAAGCTCTCATATATCTTCATCTTCCTTTCTTATTTTGCAACAGTTGTCATTACAATGATCAACTAATCTCCTTTGTTGGGATTAATAGGTAATCAATCAATCATGTTGTAAACTTTTGGTTATTCAATATATGATTCTAGCAATTTTTATATACCATTGAATTTCTTCTTGCTTTTCAATCTTATGTTTGATTTAAATGTTGTTGAAAAAGACTTTTGAATCTAGGTTTAGAATGATTTTCTATCAAGATAAGAAATTCTAGAAATGGGATTTGGTTTTGATAATTACATTATAGTATTGGATCGTAAAGCTTTTGGATCGTTTAATAGATTGAGATATCATCGATTAAACGATACAAACGATCTCACGACGTCATTTGGGAAATCAATGATGTTGTTGAGCAATACGTAATAATGTCATATATAAGAAAAAGCTAGAATCCGTATTTGTAATCAATCGAATATAAACGATGTTTGATTGATGAACGTTAATCCTAACACCTTCTATGTCCTATTCCTCTACTATTTATTTATTATGTTTTTAAAATGTTTGAGTAGTGTAGTATAAAAAATGGATAAACCCTAACTTAAAACGATAATCAACGTTGAACGGTTTATGATATCACATTAATCCCTGTGGAACGATATAAAAACTAATACTTACTTTTGTTCATTCAACAAAATGGCGCCGTTGCCGGGGATTAAAGTTATGATGTTATAATCATTGCAACTTTAATTATGGTTTTAAGCAATTTTGCACAAAATTCTTTTATGTATATAACTAATATTTCTTATCCATCTTGTTTGCTAATTCTTTGTGGTCAGATTATTGATATCGTTTATGCGAGGTCAAGTATCGGAGGACCAACTTCTTTTTGATTCAGAGCTTGAAGAGTGTTTGAAGGAGCTCGATTCGTTGAAGGAAATTCCTCCTCACAAAGCTAAAATCGAGGAATTGACGAATGAAGCTAAAGTAGAAGAAGTGAAGCCGGAGATGAAGATCTTGCCCTCACACTTGAAGTATGTGTTTCTTGATCAAGAGGGTACCAAACCGGTAATCATTAGTAGCTCATTATCAAACCATGAAGAAACAAAATTGGTCGAAGTTTTGAAGTCCAACAAGGAAGCAATAGGTTGGACACTATCCGACTTAAAAGGGATAAGTCCTTCCTATTGCATGCACAAGATCATGATGGAAGAGGATTATAAGCCGGTAGCACAACCTCAAAGACGGCTAAACCCAAACATGAAGGAAGTAGTCCGGAAAGAAGTAGTGAAGCTACTTGAAGCCGGCATGATATATCCGATCTCGGATAGTACTTGGGTTAGTCCGGTTCAAGTTGTCCCTAAGAAGGGAGGTATGACGGTTATCACGAACGAGAAGAATGAGCTCATACCGACAAGAACCGTGACCGGTTGGAGGATGTGTATCGATTACCGGAGGTTGAACAAAGCAACTAGAAAGGATCATTTTCCTCTACCATTTATGGATCAAATGCTAGAGAGGCTGTCAGGACAAGCTTTCTACTGTTTCCTTGACGGGTATTCGGGTTACAATCAGATATCGGTGAATCCAGACGATCACGAGAAGACTGCATTCACATGTCCTTTTGGGGTATTCGCATATCGACGCATGCCGTTCGGTTTATGTAACGCTCCAGCAACATTTCAACGATGCATGCAAGCCATCTTTGCAGACTTGATAGAGAAAAGCATTGAAGTGTTTATGGACGACTTCTCAGTTTTCGGGTCATCATTTGATTTATGCTTGAAGAATCTGGACACGGTACTGAAACGGTGCAAGGAAACCAACTTGGTGCTCAATTGGGAGAAGTGTCACTTCATGGTAACCGAGGGTATAGTCCTTGGTCACAAGATCTCCTCCAAGGGTATTGAAGTTGATAAAGCTAAGATCGACGTGATAGGAAAACTTCCACCACCAGTCAATGTCAAAGGAATCCGAAGTTTCCTAGGCCATGCCGGGTTCTATCGGAGATTCATCAAAGACTTCTCAAAAATTGCCAAGCCATTGAGCAACTTGCTCAACAAAGATAAGTCTTTTGATTTTGATATTGATTGTTTAAATGCTTTTAATAGTTTAAAGGATAGCTTAACATCCGCACCCATAATCACCGCACCAAACTGGACATACGATTTTGAACTTATGTGCGATGCTAGTGATTATGCGGTAGGCGCGGTGTTAGGTCAACGCAAGAACAAAATTTTTCATGCTATACACTACGCAAGTAAAGTTTTAAATGACGCACAAGTCAATTATGCTACCACTGAAAAAGAATTACTTGCTATAGTGTTCGCATTAGAAAAATTTCGTTCGTATCTCATTGGTTCAAAAATTGTTATCTGGACTGACCATGCAGCTATCAAGTACTTGATTACCAAACCCGACTCAAAGCCGAGACTCATCCGTTGGATGTTGCTACTCCAAGAGTTTGATTTGGAGATTAAGGACAAGAAGGGGACTGAGAACCTAGTAGCTGATCATTTGTCAAGATTGGTGAACAATGAGATAACGAAGAATGAAATGGACATCCTTGAAGAGTTCCCGGATGAAAAGTTTCTTATGGTGCAAGAAAGACCATGGTTTGCTGACATGGCCAATTACAAAGCAACTGGGTTCATTCCGGAGGATTACACATGGCAAATGAAGAAGAGGTTGTTGAGAGACGCCACTCAATTCATTTGGGATGACCCGTATCTCTTCAAGATTGGAATAGACCACTTAATAAGAAGATGTGTTGCTAGAGAAGAAGCCAAGGACATCATGTGGCATTGTCACAACTCGCCATATGGTGGTCATTACAGTGGAGAAAGAATTGGAGCAAAAGTTCTTCAAGCTGGCTTTTATTGGCCCTCGTTGTTCAAAGACTCATATGAACATGTGAAAGAATGCGAGAGTTGCCAGAAAACCGGAGGGATTTCAAAGAGGAATGAAATGCCTCTACAAAGTATCCTTGAAGTCGAAGTCTTCGACTGTTGGGGTATTGACTTTGTAGGGCCATTTCCATCTTCTTTGAACAACGAGTATATTCTGGTGGCTGTTGATTATGTGTCAAAGTGGGTAGAAGCAATAGCATCTCAGAAAGCCGATAGCAAAACGGTGGTCAAGTTTCTGAAAAGAAACATCTTTTCCCGATTTGGAACTCCAAGAGTGCTAATAAGTGATGGAGGTTCTCACTTCTGCAATCAACAGTTAGCAAAAGCACTTGAGCACTATGGAGTAAAGCACAAGGTAGCTTCACCATACCATCCACAGACCAACGGTCAAGCCGAGGTATCCAACCGTGAAATCAAACGGATACTTGAGAAGACCGTGTCATCTTCAAGGAAGGATTGGGCGATGAAACTGGACGAAGCGTTGTGGGCCTATAGGACCGCATACAAAGCTCCTACGGGTTTCACACCATTCCAGTTGGTGTATGGGAAAGCATGCCACTTGCCGGTCGAGTTGGAGCACAAAGCGTTTTGGGCGCTCAAGTTTTTGAACTTTGATCAAGAGCAAGCTGGGGAGAAGAGAAAGCTTCAGATGCATGAGTTAGAGGAAATGCGTGACCAAGCCTATCAGTCAAGCAAGCTTTATAAGGAAAAGGTTAAACGGTATCATGACAAAAAGATCATGAAGAGGGAATTCAGGCCTGGTCAAATGGTGTTGCTGTTCAATGCAAGGCTACGACTATTTCCGGGTAAATTGAAGTCCAAGTGGTCCGGTCCGTTCATGATAAAGGAAGTGAAACCATATGGAGCTGTGGAACTAGAGGATCCTATCACCAAGTCGACATGGACAGTGAATGGACAGAGGCTTAAGCCATATTTTGGAGGTGAAGTTGTTCGGCACACGACAACAATTTCTCTCATCGATTCTTATGCATAAGCGAATCAGGCGTCGATCTAATGACGTTAAACAAGAGCTTGTTGGGAGGCACCCCAATTTTGTAAGTAGTTTACTGCTTTGCATTTTAGTTTAGGTCATTTTACATTCAAAATCAGAAACCAGTCCAAAATTCAGAACTGAAAAATTTTACCTGTCATGGATCGCTGAGCGAAACAGATGTTCGCTAAGCGACATTTATAGGTCAGTTTGACCAGTTTGACCAAATTAATTTCGCCTAGCGATGAAACTATCGCTCAGCGAAAATACGAAGACAGACAGTTCCTGTTTCCAAAGCCAGACAGTTCCTGTGCCCTCATTAATGCACCCCAACCGTTCCCAACCACCCCAGTAAACCAAAAACACGTTTTGGCTTTCATTCTAACCATTTCTTCCATCATTTCTCACAACACCTTACTAAACCTTTCAAATTCCTCTAAAAATATTTTAACCCAAAAACAAATCCAAGCCAGATTAAGAAAGCACTGCATTTCATCTCTGCATATCACTCTTAATCAACAGGTTTGATCTTTATTCTTGCTTTCTTTTGAATTTTCGAATTTGGGTTAAATGTTAGATTTGATTGAATAGGTTGCTGTTATTAAGATTTTTAGTGTTTAGATGCTGGTTAGATTAGAGATTAGTTTAGATTAGATATGAACTAGAATAACAACAACGATTGTCATGCAAAAATCAGATTTTTGAATCACTTTTTGAAAAACCCATTTTGTGTAAATTTGAAATAAACTTGGGTTTATGATGTTTTGCATGCCATAGTTGTTATTGTAATTCATTTCTGAGATTACTGGGTGTGTTGTTTAGGATTAGAGGTAGTTCAGAGAGATTTTCATAAAAAATTTTCAATTTCTGCGTATTTTCGCCTAGCGATTGTTTTGATCGCTCAGCGATTTTACCCAGAAAATTTTAAAATTTTCTAATTTTTGCTCTGAGTTTTTCAATTTGATTTTATACTAACCTCTATCAATATATGTGTTCTGTGTGTTTTGTCTGTTTATTTTGCAGCATGGCACCTAAAACCAAATCCACCGGAAGCAAAAGGAAAGCCGGAGAAGGATCTTCTCGAGCATCCGCTCCATTCGATGCAAGTCGCTTCCGGAGCGCACACCACGCAGCAAGGTACCAGGAGCTGCTCAAGAGGAAGTTTTTGCATGAGAAACAGTTCATCATTAATCCTCAAGGGAAATACACAGGAATTCTGGGGATTTTTGAGAGTAGGAAGTGGGAAACATTGGTTAGTCCTCCGACAAATATCAACGCCGATATTGTGAGGGAGTTCTATGCGAACGCCATCCCGGATGACCCTGAGGACCCTTTTGAATTCCAAACCTTTGTCCGTGGCCATGTCGTGAAGTTTCACCGCCCAGCCATCAATGCTTACCTGGGAAACCCTCTGACTCCTGTGGAATCTGAATACTTGTGTGAGTACCACACTCAGCAAGCTCGTGGCAACTGGGACCACGAAGAGATTAAGAAAGCTATTTTCAAGGAGGGAAAGGATTATGATCTGAATGCAGCTGGGAGACCTTTTAGGGCATTGAAGCAGGACATGACAATGCCAGCTCAGGTGATCCTCAACCTAATCTTACACAATATCCGACCCAAAAGCCATATGTCCTCAACCACTTTGGATGTCACCCCCCTCATTTACTGTATCCTTGCTGGGAAGAAAGTGGACGTTGCCAGGATCATTGCAAAGGAGCTTAAAACAGTTGCAATGAGTGGCATAACCACTGCTAAGTGTCCACTTGCCTTCCCCGGACTGATTATGGGCCTGTGCCAGTCAGCACGCATTGTCCTCCCACCACAAATCCACGAGCAGATAGTAAATCCGGTGGATGATGCTTATATTGCCCGACACAATGAGGGGAGGCAAGTCAGAAGAACCCACCACCAAACACAAGATCAGCCTGAATCTTCACAAGCACAGGAGCAGCAGCCTTCACAGCCACAGCAGCCTCAGATTCACCAGTGGGACCCTAGGTATCAGAGTTATACTTGGGATGCTATGGAAGCACATTACAGAGGTCAGCTGGGTATCCAGGAGTCGCTCTACCGTATGCAGCAGCATTGGGGTGCTCCATCAGACTCTGCTCAGCAGGTGATGACCCCGGATCAGTACCGCTCCTATGTGAACTACCCTGGGGACAGGCCATTCTATTATGGAGGGGGCAGTGCAGCTGCAGTTGCTGATGATGATGATGCAGTTGCTGATGATGATGTTGTGGCAGCTGAGGGTTCGGATGAGGAGACGGCGAGTGATGAGGAGATGGAGGATTGAGCTGGGAGCAAGACAAGGACTTGAAAGCACGCGCATACAGTGAAAAATTTCCATTTAAAGCTTTCAGTCGTTTATTTTTTTTGGATTGTCACAACAATACCATGGCTTGTATAATTGAATTCCCGTACTCTGTTTCTGTATTTTGTTTTGTATTTTGCTTCCGTACTTTTAATTCCGTATTTCAATTCTGTACTTTGAATTTTATGTACTTTTGGTACAATTTGCTTAAGTTATGTTTTTTGTTAATTTTGTATGTTTAGTTATTTATTTTAATATCATGTTTTAGTTAGTATAGTTAATTTTCAACTGTGTGAACCCTGTTCAAATACTCAATGCTAAATGCTTGAACTAAGCCAAAGCTGTGAGCAAAAGATCAGGTGAGTGATAGTGATAAAAAGTTAGTGATAAAGCACGCAGTTAAGGTACTCGTTTCTTGTTTTTCTAGGTATATACTTGATTGTGAAATGAGTCCTTTGCACACAATTTTATATGTTACTCAGTTTTAAGTAAGCACATATTTACGTTTGAACCAATATAGAACTAGCCAAAAATGTGAGGAATCCTCAACCATTGTATATATATGCAGGAGACCAATATCATGTTTAACTCAGTTATTTTATGTTAAATCTGTTGTTGTTTTAAATTGTGTAAGAGCATTGAAATGATCAAGGCATTTTTTTGAAATTGAGTGAAATACTTGACCAAATGAACCTACCCTGTGAGATGTGTGAGTATCTGTTAACCCATCTGAGCCTATTGAATCAGAATTGTTAACTGTGGACTGTCAATTTAATAAGCTCATCTGCTTATTTAAATTGCCGGAGTTTGTAAAAAAATTTCAGTTCATAGTTAACTCTTTAATGAATTCTGATAGTTGTTTTCTTGTGAACCCTTATCCATCGTTTTTATTGACCTTTGCCATAATGATAAAGGAACATTCGATTAGGGTATCATTGGAATAAGTTGGGGAGAAAGGGAGGTTATATTTAAGTCAATGTAAGGGTGAATGATGATATTTGATCTTGACAACAAGAAAAAGAAAAGAAAAAGAAAAGAAAGAAAAAAAGAAAGAAAAGCAAACCAAGAAAAAGAAAAGAGAAAAAAATGAAAAGGTTTGCAAGAATTCAAAGAAAAGTTGTCAAAGATCAATCAAGAATAGAAAAGTAAGAAATTCACCAAGTGTTGTGTTGGAAAAAGAAGGAGTTGTAATTAGATTGAATGTTTCCTTTTGCTTGGCCATTTGAATTCAAATATCCCACATATGACAATTCTTTTGTAACCTAGCCCAATTACAACCCTTAAAGACCTTTTGATCAATGCCTTTTATGCTTTTGGAAATGATAATTAGATGGACACATAATTTAATTGGAATGTTATCATGTTTGTTGGATGAGTGTTCATAACCCTTACAAATGTTCAACATGTTCATCTACTTTTATATAGAAGTGTGTTAGGTTGGTTCAAATTTAAATATTTTGTTTGCCAAGAATTGTGAGATATAAACTTTGTGCTTAGGACTATGTCACAATCATGGTATGTATTTAGTGGAATGAGAAACTTTACTATTGCTCGCGCTATCAAAGTTGAATCATTCACCTGAAAATCTTTTCTTCCATTTTTTGAAATTTTTGCCTCATGCTTAACTTTGTCCAAAGCCTTGTTTTTCCAATTATTTTGAATCTTTTGTTTGAGGACAAACAAAGAACTAAGTTGGGGAGTATTTGATAAGTGGCAAAATATGAATAAATCCATGTCTTTTATAATGCCTTTTAATTACTTGTTGTGCAAGTTATCTTAGGAAAAGCATGGAATTTATGAATAAATGCCAATTATTCTTTGTATATCTCATTCTTCCCCATTTGTGTAGGAAAAAGCAAGCCAGGACCTGAACATCAAAAGAATTATTGAAGAGAAGCATGAAGACAATCGCCTAGCGATCCTAGGGCGACTGCTGAGCGAAACCAGGCAGAGATTTATCGCCTAGCGATATTGTGGCGACTGCTGAGCGAAGTGAGGCAGAGAATTTTCGCCTAGCGATCCTAAAGCGAAAGGTTGGCGAAGTGAGGCAGGGATTTTCTGGAACAGGGGAAGCTTGTTTTCGCCCAGCGATATTTGGATCGCTCAGCGAAATCATCAAGGCGGTCTAACTGTAGAAGATGACGTGGCAGATCTCTATTGGCTGTTTTGAATTGTTCGCTGAGCGATGATACGTATCGCTGAGCGAAATTGTATTTATCAGTTTAGTATTTAAGCTTTTTACAGCTTTTAGGTTAAAGACTAACTATTGTATTGCTTACAATTTTACACGAAATTTAAGAGTTTATTCCTAAGAGAGAGAGATTAGGCATAGAAGGAGGAAAACTTCAAATAGCAATTAGATTTGGATTGAAGAAGACATTTTAGAAGCTTTGAGACATCAAGCTCTCATATATCTTCATCTTCCTTTCTTATTTTGCAACAGTTGTCATTACAATGATCAACTAATCTCCTTTGTTGGGATTAATAGGTAATCAATCAATCATGTTGTAAACTTTTGGTTATTCAATATATGATTCTAGCAATTTTTATATACCATTGAATTTCTTCTTGCTTTTCAATCTTATGTTTGATTTAAATGTTGTTGAAAAAGACTTTTGAATCTAGGTTTAGAATGATTTTCTATCAAGATAAGAAATTCTAGAAATGGGATTTGGTTTTGATAATTACATTATAGTATTGGATCGTAAAGCTTTTGGATCGTTTAATAGATTGAGATATCATCGATTAAACGATACAAACGATCTCACGACGTCATTTGGGAAATCAATGATGTTGTTGAGCAATACGTAATAATGTCATATATAAGAAAAAGCTAGAATCCGTATTTGTAATCAATCGAATATAAACGATGTTTGATTGATGAACGTTAATCCTAACACCTTCTATGTCCTATTCCTCTACTATTTATTTATTATGTTTTTAAAATGTTTGAGTAGTGTAGTATAAAAAATGGATAAACCCTAACTTAAAACGATAATCGACGTTGAACGGTTTATGATATCACATTAATCCCTGTGGAACGATATAAAAACTAATACTTACTTTTGTTCATTCAACACTTTGCTCCATAATCAGATATTGATCTTAAATCCTCATGAACGGAAGATGCAACCTGGTGGCTATCCCACAACAATTTCATGAAAATTGCTTTATACACATCAAACAAAGCTAAAACACACCAGAAAATTACATTTTTACCTCGGCGGCAGTTAACTGCCGCCGGATCATCCATCGATAGTTAACTGCTGCCGCGTTTGAATCCATCGGCAGTTAACTGCCGTTGCATTCTTGATTTTGCTGATTACAGCAACCTAATCCTATACTGTTCCATCTACTCCACTTTCTTCTTCCTCTTCAATCTAAACACCTAAATCCAATTTTTTTTTTCACAATCCTTGTCCAAAATCATTGAAGCAGCAATACTAGAAGGTTTCAACACACTTTTGACGTCAAGAAACATGTAATGCATCATTTAAACCGTTTTTTTTGTGATTTTTCTGGAAATATTCGTGAAAACCTGACATGGGGTTAGCAGCACTTAACTGCCGCTGTATGGGGCCATCGACAGTTAGTTGCCGATGCAGCGGCAGCTAGGTGCCGATGGGAAACTAAAAAAAAAACAGGCTTACTGCCTATTTTTTGATTTTTTTTTTGGTTTTTTTTACTACTTTTTTTAGGTTTAATTAATTTTGATAGTGATGTTATTGCAATTGTAAGTTATTTATTCATAGTTATTTGTTTTTTATTTATAGTTATGGATGAAAATGCGGATGATGATCCGGTCGAGACAAAACCTAATTTTGTCGATAATTCCGGAAATGTCATACCGCCTAAGGTTGAAGCTTCTGTCCATGTTGAAGCTTCATTATATGTTGACACCGGTGTTGTCCCTCTTGAGGCCAACGAAGTTGACACGGCTCATTTTTTTTCAAGCGAAGTTAAATGGAAAGATAGAGATGACTTGCTTAATTGGGTACGTCGTCAAGCAAATAGGGCGGGATTTACAATTGTTATACGTAGATCTAATTTGATCAATCAAATGTTGCAACTAATTTGTGAAAGGAGTGGCGACCACAAAGTGCCGAAAAAAGATTGAAGCATGAGGCAACGGGTTCAAGAAAATGTGGGTGTAAGTTCATGGTTCGTGGATATCTTAGTAGGGAAACAAATGATTGTAGATTGAACATTCTTAACGGAGTTCACAACCATGAGATGGAGCCAAGTTTAGAAGGACACATGCTTACGGGTAGATTAAGGGAGGATGACAAGAAGATTGTGCGTGACTTGACCAAGAGTTTGGTGCTACCAAAAAATATTTTGATAAATTTGAAGACAAAAAGACAAGATTGCATGACAAATATCAAACAAGTCTACAATGAACGTAAAAAAATATTCAAGTCAAACAGAGGTAACAAGACTGATATGCAGTATCTAATCTCTAAGTTGGAGGAGCACAACTATGTCTATTTCACCAGAACACAAAGTGAGAGTACTACTATTCAAGACATATTTTAGGCTCATCCAACATCTGTTAAGTTGTTTAACAATTTTCCAACAGTTTTGGTTATGGACTCCACCTATAAAACCAATATGTACAGAATGCCATTGTTTGTGATAGTTGGGGTCACCTCGACCGATTTGACGTATTCTGTTGGTTTTGGATTTTTGACATCTGAGAAAGAGGATAATTTTACTTGGGTTTTACAGATGTTGGTCAAACTTCTTAACTCAAAGATTAATATGCCTTTAGTTGTTGTGACTGACAGAGATACGGCTTTGATGAATGCGGTAGCACCTGTTCTCGCTGAAACTAGTGCAATACTTTGTTATTTTCATGTTGGTAAAAATGTTAGAGCAAAGTGCATCACTGACTGTAGACTGAAACCGAAGGATGGGAAAGAGGTGAAGTGATAAGTGCCAAAAATGAGTTAAAAAGCATATTTAATTTAAGCACTTAAGTAGCTTGTTTTGCAAGTTATCATGGGAAAAGCTCATAATCATTGATCAAATGCCCAATATTGCTTTTACTTCTTACACATCCATTTATGCAGGAAAATGCAAGCCAGGACATGATTTAAGCAAAGAATCAAGAAGAAAAGAGTTTGATAAACTCGCCGAGCGAGCTAATGGCGAGCCCTTGGCGAGCTCAGGCAGGGATTTTCAGAAGCAGGGGAGTTTGATTTCGCTCAGCGAGATTATCCCTCGCTCAGTGAGCCAAGGCGGTTTAAGGAGATTTGAAGACGTGGCTGAAAACCACTGGCAAAGACAGCAAATCTCGCAGGGCGACAAAAATCTCGCTGGGCGAGATATCACTTTCAGCTTTTAGTATTTAAGCCTTGTTTCATATTTTTTTTGCTAAGAACATTATTATTACAGTTTAGTAGTAATATAGTTATAACTTTTAGATAGAAAATAGGGCTAGAAGCTTTGATCTTCAAGGAGCAAGAGTGATTGGAGTGTGGAATCAACTAAGGCTCTTTGGGAAATCAAGAACTTAGGTTTGGATTTTCATCTTTCTTTACACTTTTGTATAAATGTCATGAAAATGAACAACTAACTTCCCTTTGTTGGGATTGGAGGTACTCTTTCTAGCTTAGATGTAATCTTTGATTATGTAAATATATGATTTTAGCAATTTATGTGTTATTGAAGTTATTCTTGATTTTCATTTTCATGCTTGATTCAATTGTTATTGACAAATACTTTTGAATCTAGGTTTAGAATAATCTTCTATCAAAATAAGAAATTCTAGACATGGAATTGGGTTTTGATAATCTCATAAAGTGTCGGAACGTAATGCTTTCGGATCGTTTGATCGATTGGGAAATCGTCGATTAAACGATACGATCGATCTCACGACGTCGTTTGGACACGAATGACGTTGTCGAGTGATACGTGATAATTTCGCTAAAACGCTAAAATTCATATGCATGATTTATAGATTATATTCGATGCAAGATTGATGAACTCTGATTCCAACACTTTTATTCCCTATTACTTTTCGTTTTATTTCTGTTTTTAAGTTCAATTAGTTTATATGCAACCAAGTTACCAACCCCTTACTCAAAACAATATCAATTGTTGAACAGTTCGAGATAGCGCACCAATCCCTGAGGAGACGATAATTTAAAAATACTTACTTTTGTTACGCAACTAACAAAATGGCGCCGTTGCCAGGGATTGGTGTTTAGATATTTTGAGCATCGCAACAATTTACATTGTTTTGAGCTGTTGTATATATCTTGTTAATATTCTTCGTTTCTTTTGTACATTATAAAACTGTGTGTGCATTAACCCTCTTTGTTATGCAAAGAAAATTTTCTTGTTAGTTACACTTGTTTCAGATTCTCAACATTGAAAGAAATCATGGCTGATCATCATGATTATTTCAATCTCTATAATCAATTTGAGTATGAATCTTATCAACAATTTCAACAATATCCGTCTGAAGATGAACAAATGTCAAGAATGGAAAATACTTTGAATATGTTCATGCAACAATCCATGATCAACATGCAAAATACCAACCATAGATTGAGAGCTTTATCATGCCAATTGGAGATTTTGCAGGTTCAATTAAATTTTCTACCAAGAATCATGGATGTTCAGACCAACAATCAATCCACTTTGGAATTAAGAGAGATTGTTGAAGACGATGTTGATGAGAGTGAGGAAGAGACAATGTTTGAAGGATGTGGTATAAGGAAATTAGTGGAAGAAATTGAGATACCACACAACTTAGAACTTTCTCAAGAAAGGTCAGAATCTGAAGAGGCCAGAGTTGTTAATAGTGAAGAAGTGATGGATATTGAGAAGACGGAACAGTTTCTTAACAAGGAAGAAACTTATGAAAAGAAGGGGATGAAAGTGAGCAAGGAAGAAATTGAGTTGGTAATAGATGACATATGTTCCTTGCTCAACAAATTCTGGATAGGGAGGTTATGGCCTCCACATCAGCTATACTGCAAGTTCATGGAATTCCTCCCAAAGAAAAGGAATACAAAGGCTGATGTGCTTTCCGTCTCATTTTGGCCACCCTAACGAATCAGGCGTCGAGCTAACGATGTAAAACAAGCGCTTGTTGGGAGGCAACCCAATTTTGTAAGTTTTTATGCTTTATTACTGCTTTTAAGTAACTATAGGTAAAGCTAAAAATGACAAGTCTTTTGAAATGCTGCATTTTTGAAAATTCTGCAATCTGTCATTCTCGCTGAGCGAGATAGTACTTCGCTAAGCGAAGCTTACTGATAAGCTCGTTGAGCAAAGTATCAGATGTGAGATTATGTTATAAAATGTGTGACAATGTGCAAAGCCAAGGTACTTGTTTCTTGCTTTTCTAGGTGTGTACTTGAATTTGAAATGAGTACTTTGCACAAAAATTTATCTCATACAGTTTTACGCGATAACATGCTTATTATGTGAACCACTTAGAACTAGCCCAAGTGTGAGGAATCCTCAAGTGCTTTACATATATGCAGGAGACCGACATTCATTGTTTTACTCGGTTGTTTTATGTTAAATCTGATAATTGTTTTGAATTGTATGAAAGCACAGAAATGATCAAGGCATTTTTTTTTTGAATATGAGTAGAAACACTTGACCACAAAAAGCCTACCCGGTGAGAGAGTGAGTATTTGATAACCACATTAAGCCTAATGAATCAGAATCCTTAACTATGAACTGTCAATATTCATAAGCACAATGCTTAGTGAATTTGCCCAAGTTTTTCAAAATCCAGTTCATAGTTAAATCACTAATGGATTCAGATAGTTTTACTTTCATTTTGAACCCTTAACCATCATGTTTATTTGTCCTTTGCCTAGTGATAAAGGAACATTCAATTAGGGTATCATGTTGAATAAGTTGGGGAGAAAAGGGAGGTAGTGTATGTCAAGTAATGGTGAACTTTGAGAAATTGATCTTGACAACAAGAAAAAGAACAAAGAAAAGAAAAAGAAAAAGAAAAGAAAAAAGAGAAAAATTCAATCAATAGAAAAAAGTTGTCAAGATTAAAGTACTATTTGTAAATCACCAAGGGTTGATAATGAAATTTTGGAGGAAGTTGTGTAAATAGAGAATGTTCCTCTATGCTTGGCCTTTTGAATTCAATATTTCCCACATATGACATTTCTTTTGGAAACCAAGCCAAGTTACAACCCTCAAAGACCTTGTGATCTATGCTTTTGTGCTTTTTGAGATGATATTTGGATGGACACATCACTTAATCAAGTTGTTAGCAGAATTGCCGGATGAGTGTTCAAAACCCTCACTTCATGATTTCAATTTGTTTTATTTACTTTCAAAGAAGTGTGTTAGGTGTGGTTCATTGTTAATTATGTTATTGACTTGAATTGTATGCTATGAATTTTGTGTTTAGGATTTATGTCATATTCATAGTATATATCTAGATTAATGAGAAACTTCATACTTGCCCGCGCAATCCACATTTGAATTATGTCATCTGAAAACTTTTCATTTCTTTGCATGTATTGTACTTTTGTCCAAAGCCTTGATTTTTCCATTTCTTTTGAGTCCTTTGTTTGAGGACAAACAAAGATTTAAGTTGGGGAGTGTGATAAGTGCCAAAAATGAGTTAAAAAGCATATTTAATTTAAGCACTTAAGTAGCTTGTTTTGCAAGTTATCATGGGAAAAGCTCATAATCATTGATCAAATGCCCAATATTGCTTTTACTTCTTACCCCATCCATTTATGCAGGAAAATGCAAGCCAGGACATGATTTAAGCAAAGAATCAAGAAGAAAAGAGTCTGATAAACTCGCCGAGCGAGCTAATGGCGAGCCCTTGGCGAGCTCAGGCAGGGATTTTCAGAAGCAGGGGAGTTTGATTTCGCTCAGCGAGCCAAGGCGGTTTAAGGAGATTTGAAGACGTGGCTGAAAACCACTGGCAAAGACAGCAAATCTCGCCGGGCGAGAAAAATCTCGTCGGGTGAGATGTCACTTTCAGCTTTTAGTATTTAAGCTTTGTTTCATATTTTTTTGCTAAGAACATTATTATTACCGTTTAGTAGTAATATAGTTATAACTTTTAGATAGAAAATAGGGCTAGAAGCTTTGATCTTCAAGGAGCAAGAGTGATTGGAGTGTGGAATCAACTAAGGCTCTTTGGGAAATCAAGAACTTAGGTTTGGATTTTCATCTTTCTTTACACTTTTGTATAGTTGTCATGAAAATGAACAACTAACTTCCCTTTGTTGGGATTGGAGGTACTCTTTCTAGCTTAGATGTAATCTTTGATTATGTAAATATATGATTTTAGCAATTTATGTGTTATTGAAGTTATTCTTGATTTTCATTCTCATGCTTGATTCAATTGTTATTGACAAATACTTTTGAATCTAGGTTTAGAATAATCTTCTATCAAAATAAGAAATTCTAGACATGGAATTGGGTTTTGATAATCGCATAAAGTGTCGGAACGTAATGCTTTCGGATCGTTTGATCGATTGGGAAATCGTCGATTAAACGATACGATCGATCTCACGACGTCATTTGGACACGAATGACGTTGTCGAGTGATACGTGATAATTTCGCTAAAACGCTAAAATTCATATGCATGATTTATAGATTATATTCGATGCAAGATTGATGAACTCCGATTCCAACGCTTTTATTCCCTATTACTTTTCGTTTTATTTCTGTTTTTAAGTTCAATTAGTTTATATGCAACCAAATTACCAACCCCTTACTCAAAACAATATCGATTGTTGAACGGTTCGAGATAGCGCACCAATCCCTGAGGAGACGATAATTTAAAAATACTTACTTTTGTTACGCAACTAACATGAAGCCAAGTGACATAGTTAACAAGGTAATGAGAGCTTGGGATGTTGTTGTTGAATCACCTACACAAGAATTATATGCAAGTGCGTTAATGGAATTCAAAAATGTTTGTAAAGATTTTCCAAAGTTTCTTACTTATGTCGAGAGCACCGTATTGGATGTTGTGAAGGAGAAAATAGTGAGGGCATGGACAGACAGTGTCTTGCATCTTGGCTGCAGAACCACCAACCGAGTTGAGGGGGCTCATGGTAAACTGAAGAAATATTTGAGCAATAGTGTAGGTGATTTTGGTACTTGTTGGGAGAAAATACATGATATGTTGATGATCCAGTTAACTAAGATACAAACATCATTTGGGAGGAGTTGTACTGTATTAGAACATAGATACAAAGACGTCATTTTGTACTCTGGGTTGGCTGGTTATGTGTCTAGGACTGCTTTGAGCTTTATTTTTTATGAAGAAAGACGTTCCAAGGAAACCTTGTGCATGAACAAAGAAATTTGTGGTTGTGTGATAAGGACATCGTATGGGCTACCTTGTGCATGCACTATTGCTGTGAAAATCCGTGACAACAAGCCTATTCGATTGGATGAGATACACCGTCATTGGCAAAGGTTATGTATGGGTGAAGAAAGTAATGAAGATGGTTTTTCTGTCGAGGAGGAGTGGAACGGTATTCAGGAACGTCTCAAGAAAGTTCCTTATCAAATCAAACTAGAAATCAAAGAGGTGTTGCGTCAGTTGGCATTTCCAGAATCCACAATGGTTTTTCCTCCTATAAGAAAAGTACCAACCAAGGGAGCGCCAAAAAAAGTGAGGTGTAAAGCAAATGAGGCATCGACAAGTCGAATCCCTTCTTATTGGGAGCATGTTGATTCCCAATTTTCGAATAGTCGAACGTCGCAAACTATGTCATCATTTCCTAAAAGAAAGGGTGCTCGTATTGGCAAATCATCACGTTCCCCACTTCCACCACCTACTCGGTTTCCTAAGCTTAGCCCGGTTCCAAAGCCTACTCCGGTTCATGGTGTGTTTGATGTTTTGAGTCCTATTGACTATATGCCAAAATTCATGGTTCCATTTATTGAAAAAATTGTGGATGTTAAAGGCGATGAGAATTGTGGTTTTCGGGCTATAGCTGAGTTCTTGGTTTCACCGAAGAAAGTCATGTCATGGTTCGTAGACATCTTATTCAAGAGTTGAAAGATCATAGAAATGATTATGTGCTGATATTTGCGAGTGAGGATCATTTTAACTACATCTTAAATGGCTTGCATCCTCCCTCAAATAGTGGTGGTATTGAACTTGTAGATAAGTGGTTGACTTTTCCCGACATGGGTCACATTGTTGCAACTTATTACAATAGACTTGTAGTGGAGTTGACAAGTCACGAAATCAGAAATTCAGAATCCTTTTTCCCACTTAGAGGGGTGCCACCGCTTAAGCAAAAAAAAAACCCCATCATGTGCCTAGACTTAATTCCTAATCATTTTGTTCTTGTTTTTTTTTTGAAAGATGGTTGTCCACTACCTCCATCATCTACGGAGTGGAATATACACAGGAGTGAAGAGGCATCGACTTGGGAATTTGAGTATTTGGATCAACATGCTAGGTTCCGAGACCTCATGAACATTGAGAAAAGAGAGAATCCGCTCCCACCAAAAAAGGAGTCAAACCAAGCCAATCCAATTGTGTGTGACACTCCTGAAAAAGCAAAGCAAGAATTTCAAGTTATTGCGGAAGATGAAGATGGTTCAAATTGACTTGATGCGATATGAGTGATTTTTTGTTTTTGTAGCTGTTCATCCTTTTTTTGGTCGATATTACATCGACATATTTTTTGTGGTCGATATTGTAACGCCAATTTTTTGTGGCCAATATATAACTAACGTATTAATATATATATATATATATATATATATATATATAACTTTTATGTGGTGGAATATGCACCTACTTTGTTATTGGTTATAATGTTTCCGCATTTGATATATATATATATATATATATTGGTTATTACGTTTAATTTAATATTATTCTGATGTTTGATATTTCATAAACTTTTGTGAAGTTAAACATGTCTGAGGTTGCACAAATTGAAGCTCATGTCCGGTATTCTGCTTTCAAAAAAACAATTAAGGTTTTTCTAACTCCGACCGACACTATGGATGAGTTGAAGGCACAACTTAACAGTTATTTTCTCCATGTTGGTGAAAATCATCATACATGTCATGTATTTGCTCAGATGCCAATTTATGACCTGAGGGCAGATAAAGATGAAGACGTGTGGAAAACGGTCTATTGGCCTCGACTTATTCGTGACGATAGTGACATTGGATTTATGTTTAGGCATATGGTTGAAAAAAATATATTATATCTTTGTGTTCGTTCCAACTGTATGTGCAACGAATGTCGGTAGAGATTTCATGTAATATTATGTAATGTGTTGTTGAATGTCAAACACTATTTATGTTTTTGTTGAATTTCAAACATTCGTGTAATTTTAACGAAATGTCGAATTGATTTTATTTTGGTCAATTGTGAAAGATTATGTATTGTTCTTGCTTATGAATGATTATAATTGATGTATGATTTGTACTGCCTCTGGAATTATTGTTTTGGATTACAGGTAATAAATAGGCCGAAAAATGGCTTGCTTGCAAAAATAGCAGGTTCTGTTCTGCATAATTGCCCGCAGCGGCAGTTAACTGCCGATGGCACCATCTCAGAAAAAGCTATAAGCTCACGAGAAAAGCTTGTTACCAAACACGTCATGTTTTGATCCAACAAGCTTATAAGCTAATTCAATAAGCTATAAGCTAGCTTTTCGTCCTTATCAAACACCGGCGTTTAGCCTGGGAAAGTTTCAACTTTCCCACCATGGTGTACAACCTGCACGTGGCAGTTGTACCAGTTGTCAAATAAAATAAAATAAGAATTTTTGTCAGCCAATAAATCACAATAAAATAATAATTTAAAAAGAAAAAAAAACTGCATCCTCCTTCCTTCTTTCATGTTTCATTTTCTGCGTATTCCTCTCCATATTGCAGCAAAGAACCAAAGACCCAAGACACTATCAGATTTGTCTGCAACATCCCAACAAAATATGCGACCATATCAATATGTTCTTTTGGATGGATTTTTAATAAATTGTTTTAATATACAATCATAATAAATTTGTTTGAACATTTTTTGAATGAGCTTCAGAACTCAAGAATGGTCGGTGATAAATCCCTCTTGGTTGTTACTCTTAAAAGAATGCATAAATTCTCCTCTATTTGCAACCTTAGTCATCTTTGCTAGAAATCCCTTTTCGGACTTGGATTCGATTTTTTGGATCTGAGAAATCAGCTTCTTCCTCTTCTTTATCAAACTTCTTCATCCTCTTGTTCACTTTTTGTTCTTGATTTGAAGTTATTTTCTTCTTCATCATTATGGGTTTTAATTAGGTTTGTATAGATGGTAACATTTAGTTTTTGGCTTGATTTTGTGATTGGAGAAGATGATGATGATAAAGAAGAGGATGATGAAGAAGTTAGATTTTCTAGGTTTGAGATGATGAAGATTGAAGAACTTTGTTTCTTTTTTGTTGATTTTCTTTTTATAAAAATAAAATATAATTATGATATATTTCCTTAAGATTAGGCTCTGGTTTGGAATCCCGCGCAGAAATCCTCCAAACCAGCTTCAAGCCAATTGTTTCCATAATTCCTTCAATGGATTTTAAGATGGGATACACAATAAATAAAAAAGTAAAAATAAAATTAACTCAGATTGACTTTGAAATTGATTGGCCCGTTACTTCATTATCATCAAATACAAAGGAGCTCATCTTTACATTTTTTTTTTTGAATAAAAGCTCATCTTTATATTTTAAAAACAAAATAATCAATCTATACATAAATAATAATTAAGTGTGGGGTCTTTGTTTTTGTTTATGTATAAAATCAAAAAGTTGCTAAGAGGTAACCAGTCTTCGATCTGGACCATTGATTGAAAAAAATATTATATCTACAGTTGTAACATCAATTGCACCATCATGAGAAATAATTTCCCTTTCCCATACTAAACTCCACCAATTCTACAATATAATCCTATTTTGCAAAATCATGACTTTAGTTCCAAAACATAAAAGACGTATACCACTGAGCTACATTGGTTGTTGTTAATGTTTTCCGCAATTTAATAAATATATACATTATACACTAATTCAAGTTTGAGATCATTTTCCTTTTACAAAAATGTTCTGTATACTTCTATAAATACATACTAAAATTTCATAATTTAAATATTTATGTCTTAATTTATATACATATGATTATTAATTGATGATAAAAAGTTTACACCCCATCCGTTAGAACATAATTTTATTAGTAATGTCGAGATTGTTAAACTGAATATTTTATGTGATTATCTTTGTTCAACCGAGATGTTTTTTTTTTCATGTGTAAACTTTTAACAAAAAAAGTTTGTACCTATGAATCAGGGTCTTGACTATGCTACTGATGATGGAGATGTCACTTTGCCGTAGTGCAGGAGAAGACCCTCTGTCAACCCTGCATACGCTTAGAAAATTGTAATTGGTTGGCGAGATGACGGCGACTTTGTTGTTTATTTTGATTTCTGATGATGCTTCTATTGATTAATAATTTGACAAACTTGGTAATTACACTATGAAATACTAATATTCTGCTCTAAAAAAAAAAAATCTAAATAGAAAATCAATTTATTATGTTAAACTAGTTGTCTTTCCTGAAGTGGAAAAAGTATGTTGGTGTCAAGTTTCAAAAGCATTGACTTTTGAGATTGATTAACACAAAACTCAAACTAATCGTTTTTGTGATTTTTTTGGTTTCTTCGAAAAAAGAAATTGTCTTTGAGAATGAGAAGAAATTGGACAAAGCAGCGTGAGGTAGGCAACGAAGGAGAAGTAATGCAAGGAGCGAAAACTTGTAGGGTCGTTATGATATTTTTTTTTTTTTTACAATTTACTTTATTTTATATTTTTCGATTGATATGTTTACCATTGATTTAATCCAGTGGGCAGAATAAGGCTGTATAGAGTGGAGTAGAGAATCATAATGATATTTGTATGACCATCATGATAATTTTTAAGACAAATTTTTTTTTTTGGTAGAGGAAGAAAGATAATAATAACACAATAAAAAATATGTAAGAGAATTATTTCAAAAGTTATAGTCATATCACTACAAGATCCAAGTAGATGTACAATCTTCAAAGTCAATGCAACAAAAAAAATCATCAATTATTGTGAAGACTAACACGGATTTCATCACATATTTTGCTGCACGTTCTAATATCGGTGGCCGGCACTGATTTAATTTAAATAAAAAATATAGGTTTGTTTACTTTTTTATATTATTTTTATTTTTATTTTCACTTTAACCGAGTTTAGGACAATCCTAATCAAATGATTGAGTTTAAGTATGAACTTTCGTCAGGATGAATCGTTAGGAAGAACCATGCGTTTTATTTTTTGCGGGAATAATTTTTTATCAAACTTTACTTACCTTCGAATCGAAATCTGAATTACTATGACCACCTTCCCCTACGAATTGGCTGGTTAACAGCAAAAAGTAAGAAAATATTCTTTAGAAAAGTTAAATACTTCAATATTTCATGCATCAAATATACAAATTTTTATAAAAATTTACCCTTTTAATTTTAAGGTCTTTAAAGACCGCTCTAGGAACATTCATTAACATTTTTTTAAGGATATTGATAACGAGTATTTTAAGAGTACTATTTAACGATTCCAAATTACTATAAATTATTTATTTAGAATGTCAAATACTTCAATTTGTAAAGTATTAGATACATATTTTCACGAAAAATTACTATTTAAGGTCTTCAAAGATTGTCCATAATATACTAATTAACATTTTTTTTAAATGTATTCTTTCGAGTTTACATTTCACCTCTCTATTACAAAATATTCATGACGTGAACCTTTCATTGTCGTATTAGAAATTTAAAATAAACATAAATGTAAAAACGGAAAATGTTTTGAGAAAGTAACCTTACATCAATAATAACGTGGCCATCAGAACTTAGAAGAATCATTGTCATTATACATCATCTGGATCACCTAGCTTTTTTTAGAGGATCTGGATTACCTAACTTGAAAAGAAACCATTTTAATGACGTTGGTATCTATAGAATAATATTTTACAATGTGAATATCCAATTAATAACAATACTTACTTCGTCCTCTAAAAAAGATAATAATACTTACTTCGTAAAAAAAAAATACTTAGCTTTCGAGAAATATTGGAAAGAAAATAATCTTGACACGGCTACAAAAAGGGAAAAAAATTATTTTTCTCAGTTATTTATTATATCTTGCTAATAATCGTTATCTCTGTCTATAAATTCTAACTCAAACAGTAAAAAAACCTAAATTATTAGTGTAGATGTCGTGATTGGAATTTAAACCTCAGCTCTTTCATTTATATAAATTTTGAATAACTATTGTATTTTGTTTATCTAAAAAAAACCTTGAAACATGGATCTTATTTTTTTTACGGATGTGCATCTTTTATTGGCACAGACAGACGTATGCGCATCTTCACGTTAATATTATATTAATTTTATGAACAATAATGATATATGTTCCTTAAAAAAAATAATGATATATGTATACCTATAAAAATAAATAATGAATATGTATATATTTAATTTTCTCAACATCCATTCAACATCTCATTTTCGGTCTATCTCTTTTCTCATTACATCATTAATCACTAATATATCACACTATTTTTTCTATATTTTTTTCCTTTCAAGGTATTATTTAGATGTATGATGTTCATGAATTTTTTTTCTACTTTTATATTAGCATTAAATTTATATCAATTAACATGTCTTCATTGACTTGAAAATGAAGATGATTATATAATGAGTCTTTGGCACAGTTACCTTCATCCAGACATTCTTGTTTTGTTCCTCTAGGATAAAGCTACAATAATTATGGAGCTTTACATCTCTTTTTCTTATATTACCGTCATGGCCTCCTTTATTTTCCTCTTGATGCTAATCAAAATAATTAAAAGACGGAGTTGTAACAATTCCACTATCAATTTACCACCTGGACCATGGACACTGCCCCTCATAGGAAACATACATCAAATTATCAACAACTCACTTCCCCACCACTGCTTCAAAAGTTTGACAGAGAAATATGGACCTCTAATGCACTTAAAACTAGGAGAGGTATCATACATAATAGTTAGTTCACCAGAAATGGCCAAAGAGATTATGAAAACACATGACCTTACCTTTAGTGACAGGCCAAACCTTCTTTTGGCCACAATACTTACTTACAATAATACAGATATTGCATTCTCTATGTATGGAGAACACTGGAGACAACTGCGAAAGCTATGTGTTATAGAGCTATTAAGTGCAAAACGTGTCGAATCATTTAGGTCTATAAGAGAAGAAGAGGTGTCAAATCTTGTTAAATCAATATCTGCAAGTGAAGAATCAGTTGTTAATCTCACTCAGAAGATTTTGTCAACGACCTATGGGATAACAGCGCGTGCAGCTTTTGGGAAAAGGAACATACACCAAGAAGCGTTCAAATTAGCAATGGAGGAAGCATTGAACCTGATGGGAGGATTTTGCATTGTTGATTTGTATCCTTCTATCAAATTTCTACGATGGGTGAGTAGGGCAAAGACCAAACTTGAAAAACTTCAGAGAGAGCTTGATATAATATTGCAAGACATCCTTGATGATCATAAAAGAAGTCACATGGAAGAAAGCAAAGATGAAGATCTAGTTGATGTTCTTCTCAAGATTCAACAGGAAAGTGAGCACTCACAACATCCATTGACTGATGATAATTTGAAAGCAGTCATCCAGGTTAGTCTACAACTAACCATGTTAATAATTTTATTTTCACAATTTAAAGATTTCCCGAAGAAGAAAAGTAATATTATCTTAACTTAATCATTGTATTTTGGAGAGAATATCAAAATTATAACTTATTTTTTAGCTGTGATGTATGGAAGGGTGTGGGTTAGATGATAAATTATGTTAATCCATTTATAGGACTTGTTCACTGGTGGTGGCGAAACATCGTCAGGGGCTGTATTATGGGCGATGTCTGAGATGGTAAAGAATCCAAAAGTGATGGAAGAAGCACAAGCTGAGGTAAGAAGAGTGTTTGATAAAAAGGGGTTTGTGGATGAGACAGAGTTGCACAAATTGATATACTTAAAGTCGGTGATCAAAGAAACAATGAGGCTACATCCTACTGTACCATTGTTACTTCCAAGAGAAAGCAGGGAGAGATGCCAAATCAATGGGTATGAGATCCCGGTCAGGACTAGGGTTATTGTCAATGCTTGGGCAATTGGAAGAGATCCAAAGTATTGGGTTGAAGCTGAGAGTTTTAAACCTGAGAGGTTTGTTAATAGTCCAATTGATTTCAAGGGCACAGACTTTGAATACATACCTTTTGGTGCTGGAAGGAGGATGTGCCCAGGCATTGCCTTCGGCGTACCCAACGTTGAGCTACCTCTTGCTGAATTACTTTATCACTTTGATTGGAAGCTTCCCAATGGAATGAAGAGTGAAGAACTTGATATGACTGAATCATTTGGGATTACTGCAGGAAGAAAACATGACCTATGCTTAATTCCTATTACACGTCGTCCTTAATATTTGTATTGCCTAAGCAAACATGTTCAGTGTTTAATTTCCATATACTACTTTCAGTAATAATGTGTATGATGTTCCGAATAATGATTGTGGTTGGTAATAATTTATTGTAAATATTTTTATTAGATGTCGTTTACACTTGCATATGTTATTTGTGACAAACATAGAAATTGTGTTTGAATGAAATTGTAAACTGTTAAGTATAGTTGTATTATATTGTATAAGACATATTTAACTAGAGAGGAATCTTTCCCCAAATTGCCAAGGAAGAAATTCACCTGAAAGAGATGACATATGAAGAAGGATTGTAGTTAATCAATTCACCTTAAAATTAAATATAGAGAAACAGTAAAGAAATACTAAGCAGCAAGTTATTGTTACAACTTAAGAGTATTTATGATCATACTCAAAATTTACAAAATTGCTTAATACACCATATAAAATTTTATGAAATAGTCTTCCTTTCTTTTAGTAATTCTAAAATAAGTGAGTATTTGAAGCTAAAGTTAAATGAGACTATTGCAATTCCATTGTTGGGATCACATTTCTCGGATCACAAAGGAAAAAAAAAAAAAAGACCTGTGATTAAAAATACTCTATTTTCTTAAACAGTTTGGGAAATATGTACGCACGTGAAATATTAGTCTTGTCGTTCAGCTATTAATTTGCCTAAAATATATGTTTGAGTAATTGTTTAACTTCGGCAAACACATTAGGTAAATAACACAAAAGCGTTTAGATGAGAAGACATGTGTCTTTTAACTAAGGTCTTGAGCATGCAACAACTTTAAAATTCTTAGAGAGAGTTTTGCCGCTCAGTTAAATCCCACAATACTCGAGAGATTAGTCTCGCAATTAGGCGCGGAGGATACCAGTTTACACAAAAAAAAAAAACACAGTGAGTGAATATGCAAGGGTGAAGGGAAAACAACATCGTTCAAATTCTTTGTTCTATTGTATGTTCCCAAATAAATTAGGTATATTTTTGGCAGATTCAGAGGCGGATCTATGACTAATTTTTTGACGTGGTTAAAATAATTGTGTCAAAAAATTTGTCCAATGAAATTAAAGACTATGCACTATTTCACCCAAAATAACAATGAAAATGTTTTGTGTATACCATTTGAGGGTGTATACACCTTAAAACAAGAGAAATGATATTTGTACAACCCTTTTCACCATCATCTCCACCACGTCTGGAAAAACATATTTTCTTTTCACTCACACAAACCCTTCAGATCTGTTTCTCATACAAACTATGGTCCATCCTTTCTCACCGGAATCACCATTTCTCTTCTACATGACCACCGTTACGCTACCGCCTGTCAAATTCGCGTCTCAGATCCGATTGAAAACGACACTCTTTGGGCAAGCAAGAACACCGTTCATCTTCTCTCAGATCGGTATCGCATTCAGCATTCCCGCAGCAACGAGGGTTCGTTCTCAAGAGCAAAATAGGTACGGTTCTACCAATAGAGAAGAAAGGTCAGAAGAGAATACTGGTAGAAGAAGAACAACAACAATTCCAACAAGACACACAGATCTCCCTTCCTCTCACCAGCGAAACTCGCGACACGATTCTCTCCGACGTCAACCAACACGTTTCAATCCTCCTTTCAACTTTCTCATCGAACAAATCTGATTGAGCTTCCGCTAAACGCATCACTTACGCTCTCGTCAATCTTGCCAAAAACGGTATTATGATATTTTGCTCTTTTTAACAGAATTTGTATGTATGATGTGTTGTTTTCTGAATTAAATGATTCAATTATGTTGTTGTGATTGTAGAGGAAGCTGTGAAAAAAAACATAGTTGTTGTGTGAATCTGAGTAATCAGGTACACAGGTTGATGCGTTTGATAAGTGCCTAAAAGTTGTTATCTTTTGGTACAATTTAGGGCACTTATGATTACTTGTTTTTCAAGTTACCTTAGGATTAGAGCATATTTGTGTTAAAAATGCAATAATTGTGATCCTAAGCCTTACCCCATGTGATTATGCAGGAAATACATGCTTGGACCTGATTGATGCAAAAGAATGAAGTTTTTATTGATGCCATCGCTACAAGCGCAGAAGCCATCGCTAGTAGCGAGGATAGGCAGGGATTTCCAGGTTTTCATCGCTTGAAGCGCAGCTTCCATCGCTAGAAGCGAGCTTAGGCAGGGATTATCAAGAGTTCATCGCTTGAAGCGATGAACTGGACGCTTGAAGCGAGCCTAGGCAGGGAATTTCAATGATCCATCGCTTGTAGCGACAGTCCTTGTCGCTACAGCGACCAGAGGGCGGTTTAATGCTGATGGATGACGTGGAGCTCTTGGATTGGCCAGTTGACTTCCTCGCTACAAGCGACAGGCTGGTCGCTTGTAGCGAGCGTGCATTTTTTCAGCATATAAATGTATTTTGAAGCTCATTTTTTATATATAGTTTTTTATCAGATTTAATATTTTCCAGAGCTCAAAATAGTTGTTATCTAAGAGAGAGAATAGGTATAGAAGGAGGAAAACTTCAAATAGCAAATTGATTTGGATTGAAGAATACATTAAGAAGCTTTGAGAAATCAAGCCTCAATATATCTTCATCTTCCTTTCTTGTTTTGCAATAGTTGTCATGACAATGATCAACTAATCTCCTTTGTTGGGATTAATAGGTAATCAATCATTCCATGTTGTAAACTTTTGATTATTAAATATATGATTCTAGCATTTTTATATACCATTGAATTTCTTCTTGCTTTTCACTCTTATGTTTGATTTAAATGTTGTTGAAAAAGACTTTTGAATCTAGGTTTAGAATGATTTTCTATCAAGATAAGAAATTCTAGAAATGGGATTTGGTTTTGATAATTACATTTAAGTATTGGATCGTAAAGCTTTTGAATCGTTTAATAGATTGAGAAATCATCGATTAAACGATACGATCGATCTCACGACGTCATTTGGGAAATCAATGATGTTGTTGAGCAATACGTAATAATGTCATATATAAGAAAAAGCTAGAATCCGTATTTACGATCAATCAAATATAAACGATGTTTGATTGATGAACGTTAATCCTAACGCCTTCTATGTCCTATTACTCTACTATTTATTTATAAAGTTTTTAAAATGTTGAGTAGCGTAGTATTGGAAAAAGGTTAAACCCTAACTTAAGACGATAATCGACGTTGAACGGTTTATGATATCACGTTAATCCCTGTGGAACGATATAAAAACGATACTTACTTTTGACTAACATCAAAATGGCGCCGCTGCCGGGGATTAAAGTTATGATATTATAATCATTGCAACTTTAATTATGGTTTTAAGCAATTTTGCACAAAATTCTTTTATATATATAACTATTATTCCTTATCCATCTTGTTTGCTAATTCTTTGTGGTCAGATTGTTGAAATCGTATATGCGAGGTCAAGTATCGGAGGACCAACTTCTTTTTGATTCCGAGATAGAGAGAACAGCTCGTAGAAACAATAGCAAGAATCGGAAAAAGAAGCAACAAGCAAAGAAAAGGCAACAAGAGGAAGCTTCTGTTTCTAGTCATTCATCTAGTCCAAGTCCAAGCCAAGAGTTACAAATGGCTGCAGCAGGAGATCCTGGAGGTTCAGGCGGTCGTGGGATGCCATGTCATAATAGCCCACGCCGTTTTGCACAATTGGGGAAAACGCCGCGGACTACCAAGCAAACCGAGATGAAGGCAGGGATCTTACAAATTCTTTATGCTAATCTCTTCTCAGGATTGGACCATGAAGACCCGTTCCAACATCTCACAAAATTTTACGAGATTGCGGGTACCCTTGGTGAGACGGAAAACAACGAGGAGGCTATATTCATGAGGATGTTTCCTCATTCATTGATTGGCAAAGCTAAGGAGTGGTATTTGGACCAGCCACCGACGGTAATGACGAATTGGAACACGCTTGAGGAGAAATTCCTTGAGAGGTTCTTCCCTCAGAATCGTTTCATGGAGGCGAAGACAACTATTGCTGTGTTTTCACAAGGTACTAGTGAGACGTTATGTGAAGCGTGGGAGCGTTTCAAGTCATTGCTCAGAAGATGTCCTAATCATGGATTTGATGACTTAACACAAATTCATCTATTTCGGAACGGGATGCAACAACAATCCAAGCTATTGCTTGACGCTGCAGCTGGTGAGCTCTTTTTCGATGGCGTAGAATGCGTCTAATCACCGGGCTCTAACGACTATTCAGAGTCATCTGCATGACAGTGGCCAGAGCACATGGACGCCAGCCTTCTTCTCAGAGCACATAGCTTGGCCTGGGGACAGGCCTTTCTTTCCTGGAGGGGCAGCTGCAGCAGATGTTGGTGATGAGGATGCCGGTGATGATGGTGACGACGATGCTGATGTTGATGACGATCTTGGGGATGACTCCTCAGCAGCTACTAGGAGCATTGACCGTATGGCAGCAGACCTGATTGATGCAAAAGAATGAAGTTTTTATTGATGCCATCGCTACAAGCGCAGAAGCCATCGCTAGTAGCGAGGATAGGCAGGGATTTCCAGGTTTTCATCGCTTGAAGCGAGCTTAGGCAGGGATTATCAAGAGTTCATCTTGAAGCGATGAACTGGACGCTTGAAGCGAGCCTAGGCAGGGAATTTCAATGATCCATCGCTTGTAGCGACAGACCTTGTCGCTACAGCGACCAGAGGGCGGTTTAATGCTGATGGATGACGTGGAGCTCTTGGATTGGCCAGTTGACTTCCTCGCTACAAGCGACAGGCTGGTCGCTTGTAGCGAGCGTGCATTTTTTCAGCATATAAATGTATTTTGAAGCTCATTTTTTATATATAGTTTTTTATCAGATTTAATATTTTCCAGAGCTCAAAATAGTTGTTATCTAAGAGAGAGAATAGGTATAGAAGGAGGAAAACTTCAAATAGCAAATTGATTTGGATTGAAGAATAAATTAAGAAGCTTTGAGAAATCAAGCCTCAATATATCTTCATCTTCCTTTCTTGTTTTGCAATAGTTGTCATGACAATGATCAACTAATCTCCTTTGTTGGGATTAATAGGTAATCAATCATTCCATGTTGTAAACTTTTGATTATTAAATATATGATTCTAGCATTTTTATATACCATTGAATTTCTTCTTGCTTTTCACTCTTATGTTTGATTTAAATGTTGTTGAAAAAGACTTTTGAATCTAGGTTTAGAATGATTTTCTATCAAGATAAGAAATTCTAGAAATGGGATTTGGTTTTGATAATTACATTTAAGTATTGGATCGTAAAGCTTTTGAATCGTTTAATAGATTAAGAAATCATCGATTAAACGATACGATCGATCTCACGACGTCATTTGGGAAATCAATGATGTTGTTGAGCAATACGTAATAATGTCATATATAAGAAAAAGCTAGAATCCGTATTTACGATCAATCAAATATAAACGATGTTTGATTGATGAACGTTAATCCTAACGCCTTCTATGTCCTATTACTCTACTTTTTATTTATAAAGTTTTTAAAATGTTGAGTAGCGTAGTATTGGAAAAAAGGTTAAACCCTAACTTAAGACGATAATCGACGTTGAACGGTTTATGATATCACGTTAATCCCTGTGGAACGATATAAAAACGATACTTACTTTTGACTAACATCAAAATGGCGCCGCTGCCGGGGATTAAAGTTATGATATTATAATCATTGCAACTTTAATTATGGTTTTAAGCAATTTTGCACAAAATTCTTTTATGTATATAACTATTATTCCTTATCCATCTTGTTTGCTAATTCTTTGTGGTCAGATTGTTGAAATCGTATATGCGAGGTCAAGTATCGGAGGACCAACTTCTTTTTGATTCCGAGATAGAGAGAACAACTCGTAGAAACAATAGCAAGAATCGGAAAAAGAAGCAACAAGCAAAGAAAAGGCAACAAGAGGAAGCTTCTGTTTCTAGTCATTCATCTAGTCCAAGTCCAAGCCAAGAGTTACAAATGGCTGCAGCAGGAGATCCTGGAGGTTCAGGCGGTCGTGGGATGCCATGTCATAATAGCCCACGCCGTTTTGCACAATTGGGGAAAACGCCGCGGACTACCAAGCAAACCGAGATGAAGACAGGGATCTTACAAATTCTTTATGCTAATCCCTTCTCAGGATTGGACCATGAAGACCCGTTCCAACATCTCACAAAATTTTACGAGATTGCGGGTACCCTTGGTGAGACGGAAAACAACGAGGAGGCTATATTCATGAGGATGTTTCCTCATTCATTGATTGGCAAAGCTAAGGAGTGGTATTTGGACCAGCCACCGACGGTAATGACGAATTGGAACACGCTTGAGGAGAAATTCCTTGAGAGGTTCTTCCCTCAGAATCGTTTCATGGAGGCGAAGACAACTATTGCTGTGTTTTCACAAGGTACTAGTGAGACGTTATGTGAAGCGTGGGAGCGTTTCAAGTCATTGCTCAGAAGATGTCCTAATCATGGATTTGATGACTTAACACAAATTCATCTATTCCGGAACGGGATGCAACAACAATCCAAGCTATTGCTTGACGCTGCAGTTGGTGAGCTCTTTTCTGATGGCGCAGAATGCGTCTAATCACCGGGCTCTAACGACTATTCAGAGTCATCTGCATGACAGTGGCCAGAGCACATGGACGCCAGCCTTCTTCTCAGAGCACATAGCTTGGCCTGGGGACAGGCCTTTCTTTCCTGGAGGGGCAGCTGCAGCAGATGTTGGTGATGAGGATGCCGGTGATGATGGTGACGACGATGCTGATGTTGATGACGATCTTGGGGATGACTCCTCAGCAGCTACTAGGAGCATTGACCGTATGGCAGCAGACCTGATTGATGCAAAAGAATGAAGTTTTTATTGATGCCATCGCTACAAGCGCAGAAGCCATCGCTAGTAGCGAGGATAGGCAGGGATTTCCAGGTTTTCATCGCTTGAAGCGAGCTTAGGCAGGGATTATCAAGAGTTCATCGCTTGAAGCGATGAACTGGACGCTTGAAGCGAGCCTAGGCAGGGAATTTCAATGATCCATCGCTTGTAGCGACAGTCCTTGTCGCTACAGCGACCAGAGGGCGGTTTAATGCTGATGGATGACGTGGAGCTCTTGGATTGGCCAGTTGACTTCCTCGCTACAAGCGACAGGCTGGTCGCTTGTAGCGAGCGTGCATTTTTTCAGCATATAAATGTATTTTGAAGCTCATTTTTTATATATAGTTTTTTATCAGATTTAATATTTTCCAGAGCTCAAAATAGTTGTTATCTAAGAGAGAGAATAGGTATAGAAGGAGGAAAACTTCAAATAGCAAATTGATTTGGATTGAAGAATACATTAAGAAGCTTTGAGAAATCAAGCCTCAATATATCTTCATCTTCCTTTCTTGTTTTGCAATAGTTGTCATGACAATGATCAACTAATCTCCTTTGTTGGGATTAATAGGTAATCAATCATTCCATGTTGTAAACTTTTGATTATTAAATATATGATTCTAGCATTTTTATATACCATTGAATTTCTTCTTGCTTTTCACTCTTATGTTTGATTTAAATGTTGTTGAAAAAGACTTTTGAATCTAGGTTTAGAATGATTTTCTATCAAGATAAGAAATTCTAGAAATGGGATTTGGTTTTGATAATTACATTTAAGTATTGGATCGTAAAGCTTTTGAATCGTTTAATAGATTGAGAAATCATCGATTAAACGATACGATCGATCTCACGACGTCATTTGGGAAATCAATGATGTTGTTGAGCAATACGTAATAATGTCATATATAAGAAAAAGCTAGAATCCGTATTTACGATCAATCGAATATAAACGATGTTTGATTGATGAACGTTAATCCTAACGCCTTCTATGTCCTATTACTCTACTATTTATTTATAAAGTTTTTAAAATGTTGAGTAGCGTAGTATTGGAAAAAAGGTTAAACCCTAACTTAAGACGATAATCGACGTTGAACGGTTTATGATATCACGTTAATCCCTGTGGAACGATATAAAAACGATACTTACTTTTGACTAACATCAGCGTTCACGATTCAACATTCAAAAGGAATCTAACAGCAGTGTGTTTATTAGAAGATAAAGATGATACATGGTTGCAATTAGTAGCTGCTGAATTCAACATCTCTGAAACATGTTATTTGACTCCTATTCATGGAACCTCTATTCCTCGTTTTGGTCTCAGATGGTTCACTCATGTTACTGAGGTACTGCAATTTATCACCACAACTCATACATACTTTTTTCTTTTGGTATAATGTAACTGTAGAATTTAAGAGCCAAGCACATGTGACATTTTTTTAAAGCAAGTTGAGTATGACTCATAGTTATTAATAAGCAGATAGGGCCTTAAAAGCTTCAGAGGTAATGTTGTAATATAGATTGTAGCATTTAAATACCGTCTGTACACTGTAAACTCTAATATTTAATTGATAATACAAAGCAACTGGCGCATGTCTCTGCAGTCTGAAATGTAGGCAATATTGCCAAACACCGGCTGTTTGTTATTTGCGTTGATTGTTTCATTACTCTTTTGAACAAAGGTTGTTGTTTTAACGTAACAAAAGCGAAACTAAATGATTGATAAAGAGAAGAAAAAAAACAGACATTAGCGCCAACAAAACTAAAATGTAAGCTAGAGAAATTTAAGAATACCCCTAATTTGGCCATTGTATTGATGTGCTTTTAGGGACAGTTTTTTTGTGTTTATTTAGTTTATATCTTTGTGATTTAGATGTGACAATAATAAACTCATCTTCATATTCACAATTTTTAACATTATTGACATTACATGGATGCTATTATAATACCATAGGTCAATCTTTGTGGCCATGCTACACTAGCAGCTTCACACACACTGTTTTCATCTGGTTTGTGGACAAGAGCATTATCGAATTTGTGACACGATATGGAATTTTAACTGCTAAAAAGATTGATGTCACTAGTGGATCAAATTTGCTGAACGGTGAAGCTTTGGTTGGATTTTATATTGAATTGGATTTTCCTACTGACCCTATTGCAGAACTCACTCATTTCTGGAGCATTGAATGATGCTTCCATTATTGATATAAAGATGACAACAAATGGAGATAATTTACTTGTAATTCCTCTTCTCCATTCCACATTTATTTATTGTTTGATAAGCATATATTAATTAGTGGTTACTGGTTATGGTAGCCGCATGATTTGAAAAAAAAAAGTGTTGTTAATAGTAAACTTGTATAGACAAATCACTAATTTGCTCATAAAACAATTTTGAAACCATCTAGTTAATTTGTAATTTGCATTATCGGAGCATCCTTGCTGAAAAAGATTAAAATGCAAGCAAATGATGGGTGAATCTTTGGGCTCTATGAATGCCAAGGAACTAAAAAATCTGGAGTCTAAATTAGAAAAAGGAATAAGTAGGATTTGTTCCAAAAAGGTATATATATTTCTTATGTTATCAACAAGTCCTTTCTACATTTTTTTTTATAGGATTCATGATTTGATCTATGATGTGCTGATAAATCCTGCATTTTTCTGACTCTCTCCTTTCTTTTTGCTTGCTCTACGATCCAAATATCAACATCAAAATGAGCTGTTAATTGCTGAAATCGAATACATGCAGAAGAGGGTAAACACTTTTTTCATGTATTCATGTTTTTATTGAATGTAATCTATACACATTTTTCTTCTTTAGTAACAAATTCAAATTATATCATGATTTGTATTGCCCTAAGTTTCAAATGAAGTATCATATATTAACTTATATGTACACAACAGGAGATAGACTTGCACAATAACAACCAAGTGTCTTATGGTTTGTTGATTTTGGTGTGTGTAGATAGCTGAAAGTGAGAGGAACCACAACCACCATAGCAATATTAATATGAGTATGTTGCCTGGAGGCACCAACTATGAATCTATGCAGTCTCAGAATCAACAGCAGCAATATGAGTCTCGTGGATAATTTCAAGTGTCTAGATTACAATCCAGTAGTAGTCAAATGACTGCATTACAACCAAGTAGTCAGTATGCAAGACAAGACCACATGTCCCTTCAATTAGTGTAAGTAAGATTCTCTCCCTAATTTATCGCACATTTCACATTCATTCGTTGAATATAATTATCGAAACGTTGGTAAAGAAATAATTAACATAGTAAAAAAAAATATAATGGAGACCAATAAAAAGGACCGAAAAATCTCGAGAAGGTCACGTACTTAGAGACGAAGTTATAGTAATTATCTTGTATGCCCCTTATATTGGTTTTGGTGTAAACTTGCCCTTTTTTTTTAGTGTGAAGTTGGATTATCATAAGAAAACTTTTGAAAATAGATATAATTATCTTTTTTAATTAAGTTGTTAGCAAAACACTACATTATATTAGTAACAAAGTAGTCATATTCTATGAATACAAACACATCACTATTTATATTAAATTTATCTTTTTCTCAAGGGTTAATAAATAGCATAAATTTTTTATCACATCTGCAAGGTGCTGTGCTTCAGGAATATAAACTTGGGTATTTTTCTGCGAGTTAATTTTCTGGTTGTCTCAAATGTTCACCATAATGCTTTTTTATAATCTTCTAAGAAGTCCAGATGAGAACCAGAAGGATCAGAACATGAAAAGAAGAAGATCAAGGTTCACAAGAAAAGTTCTAAGACTTCAACTTCTAAAGTGATATCAGAAGCTGCAAGTCTGGAACCAGTTGAGGTTCTGCCAACAAGAACCAGAACGATGACTGAAGCATCTCCTAAGCAGAAGAAGAGAAAGCTTAGGAAGATGATTGTAGAAAAAGAAGAAGTGGGAGCTTCTGAGAATCTGGTTAGATCAAAAAGGTTGAAGGATGCATAAAATGTGCTGAATCTTGCTGAAAGACTGAAGAATAAGTCAGCTAATGAAACTCAGAAGGTCATGACTAAACTTCTGAAGGTCAAGTCAGAATTTATACCAGAAGTTACAAGCACTGTAAGTAACACTGTACTCTCAACTTCTGATAATCCCATAGATGTAGAATCCCCTGACTCTGACTATCAACCTCTGACCAAAATGTACCCTAACCTTCCTCAAAACAAAACTTTTTCAACCAAACCTGTTTCTGAACCTAACCCTGTATCAGTTTTTGAATCTATTCCAATACCAGACTCTGAAGAATGTTTTGATATTCCCCCTATTCAAACATGTCTTCCTGGTGATAAACCAATCACTGTTCCACATATTTTGAGACCCAGAACCCAAGCTTTCATTAATAACCTCATCAAAAGGAGGAACTACATCAATTCTGTTAGACAAGTTCCTAACAGAGGAGATATTGCTCCAATTTTTGGTGAAACATTTACCAGAACCATCCCTAAATCTGAAACTGAGATTGATGATTCAGAGGAAATAGCCTTTGAATTAGCCAAGAACAAGAAACAGGGTGAATACCTTGAGAAACTAGAAGAACTTGACAATTCTTCAAAGTCAATCATTTATCATGTTTCTCAACCTTTACCTTTACCCACAAATGACCTTAGTTCTTCATCATGTCTTATCACAACATCTAGGTGGAGAACTACCATCTCAACAAACAACTGAAACCTCACCTCACACAGAAACTACACAATCAACCTCTGAAACAGAACTTCAAATAACTGTTTCAAAAATACCCTTAGTTATCATACCTATTGAAACTTCTACACCAACCAAATCAAACTCAGTCTCTGATACTGATTCAGTATCAGAAGACCAACCTTTAAAAGCTGAAACAATACATTTTGCCAAACCAGAGTCTGACCAAGTAGCCTCTGATGATATTATTATTTCTGAGAGATCAGAAGGTGAAATTCCTAAACCCAACCCAGCCTCTGAGAGTGACATAAACTTAGTAGTATCAGAACCTGTATCTGATACTTCTGATCAAGTCCTACCAGACATTCCTACTTCTGATGCAAGCTGATTTGATTCAACAGAAGCACAAGCAGGCTGCTTTACAAGCAGGATGCTTTACAAGTTCTTTCAGAAGTGCTTCTACAGTCTTCTTCTGATAGTGCTTCAGAAGTTGCTTCTTCTGATAGTGCTTCTGCAGCTTCTGATAGTGCTTCAGAAGTTGCTTTCTTCACAGTCTTCTTCTGAACCTTTGCCTTCTTGGTAGGTTCAGCTTCTGGTACTGCTTGAGGTTTAAGAGATTAGTGATTTGAGTGCACTTCTGCTTTTTTTATATATTGTTCATTATGTGTTTATTATAGATATCGATGAAATTAAATGCAGGTTATGCAGGATCATTGACAAGTGTAGCTTCTCCAAGAGTGATTTGCTGAAGATCCACAAATTAGAAAGTTGAAATCTGATTTATTATGCCCTGTTGTAGAAGTGATTGTAAGTTTTTTTTAGGTATGAAGTGATTGTATAACTGATTGTAAGTTGTAACTTGATAGTATGTCATTTTGTCTGATATGCTGTTATAAATAGTGATTCAAATTTTGTTACCATAAATTAAATGAGCAATGAAGTATATACATACATATATTTTGATTTCTTTGAGTATTAAGTAATTGGTTTGGGTGAATGGTATAAGAGTTCATAGTTAGGGAGAATTATTCTAGTTAGGTCATTTCAAGAATTTATTTATTTTGACAAATTTCAAGAATTTATTCTAAAAATTGATTATAGTAATCAATTTCAAATTCTAATGATTTTGGTTATATATTTTATTATATTTATAGAGTAAACTAATTTTAATGGTAATTTTATGAATTATGTATTTTTAGAATTTATAATAGAATGGAAAATATTAAAAAAAATGAATTATGTATTTTTATTATATTTTTTTCAGAATAATTAGAAGCTTTTAAATGGGGTGAACCGACTTAATAAAAGATTTTAAATCGGTTGAACCAATCTAAATTATGTTTATTAAATGGGATGAGTGACCAAACTTAAAAACCTGATTTTTTTACCCTTTTAACCTTTTTTAAATGGGTTAACCCGATTTAATTAGTATCTTTTAAATCGGGTGAACCGACTTAATAAAAAGAAATTTTGACCCTTTTAACCTTTTTTAAATGGGTTAACCCGGTTTAATTAGTATCTTTTAAATCGGGTGAACGACTTAATACAATTTTTTTTGACCCTTTTACCCTTTTTTAAATGGGTTAACCCGATTTAATTAGTATCTTTTAAATCGGGTGAACCGACTTAATAAATTTTTTTGACCCTTTTAACCTTTTTTAAATGTGTTAACCCGATTTAATTAGTATCTTTTAAATCGGGTGAACCGACTTAATAAAAAGATTTTAAATCGGGTAAGGGAGAAGACTTAAAATCAGAACGGTTTTTTAAATCGGCCACCTATAAATCGGTTCTGGAACCGATTTAAAAAGCCATATTCACCCGATTTAAAAAGTGTTTTCTGTACTAGTGAAGGGAACACCACATTTCAAATTATATAATCCGAAAACTCCAAGGGCATTTTTCAAAATCAGTAGGGCACGTGAGAAGAGGGTAGGGTGGAAAAAGAAATTCTGAATATCTATTGATAGTGAGGAAGAAAGGGTTTGGAGGGTTGGAGTTTCAGTATGAGCGAGAGGCAATAGAGAGTGAATGAGGGCGATGGATTTAGGAATTTAGGGTAATTTAGAGGTCTAAATAAAAGAGTAACCTACCCTCCCTTCAAAGATAATGACATTACAACTCCCTCCCTTCATGTTTCAAAACATACACAACCATCCCTTCAAAGATGTAAAATTATATATTTTGATCCGAATTTATATTTTTCAGTCAACTTTTGTTTAATTATGTTAACCAGTTTTTATTTTACCAAAATTACCTTTGTTCACTTATTTTTCATTGTCATATCTTCCATTTTTCTCATTCCATTGTGGAGAGTTCATCCCGTCATCCATTGTCGCATTTGATTTTAACAAGTTTTGTTGAAAAGATAACACACTTTGATATTGTTGTTGTGTTTGTGCTAGAGCTTCAAAATGCTAGGGTCTAGGTGGATTATACGGAGACCTACTTCGGAGCTTCAAGAGCAAGACCAAGAAAACCGATAGATTAATTGGATAAAAAAATGTCATTTTTGGTAAAATAAAGAAAATTGTGTAATATGGTTAAAAAGAAGATTAACTAAAAAATATAAAATCGAATCAAAATATATAATTCAACATCTTTGAAGGGAGGGTTGTGTATGTTTTGAAACATGAGTGGAGGGAGTTGTAATATCATTATCATTGAAGGGAGAGAAGAGTAATTTACTCTAAATAAAACTATCATGTACTCTATTAGTTATTGTAAAAGAGTTTACTTTTGTTATTTCTCAAACATACGTTTGGAAAATCGTGTTTTTTGTTAACCCTCCGGTTTCCAGAGGAAGAGGTCTTTAGTAATCCAAAGTTCAATCGAAATGTAAGTAAAATATAGCCAATAATTGTTCTATCCAGGAAATCATATCTAAACATTAATCTTATCACATAAAACTCTTTTTTAAATAAAAATACATTTTTGAAATAAAGTTTAATTGAAGCCTGTAAAATAAACTCATTTGCTTGTACCAAAAAAATACTCACTTGCTTTTTGGTCATATATGGAAGCTATCGAAGGTAACTAAAAATAATAATATGCATTGTATTTCATCAACAAAAGAAAAATGCATTGTAGATCTATCGAGAGAAAAAGAGGCGTTAAACTAGTTAAATATTCGATATTTCCACCAGTGTTATCTCAATTGATAAATATGATGAAATTGTTAAGTTAGAAGCCATGATCGAGATAGTTATTTTCAAATGGCTATTTTGTATGTGTGTGTTTTCAAATGACTATTTTCATTTTGTTTATCTAAAAAACAAAATAGTTAAATATTCATGATTAGTTTTTAACCTAATTCAAAATTTGTTACATATGCTTTGTTTTAAGTTTTTTTTACTGACCTTCCGATTCTAAGATAAAAGGGTATGTCAATTTGAAGTTTGGTCGGGATGTAAGTGAAATTTGACCTAGAATAATTTTATCAAGGAATCAAATTCGGTTCTCTTGTTTTTAAACAAGTTTTTTAGGTGAACAATCTGATACGATTAAATTTTGGTAGGTATGTTATTCAACATTCTTCTTGATCAAAAATTATTCTATCAAAGAATCGAACTCGATTCTCTTGTTGAATATAAAATTTGTAGATTAGTATAAATAAAATTCACCACCAAGTGTTTTGGCATTCAAAAAATAACAAGTATCTTTTGAGAAAATTAGAGTTTGTTTCTTTCACTACCTTTCCTTCGGTTCCTGAGCCAGTTTCCTCAGCTTGTTATATAATATCTTAATTGCCATAAAAAATGACCCTTGAAGACTAAAAAATTGGACTTAACAAGAGGCACATGGCGTGTTGAGCAGACTAAAAAAGTAAACATCTCAACATTTTATTTTTATCCGGTAAATCAATACAATAATACACCGAACTCATAACGGGTATCTTTAGGTTATAATCTTTATCTTTATCTTTATAATAATACTAAATATTAAGTGGTGTTGTCCTAACCCTAATTATTAACCTTAATTTTTAGTTCTGAAAAAAATCTATGAAAAAAACCCTGGTAGGGATCAAACTAGATACCACATGCTTCTAAATCACAAATCTTACCATCAAGGTACTGATGTTTTTGATGACATGTAATTGCTTCAATGTTATGTATTCAACACAAATTTCGGACTCTCTTTCTTTCAATCTCACAATCCCTAAATCATTTCTCACTCACTTTCATCTCTCTCACCATCATGCAATTTAACCTAATAACCATAATCCCGCCCTTTTTGACAGACCTAATTAATTTTTATGAAAAAAAAATCTGGAAGGAATTGAATCAGGTTGCACATAAAAATGTCATTTTTTTAAAAGCCACTAACAGCATTGCAATTCCTTTTTTGATAGCAGATCCTTTTCATTATTAACGGTTCCTTTTCATTATTATTTTTTCTTTCAATTACCGCATAACAGTTTCTTTTTATTATTTTTTTTCGGTTACCACATAACAGTTGATTTTCCTTTTTATAAATTTAACAGCTCTTGCGGTTAGGATCTGTTTCTAGGTGTACGCTTACTACGTGCTACGATATTAAAGTTGCATCTTTAAAATTGTTGATAATTTGACTAATTCAGATGATAATTTTATCATTAGAAACTTCACTTTTTAGTGTAATTTTGTCTACCTCTTTGTTTATCCTATATTATATTAATTACTTGAAATTATTTATTTTGCCTTTTTATTTGCAAAAATCACTACAGTAGATTATACCATTAATTTGTTTTCTCACTTTGAATTTTGAAACATGTTTACTATTTTCAATTTGCTTATTTTAGTTGTTCTTTTAACATGAATGTAATCGAATATGAAGGTTGAGAAAGAAGAAATTCGAAAACACAAACTGGTAATATTATTTGTTAACAAAATAAAGTTAATAACTTAAATTGGTGTAATTTTTTCACTTTTTCTTTTGTTTTTTTTTTTTCCGATCGTTTCATAACAAAGTACTGAATTTGTAAGTAAAAATATAATCAATTTGATATTTATATACGAAATTCTATAAAACTCATGCATCGCACGGGTTAGAGTCTAGTAATGTATTTGTATTAGTAGTATTGTATTAATTGACATGTCTGCATTGTTTTGAAATACATGTGATCATGTGAGTCTTTTGCATAGATACCTTCATCTAGGCATTCTTCTTAGTTCCTTCTCGATCAAGCTATCACCATGGAGTTTCACAATCCTTTTTTAAACTTTACATTCATGACCTTCTTTCTTTTCCTTTGGGTGCAATTCAAAATAGTTAAAAGATGGAGTAGTAACAATTCCAAAGACAATTTACCACCAATGTAACAACCCGATTTTCATTATTAGTTTATTAAATACTACTCCGTCCCAAAATATAAGCAAAAATGAGTCAACATAAGTTGATGTATTTGGTACAAATTTTGAACCAAATACATTAACTTTTGTTGACCAATTTTTGCTTATATTTTGGGACGGAGGGAGTATTATTTTATTTAATTATTGTTTTTATTAAGTGGGTGAATTGGTGAATTAGTGGATTTTTAGATGTAGTGTATGTCTTGAACCTAGCACGGTCAAAGCAGACATGACGATCGGCGCCAATGTCCATCCACCATCCATCAAATCCACCAACCATATTGATTTCAGTTATCATAGCGGTGTACGACTGCTCCTCAGTTGTCAAGTGAGCCTGAGCCGGTCTATTAGATTTGTACCTGCACTTGCGTGCCATATGACCTGGTTGTCCGCAATTGTAGCAATTGAATGGTTGAGCCGAGTCATTCTTTGGTGGTTGCTGATTTTGGGCCTTTGGGTGGTTCCCATTCTTATTCCGATTGGAATTTTTATTTGCAGGGCGGTTTTGATTCTTAAATTGTTTGCCATTAGGCTTCAGAACAGCACCTACAAATTTCTTTTTAGTGTTGTTGTTCAAGACATCGAATACGTCTTCTTTTAGGTTTTGTTTCCTTTCTTCTTCTTCTTCAATTCGAAGGCGAGTAATCAGACTTTCAAGAGAGAACTCCTTAGTCCTATGTCTAAGGGTATTCTTGAAGTCCTTCCAGGAGCCAGTTTATCAATAACAACAACAATTTGAAATTGTTCGGGTAACTTCATACCTTCAGCATAGATTTCGTGAGCTATCTTCTGAATTTCATGAGATTGAGCTTCCACAGATTTGTCATCAGTCATCTTGTAGTTCAGGTATCGGCTGACATCATACTTTTTGGATCGAGCTTCTTCAGTATCATTTTTTTTATGCAGCGCATCCCAAACTTGTTTAGTAGTATTGTAGAGTCTGTACAGATCGTACAAATCATCTCCGAGTCCATTCAAAATATAGTGTTTGCATAGAATCATTATCTTTCCAAAGGGTGATATCAGCATTGGCTTGTTTCACCATCTCAGCATGTTTGTTCTTCTCAGTAGGATCAGACGTACCTGCAGGAGCAGACGTATCTATATCCATAGGATTCTTACCGTTACTATCTGATCCGGTTGGAATCGAACTCTCTGGTATCACATGTATGTCCTCCTTCAAGACGTTGGCAACTTTTTTCGTGGTTAGAAGAAATAACATCTTTTGTTGCCAACGTAATGGCTTATTGAAGTCAACAGTTGTTCCAGACACGCTAATTTCTTCGGTAGTCATGGTGTTTTCAAATCGTCTTGAAATTGTTGTTTTTAGATTCAAAAAAGTACCTTATAAAAAGTAGAAATCACCACCGAAGATATTACCGGGTTGAGTCACGACCAAGTCGCTCTCTTTAAGACGTTTCGCGACACTAATCGAGTTTGTGCAAGATAGACTAACAACCGCGCCGCCTCCAGGATAAAATAGCTCAGTTCACCTGTTCGATTACGTACTGCGCCGTAAGTAATCGTTCGAAAAATTGCACCCTCAATATGGTATCAAACCACTCTATATGGTACGAAGACCACTCGAAATCGAAGGGACAGAAGGAGTAGAAGAAAGGAAGAAGGACTCGTCAACACAAGTCGAAAGAGGGAGAAGAGAAAGCACATGAAGCATCAACTGTGATTTTCGGTGTGTAGAATGCACTATGTGAGTTCTCTATTTATAGAGAAAATTCACAACTAATAAGTGAGAAACTTTGGGAACAAATAATTCAGCTAGTACAATAATATCTCAAATTGAGCACCAAAATATATTATATTGAGTACAAAAATATATTATTCAGTACAAAAAAATATTACTGAGTATCAAAATATATTTCAGATCACGTACTAAAATATATTAGATTGCTTACCAAAATATTTTAGATTATACACCAAAATATTTTAGATTGCGTTCAAAAATATTTTAGTAAAACTTGGGGACTAAAAAACACTTTCCAATAATGATTAAATTAATTACTTAATTTAACATTTCCAAATAATAAAATATATAAATATATTTTTTTTCTCTAGTGCTTACTTCGTTCACATAATTATGTACTCCTTCATAGGGGTACACCCCCACTATATAAACACTACTAATGTGTGTGTTCTATCCGATGTGGGACTTCCACTTTTTTCAATTCACACAACACTATTTTTACCCAACATGAGAATTTGTGTTTAGTCTTTTAACTCAATTTCCACACATGTTCCAACAAATAGTGTTTGACACAAAAGGGTATGTGGATGAGACAGAGTTGAATCAGTTACTATACATAAAGTGTATTATCAAAGAAACACTAAGGCTACATCCTCCTGGACCATTGTTACTCCCAAGAGAAAGTAGGGAAAGTTGCCAAATCAATGAGTATGATATTCCAGCTAAGACTAGGGTTATTGTCATTGCTTGGGCAATTGGAAGAGATTCAAAGTATTGGGTTGAAGCTGAGAGTTTAAAACCTGAGAGGTTTGTTAATAGCACAATTGATTTCAAAGGCATGTACTTCGAATTCATATCATTTGGGGGTGGAAGAAGGATGTGCCCAGGCATTGCATTTACCTTATCAAATGTTGATCCGTTAGGGCTAGAGATCTACGATCTGTAGAAGGTGGTAATGACTTTGAGTTAGCTACCTTTAGTTTGTGGCTTCCTTCTTCGAGAGGGGGGGGGGGGGGGGGGGGGGGGGGGTTATGTACATGCATACACTTCGACGATCATGTAAGGATGTGTCGAATTTGCGAGGTATTTATGATAGAAAATTTTGTACCTATGAAGAGGTTACGAGTTATCATTTATAGTGAAGAACTAGGGTTTTTACCCCTAGGTCGAGCGCTTAAGTTGTCAGATTGCTAAAGATAAACAAAAATCCTCGGCTGAGCTCTTAAGTTGTATGGCCACTAAGGATAAGCGAGTAAGACCTAACGAAAAACCCAAAGGTGTCAAGAAAGTGTTAAGGTCTTGGGTTGAACTTCTAAGTTATTTGATCGCTAAGGGCAAACACAAAAATAATGAGTAAGCCCTCAGCTAACAAGTCGAGGAATCAAGAAAATCTTAGGTCGAGCTTTTAGGCTGCCGAGTCACTAAGGATAAAGTAAAGGAGTTGCATTGAAGAATTCACTAAGTTACAGAGTTGCAAGTTACGAATTGAAATACAACACAAATCATTCAACTCAATACTAGAAATCCTCTGATTGCAAAAAATAAGATTGAGGAGAAATTATGATAGTCAAATAAACGAGTTTTCACTTATCCCCTCTTTCTTATCGAAAGTTATCATCGTACATTGTATTTTAAATTGTAATTTTTTTATCCTCTCTTTTGGAGTTAAACACTTGTTTCAAAACTCTTCATCATTGTAGCTTGATCCGGTAGTGACTGTTGTATACCTCAAAAGGTTTAGCCGTCCAGAATTTTTAAGATGATGACTAGAATATAGTTAATTTGACAATAATATACTCTGGTGGAAAATCCTTTGGGTTGAATGGACTAAACTTGTTTTAACTTAAGTCTTTACAATATAGTTGATTCAACCAAGAGCAATGTACATAAAGTTTAAAAAACCAAGTTGGCTAATTTTGTTTGGCTTGCCCTCGATTGGTGAGTGTTTTATGGTTATACAGAAGCAACACATGTCTGACATTACTATTTATAAAAAACTTAAAGGTTCCTCATCAACCAATCCTTAAAGAAAAACATTAAAACAACAATTAAAATATACATAATTTTTTTCAGTAAATACAACTCATAAGGTAAAACTTTGCAGAATCATTTGATCTGATGAGACGCAGGTGCAAACTCTCAATTCCAAACTTCTTTGGACTTAGTGTATGTGAGTGTGAATCTTGTTGTTTTAAACATAGTCTGAACCTAAGCTTTAATTTTGAAAAGAAAGAGAAAAAAAGACATATTTTGAACCCTCAACCACAGTTAAACTCTAGTACCTTGGAGACGCTCTTTCAAAATTTTAGTTGATGTTTTATTCATAGTAGACCAATTTAATACTAAATAAATTATTTTAGGATCAGCTCTTTTAAAATGAGCAACTTATTTTAAAGTGTAAAGTGAGTAATATAAATCGTTAATTAACAAATTAAAGGTATACACTATAAGCATATCATAACAAATCATGAGTTTGTTATAATAACAACCCTAGATTTTTTCAGTTTACACTTTACAAGATCCTTGGAGACGATGATGAAGCGAGATAGATGAGGATGATGAACAAATGATTTTTTTATATTGTTTTTTTTTTATGAATGCATGCATGAAGATGAAGAAGAGGAGTAGGGAAGATGATGAATAAAGGTAAACCAAATTAGGTGTTGATGGTGCACTATATTAGATCTAATAGACATGCATAATCTAATTGTCGCATTTTTTAAAAATAAATCAAACGGATAATATTAAAAAAAATTAATAAGGTATTTGATGGATCATCTACACTTTTGACACACCTTAGACATTGAGATTGAAAGTTAATGAAAAATGACTAATTTAACTCACCAAAATAACGTTAAGATCCAAAACGTAATAACAATTAATTAGAGGACTAAATAAAAACTATAAATAAGTTAAGGGACCAAATATGGGTACAATTTATGTGCAAATTGCAGAATTGTGACCCACATTAAAACTGCTATTAAGTGCAGAGCGTGTCCAATCATTTACGTCCATAAGAGAAGATGAAGTGTCAAATCTTGTTAAATCAATAACTGCAAGTGAAGGATCAGTTGTTAATCTATCTCATAAGATATTCTCAATGACATATGGGATAACAACGCGGGCTGCTTTTGGCAAAAGGAGCAAACACCAACAAGTGTTTAAATCAGCAGTAGAGGAAATAGTAATTTTGTTGGGAGGCATTTGTATTGTTGATTTGTATCCTTCTATTAAATTGCTTCAATGCGTTAGTAGGGCGAAGGCCAAAATGGAAAAAAGTTCATAAAGAGATTGATATGATATTGCAAGACATTATCGACGATCACAGAAGCATTCACAAGGAAGATAGCAATGATGAAGATCTAGTAGATGTTCTTCTCAAGATTCAACAGGAAAATTATCACTCACAGTATCCTTTAACCGATGACAATATGAAGTCAATCATCCAGGTTAGTCAACAATCAAAAGTGTTAGCAAGTTTATTTCGCAATTTATTAAAAACTAGTTTATAAATTTGCATATATGCTTAGAAGTCAGATTTCCAAGAGGAAAAAAAAAAAAAAAGATTATCTTGATTAATAATAGTATTTGGGTGAGAACATCAAATTAATGACTTAACTTTTGGGTAGTGCTATATGGAAGAAAATGCATGCTTGTTTTTGTTTAGAGAATAGACAGTGTTAATGTTAATCTATTTGTTCACTGCTGGTACCAAAACATCGTCAGAGGCTGTGTTATGGGCGATGTCTGAGATGGTAAAGAACCCAAAGGTAATGGAAGAAGCACAAGTTGAAGTAAGAAGAGTGTTTAATAAAAAGGGGTATGTGGATGAGACAGAGTTGCACCAATTGATATACTTAAAGTCTGTTATCAAAGAAACACTGAGGTTGCATCCTGTTGCACCATTGTTAGTGCCAAGAGAAAGTAGGGAGAGATGCCAAATTAACGGGTATGAGATCCCAGCTAAGACGAGAGTGGCTATTAATGCTTGGGCTATTGGAAGAGATCCAAGGTATTGGGTTGAGGCTGAGAGATTTAAACCTGATGAGAGGTTTGTTAATAACCCTATTGATTTCAAAGGCACAGACTTTGAATACATACCATTTGGTGGTGGAAGGAGGATGTGTCCAGGTATTGCATTTGCCTCACCCAACATTGAGCTGCCTCTTGCTCAGTTACTTTACCACTTTGATTGGAAACTTCCCAATAAAATGAAGAATGAAGAGTTGGATATGACTGAGTCATTTGGCATTACTGCACGTAGAAAACACGAACTATACTTAATTCCTATTACTCGTCGTCTTTAATATGTATTGTCTAAGTAAACAAGTTCAGAAACGATGTTCCTAATAAAATTTGCATTGGTTATCTTTGAGTGAATAGACATTTTGGTCCTTAAATTTGCATGCACATATCACTTTCATCCCTCAAAATTTTGAAATATCAAATATGTCCTTGAATTTTACAAATGTCAATCAATTCAGTCCCTTCATCAAGTCAAACCGTTAACAGTGCTGACGTGTCACGTTAAGTGCTGACGTGGAATTCTAAGTCAGTTTCCACGTGTACATAGACGAATTTGATCGAAAAAAAAATTTTGATTTTTTTTTTTACTTTTTTAAAATAAAAGTCAATACAAATTTTATACTGTCAAATCGATCCCTGAATTATTCATTAAAAATCAAATTGGTCTCTGAATTATGTCACTCACTGTCAAATCGATCCATGAAATTTTTTTTTATCTATCAATTTAATCATTGATGTAAAAAAAAATTCTCTTAAGTTAACAAAAATGGTATATATTCTTTCACGAGTTTGAAAGACTTTTTGGTGTTGTTTCACGTTCACATGACACCAAAAGACAAAAATGTACTTGCAAATTGCAATAGCACAAAAGGCACCTTACCCTTTTCTCGAACGAGTCTACTACCATACAACAAGGAGAATTTTACCATCTATAAGTAGAAGAGGTTCGTCACATATTCATATTGAACGATGGGAGTCTAAGCTAATGCCCACTCATCCCTCATTCAAGCTTGTGCCACTCGCCCACTCATCCTCCAAAGTATGCTGATAATTTTAATTTGATTTTCAAATTAATCTTTGATGTTTTACAAGCAAAAAACTCAAACACCATCTCATAAATTGTAACCTTCCCTAAGTCATTCTTTTGTGAAGTGATTGAGCATGATTATTGTATAGTCCATTGAGACTAAGTTTGTAACTGATAAGCCTATTGAGAATGTGATAATATATGGTGATCTAAGAAAGAAGAACTGATAGTTGAGAAAACATTCATCTCAACTACATATATAGTAAAAAATCTCACAGGAGTGTGAGGATTGAACTAACTTATATTTAGTGAATTAATATAAATTTTTGACGGTGTTGCACCTTTAGGCCATGTGATACGACCTTTGATGGGTATGTTTGGATAGAATCCCGTTTCTTTTGAGGCAAGGGCGAGGGTTTGGTTGTTTCTCTCGTAGTTGCACTCTTATCCTTTGAAGTTGATAAATGAAACCAACTTCAATTGATAACGAATGCTCAACAAACATAACCATAAGGTGTTTTGGAAAGTGGCCATAGTCCAAAACTAATTCAGATTTTTTTTTCCGGTAAGGATTATTGATTTGGTGATAATGACATATAATTACAAGTCTAGCAAGACCCTATTTGAAAAGGATAGACTAGCAAATGGAGAGTGTCTGAAATCACTACTGTCTTTTGGTTTAACTATGTAGTGTTATTATTAATTTTTACAAATAATTTATTTGACATAATGATCGAAGTAAATAATACACTAAGCTCTTCAAAATGTTAGTGGATGATTTTTTCATGTGCATGACACAAAAAATATAATTCCACAAAAAAAATGCAAAATATATTTTAAATGAAATTTGCATGAGTCTGCCTAAAATTGATAGGATCAATTTAATTAGCCCTTGAAGACGGGAAGATGTCACATGACGTGCTGCAATTTAAGTAAGTCTTAATCGCAAATTATTAATATGATGCCTGTTCCTTGACTTCCAAAGTTTTTATAATGTTCACATAAAAAAAATAAGAGTTTTCTAAGTATTTTGATTTAGGGTTGTTTTATTTTGACTCCACAAAGTACACCTTATTCTTCGTGTGTGTGTGTCTTTTTATTAAATTGCTTTGGATTGGATGGTATCAATATTTTTAATTATATGTGCTTAGGTGTATTGGAGGATATTATGCAATGATGAGCTCCTATTTTTGACCACACCAAGCACACCTTATGCTTCATTTGTGTCTTTATTAAATTGCTTTGCAAATATATAAAAATATTAAACAACGGGTGTTATGAATCATAGAATCTCGAGGATAAAGGTCATAGTGTTCGACAAGAAAGAGTGTATAAGAGTATTCGTGTGGGAGATTCTCATGGAGACTCGTAGTAGAATGAATTAGATTTGATAAAAGATAACAATAGAGTACAATAGTAAGAGATATTTATAAAATGAGTTAGTCTAACTAACTCTTAACTACCTAACCAACCAACTAACCAGGCCTGGCTTTGGGGTGCGCAAGCAACTCAACCAAGCCGGGCCTCCAAAAGCTATGGGCCTAAAAAAAATTAAGTCTAATACCCACTCCCCATTCAAATAAAAAAAATATATGTTACTTTTTTTCTTTTTTCGATACATGTTTGAGTTTTTTTTCTAGATTTTAGTTCTCCTTTCTGGACATAAATCTGATGTTATTAAACTACTCTCAATTTGTATAATCACTTAATCAGTCAATTTGAAAAGCTATTTCATTGAAAGAATCACAACAATCATTTTTTTTCTCGCATAAACCTTTTGTTTTCCCCTTTCCCACGACGGAGGAGTGACAAATCCAAACGACACCGCCGTTAGGTAAATTTCACCTCTTTTTCGATTAATTTTTTTTATTTCGTTTCATGTTTAGAAGTTCTTCTGATTCTGATTTTTTAATGAAACTTAACTACACAAAAAAAATGCATTTTTATTTTACTGGGGGTCAATTTTACTATGAGAGTCGAGCCTCCTATTTCATAGGAACGGCCCTGCAACTAACCATAGTTTACATATCAACTAACTATGGTTTATTCACTATACTCTAATAACATGCACATGGTTGGTGCGGAGAAAATGTTATTAAATAATATTTCTTTACATTGTACTCTGCATTAGAACGTGTATCTTAATGTTTAATACTTTAGTGATTTTATATTAGTATTTGCTGTGTATTAATTAACATGTCTGCATTGTATTGAAATTGCAAGTGATCTTTTGAGTGTTTTGCATAGAAACCTTCCTAGTCAAGGCACTCTTTAGATTCTCTAGATCAAGCTACCAACATGGAGCTTCACAACGCTTTTTCTAATATCATCTTCATGCTCTCCTTTCTCTTCCTCTTAGTGCTATTCAAAATAGTTAAAAGAAGGAGTTTTAACAATTCCACTACCAAATTGCCACCAGGACCATGGAAACTACCCCTCATAGGAAACATACATCAGATTAGTGGCAGCTCACCCCCCCATCACCGCTTCAAAAACTTGGCAGAAAAATATGGACCTTTGATGCACCTTAAACTAGGAGAGGTACCATACATAATAGTTAGTTCACCAGAAATGGCAAAAGAGATTATGAAAACACATGACCTTACATTTTGTGATAGGCCAAATGTTCTTTTGCCTAGAATATTTACTTACAATGCTAGAGATATCGCCTTCTCTACATACGGAGAACTTTGGAGGCAACTAAGAAAGATATGTGTTGTAGAGCTATTAAGTGCAAAACGTGTCCAATCATTTAGGTTCATAAGAGAAGAAGAGGTGTCAGATCTTGTTAAATCAATATCTGCAAATGAAGGATCAATTGTTAATCTCTCTAAGTCGATTTTCTCAATGACTTATGGAATCGTGGCACGTTCAGCGTTTGGGAAAAAGAATAGACACCAACAAGTGTTCAAATCAACAATAGAGCAAGCATTAGGCATATTGGGAGAATTTTGTATTGCTGATTTGTATCCTTCTATTAAAATACTTCAAAAGGTAAGCAGAGTGAAGACCAGAGTTGAGAAACTACAAGGAGAAATTGATAAGATATTGCAAGACATCATCAATGATCATAGAAGCAATCACAGTAAAACAAGCAAGGATGAAGACCTAGTTGATGTTCTTCTCAAGGTTCAACATGAAAATGATCACTCACAACAACCCTTGACTGATGAAAATATAAAATCAGTCATTCAGGTTAGTCTACTGCCAAACATGTTAATATGCTTTCCTTTTTCACAATTTAAATACTAATATTTTGGAGAAAACATCAGGTTAATAACCTATTTTCTGGTTGTAATATATGGAAGAAAATACATGCTCGTTTAGATCATAAATATTGTTACTGTTAATCCATTTGCAGGACTTGTTCATTGCTGGTAGCGAAACATCGTCAGGAATTGTGTTATGGGCGATGTCTGAGATGATAAAGAACCCAATAGTAATGGAAGAAGCACAAGTTGAGGTAAGAAGAGTGTTTGATAAAAAGGGGTATGTAGACGAGACAGAGTTGCATGAGTTGACATACTTAAAGTGTGTCATCAAAGAAACATTGAGACTACATCCTACTGTACCTTTGTTGGTTCCAAGAGAAAGTAGAGAGAGATGTGAAATCAATGGCTATGAGATCCCAGCTAAGACAAGGGTTGCTGTCAATGCTTGGGCAATTGGAAGAGATCCAAAGTATTGGGTTGAAGCTGAGAGTTATAAACCTGAGAGGTTTGTTAATAGTCCAATTGATTTCAAGGGCACAGACTTTGAATACATACCATTTGGTGCTGGAAGAAGGATGTGTCCAGGTATTGCATTTGCCTTACCCAATGTTGAGCTGCCTCTTGCTAAGTTACTTTATCACTTTGATTGGAAGCTTCCCAATGGAATGAGCCATGAAGAACTTGATATGACTGAATCATTTGGGCTTACTGTTGGAAAAAAGCATGATGTATGTTTGATCCCTATTACTCGTCGTCCTTAATAAAGATAGAATGATTATGTTGCTTTCAGTACTTAGCAATTGGAGAATGATTGTAATAAAGATAGAAAGTAAGATTCATTTCTCCCATGATGGAGTATGATGTTCCTAATAAAGTTTGTACTTGTAATTTTTACAAATAGATTTATTGTATACCACAAACATAGCATGTGTTATAATGAAGTTGTAAACTATTGAAGTATGGTCGCACAATGTTTTCATGTTCTTGTTAACCAATGTCCTAAGGGCATTGGTTAAAGAATTCATAAATAGAAATTTGATCTTGAAAATATGAATTGTTACTTTTGATCAAATAATAATTACACAACTTTTTTATAAAGAGAATAATCAAAGAGACGTATCAAGTTATTGATATAGTTCACGGTATATATGATCATAATCATAAATTTACAAAAGTACTAAATCTATAATTTCATAGATACGTGACATAAAAAAGATGAAGGTTTGTGGACTTGTGACATGATGAAAGTTTTTAGAATTCTTGGTTATTTTTAGAATTCCTGTTTACAGGTTGAGATGTTAATATGTGAATTGAAAGATGTTAGTGTACAAGAGCTGGCTGAGGTGCACATGGTAAAGATGTGGTTACATTACATGGTTCCAAATGATGATTCCAGTCCTGGGTTACATTTACCTTGTGCCCTCGAACTCGAATTTGGTCCTTCTTCGTATGAATCCCCTAAAAGCCCCACACCCACCCTAACTATTATTTGAAGGACCTTAAATGGCAGCACTTATTTCAGCGTGAAAAGAATTAGCAATATCAATATTATAACGGAGAAAGAACTAATAAAAATCTTAAGATGACATCTAAAAAGGCCACCATTGGTAGAAACACTCCGAGATCCTCTAGATGTGCCATCAATGATGCATTTATCCAATGAATTGTAACCATAATCCAATGACTTTAGGAGTGAGTTGCTGCAAATTAACGAAACTTTTGATGTTAACCAAAATCTTATTCAAACTTAGGAAAGATGTTTTGGTATCCAATAGTGTTATTATCGATTTTTTACAAAGAATTTATTTGTGATAATGAATAGTAGAATAAATAATACACTAAAACCATCTACAATAGAGCTCTCTATCTTTTTTCGTACTCGAGTGGGTCCGATGTGTATATATCATTAAATTAATAATTTTTTTAGTACCATTACTTAATATGCATTCTTCAACATCTATATCATTGATATGCACTCGATCTTTTCAACCTAACACATCAAAAAAAAATTAGTAGACGGGTCACACTATTAACTCTATATCATTGTATATTTCAACAGACCTCAAGTAGTATCATATAATTTATTAAATATGACTCGCAAAAAGTAAAATGGAGGTGCCGAGCTATATCATTCTCTATATATACTCAACTTTCCCTCTACAATGGAGGTGCCGAGCTATTTAGCATTATGCTTAATAAGTGTGTTAGAATAAGAATTCTAGTGCGTCTGAAGAATTCTGCTTCTGAATCCAGAATCTGCGTCTGAAGGATTCTGCGTCTGAAGGTTCCTGCGTCTGAAGGTGCTTCCTGCGTCTGAAGGTTCCTGCGTCTGAAGGTGCTTCCAGCGTCTGAAGGTGCCTGCGTCTGAAGGTGCTACCTGCGTCTGAAGGTTCCTGCTTCTGAAGCAGTTAGGCTTGGCTACTGTTAGCTGTCAACAACTGTCACCTAGTGACACCTGTCCCCTTCTCTTAACTTCTATATATATGTGTATCTACTCTTGAGAATTATAATGAAATATTCACAATTCAGAATTTATATTTTCCCTCTCTTTCTCTCTTTCCTTTCTCTCTCCTATAACAAACTTTCTCTCTCTTGTAACTAACTTTCCTTCAAGCTTTTCATCATTCATCAATGGCGTTCTGCAATTCTACTACTCCTACCTTGACCCACCTACCTTGTCCACCTTCCTTCCCACTCCCACTTCTTCCATCCCAACCTCAGGTGCCTCCTCTACTACTCCTCCACCTATGAGCTCTGCACCATCACAACATGCTTCCTCTAATTTTCCTATGAATCCTTATCAGTCTCCCTCTCAAAATCTTGCTGCTTCTGTTTCTAACTCACATGTTCCTAGTGATCATGTGCTTGTTGTTCCTCCCATTGCTGTTATCTTTCCTTCTCATTCTGTTTCTAACCCAGTTGAGTCTACATTTGGGTCCAATAGCTCCTCTTCTGTGTCTCCACCTGTTGTTCCTCATAGAATTAATCCTAACAACACTCACCCTATGAGGACCAGAGGTAAACTTGGTATTGTGCGTCCTAAGTTGCATCCTACCTTGCTGCTAACTCAGTTTGAACCAACAAGTTATAAACAGGCCATTAAGGATCCCAAATGGCACCAAGCTATGCAAGCTGAATATGATGCTTTGTTGCATAACAACACTTGGAGTCTTGTTCAGTTACCTCCTAATAGACAAGCTATTGGCTGCAAGTGGGTCTTTAGACTAAAAGAGAATCCAGATGGGTCTATTAGCAAGTACAAGGCAAGATTAGTAGCTAAAGGATTTCATCAGAAGCCAGGATTTGACTACAATGAAACCTTTTCTCCAGTTGTTAAGCATGTCACTGTCAGAACTGTTCTAACCCTTGCTGTTATTAATCAGTGGCCTATTCAGCAACTTGATGTGAATAATGCCTTTCTTAATGGGTTTCTCAATGAAGAAGTCTACATGGTTGATAAGTGCCTAAAAGTTGTTATCTTTTGATACAATTTAGGGCACTTATGATTACTTGTTGTACAAGTTACCTTAGGATTAGAGCATATTTGTGTTAAAAATGCAATATTTGTGATCCTAAGCCTTACCCCATGTGATTATGCAGGAAATACATGCTTGGACCTGATTGATGCAAAAGAATGAAGTTTTTATTGATGCCATCGCTACAAGCGCAGAAGCCATCGCTAGTAGCGAGGATAGGCAGGGATTTCCAGGTTTTCATCGCTTGAAGCGCAGCTTCCATCGCTAGAAGCGAGCTTAGGCAGGGATTATCAAGAGTTCATCGCTTGAAGCGATGAACTGGACGCTTGAAGCGAGCCTAGGCAGGGAATTTCAAAGATCCATCGCTTGTAGCGACAGACCTTGTCGCTACAGCGACCAAAGGGCGGTTTAATGCTGATGGATGACGTGGAGCTCTTGGATTGGCCAGTTGACTTCCTCGCTACAAGCGACAGGCTGGTCGCTTGTAGCGAGCGTGCATTTTCTCAGCATATAAATGTATTTTGAAGCTCATTTTTTAAGGGATATAGTTTTTTATCAGAATTTCCATTTTCCAGAGCTCAAAATAGTTGTTATCTAAGAGAGAGAATAGGCATAGAAGGAGAAAAACTTCAAATAGCAAATTGATTTGGATTGAAGAATACATTAAGAAGATTTGAGACATCAAACCTTAATATATCTTCATCTTCCTTTCTTGTTTTGCAATAGTTGTCATGACAATGATCAACTAATCTCCTTTGTTGGGATTAATAGGTAATCAATCATTCCATGTTGTAAACTTTTGATTATTAAATATATGATTCTAGCATTTTTATATACCATTGAATTTCTTCTTGCTTTTCACTCTTATGTTTGATTTAAATGTTGTTGAAAAAGACTTTTGAATCTAGGTTTAGAATGATTTTCTATCAAGATAAGAAATTCTAGAAATGGGATTTGGTTTTGATAATTACATTATAGTATTGGATCGTAAAGCTTTTGAATCGTTTAATAGATTGAGAAATCATCGATTAAACGATACGATCGATCTCACGACGTCATTTGGGAAATCAATGATGTTGTTGAGCAATACGTAATAATGTCATATATAAGAAAAAGCTAGAATCCGTATTTATGATCAATCGAATATAAACGATGTTTGATTGATGAACGTTAATCCTAACGCCTTCTATGTCCTATTACTCTACTATTTATTTATTAAGTTTTTAAAATGTTGAGTAGCGTAGTATTGAAAAAGGTTAAACCCTAACTTAAAACGATAATCGACGTTGAACGGTTTATGATATCACATTAATCCCTGTGGAACGATATAAAAACGATACTTACTTTTGACCAACATCAAAATGGCGCCGTTGCCGGGGATTAAAGTTATGATATTATAATCATTGCAACTTTAATTATGGTTTTAAGCAATTTTGCACAAAATTCTTTTATGTATATAACTAATATTCCTTATCCATCTTGTTTGCTAATTCTTTGTGGTCAGATTGTTGATATCGTATATGCGAGGTCAAGTATCGGAGGAACAACTTCTTTTTGATTCCGAGATAGAGAGAACAGCTCGTAGAAACAATAGCAAGAATCGGAAAAAGAAGTAGCAAGCAAAGAAAAGGCAACAAGAAGAAGCTTATGTTTCTAGTCATTCATCTAGTCCAAGTCCAAGCCAAGAGTTATCAATGGCTGCAGCAGGAGATCCTGGAGGTTCAGGCGGTCGTGGGATGCCATGTCATAATAGCCCACGCCGTTTTGCACAATTGGGGAAAACGCCGCGGACTATCAAGCAAACCGAGATGAAGACGGGGATCTTACAAATTCTTTATGCTAATCCCTTCTCAGGATTAGACCATGAAGACCCTTTCCAACATCTCACAAAATTTTACGAGATTGCGGGTACACTTGGTGAGACGGAAAACAACGAGGAGGCTATGTGGATGAGGATGTTTCCTCATTCATTGATTGGCAAAGCTAAGGAGTGGTATTTGGACCAGCCACCGACGGTAATGACGAATTGGAACACGCTTGAGGAGAAATTCCTTGAGAGGTTCTTCCCTCAGAATCGTTTCATGGAGGCGAAGACAACTATTGCTGTGTTCTCACAAGGTACTAGTGAGACGTTATGTGAAGCGTGGGAGCGTTTCAAGTCAATGCTCAGAAGATGTCCTAATCACGGATTTGATGACTTAACACAAATTCATCTATTCCGGAACGGGATGCAACAACAATCCAAGCTATTGCTTGACGCTGCTGCTGGTGGTTCTTTGATGGCCAAGAGCGCCGAGGATGCTGTTGCTATTATAGAGAGAATGACATTGAATGATCACCAAGCTCATCATAACCGAAGCCAAAGCCAAAGGAAGGCGGGAATCCTAGACTTGGGGACAAATGATGCTATCCTTGCGCAAAACAAATTGCTCACGCAACAAGTGGAAGAGTTGACAAAAAAGATGGCCAACCTTCCTCAACAAATGAAGGACATCCAGAATGAACAAAGAAGACAACACCAAGTCGCATCATGCGAGCTTTGTTCGGGAGACCACCCAACCGGATTTTGTCCGCCACCTACATAAGAGGTAAGCTATGTTGGTAATCAACCAAGGCCACAACAGTTTCCAAACCAATTCCAAAGCCATCCAAACAACTTCCCAAGAGGGAATAATCCGAATTATGGCCAAGGTTGGAGGCCAGAAGCTGGGCAATATAACCGACAACCTTACCAAAATTATAACCAATATCAACCTCCACAACAAAACCGCAACCAATCCACCGATGAAACCCTCAATCAATTCATGCAGATGTCAATGGCTAACCAAAAGAACACTGATGCTTCCATTAAAAATCTGGAGACGCAAGTGGGCCAGTTGGCACAACAACTATCTCAAGCTACTCAACAAGGCAGAACCTTTACCGCCAACACACAAACCAACCCAAAGGATCATGCATCATCATCAAAATGACAATTAAGTCATTTTGATGAGGAAGTCCTTGCATCAAGAGACAACGAAAATTGCAAGGCAATTGCTACTCGGAGCGGGAAGGTCATTGGTAAAGGTATAGGGGACAACCTTGAAGTAGAGAGAAGGATTGTTGAGAATGAGGAGAAGGATGATGATGAAGGACATGAGAAAGAAACAGGAGGTGTAAATAGAGAGGAAGAAGTTGAAAAAAATAATAAGGATGTAGTTGAAAATGAGAACATAGTGTGGAAGAAGGATGTGGTGAAGGAGAAGGGCAAGAATCATGAAGTAGTGAAGAATACACCAACACCACACCTACCTTACCCAACTACACCAGCCAAAAAAGAGAAAGAGAGGCAGTTTGCTAGGTTCCTTGACATATTCAAGCGTTTACAAATCAACATACCGTTCTCGGAAGCCCTAGAGCAAATGCCGACGTATGCCAAGTTCATGAAAGAAATTCTCTCCAAGAAGAGGAGGTTTATTGAAGAAGAAACAATTCAGCTAGATGCGAATTGTAGTGAAATCATCCAGAAAACATTGCTAAGAAAGAAGAGAGATCCGGGCAAAGTTACACTACCGGTGTCCATTGGCAATGTTAATGTCGGCAAGGCACTCATTGATTTGGGTTCAAGTATCAACCTAATCCCATTATCCGTTGTCAAAAGGATTGGTGATATAGTTGTGAAGAGAACCAACTTAACCTTGCAATTGGCCGACAAATCCTACACTCGTCCATTGGGAATTGCTGAAGACGTGTTGGTGAAAGTCGACAAGTTCTTGTTCCCCATCGACTTTGTAGTGATGGACATACCGGAGGATGATGATGTGCCGCTACTTCTTGGGAGAACTTTCATGCAAACGGCACGGATGATGATTGATCTTGACGGAGGCTTAATGAAAGTCCGTGTGGACGATGAAGAAGTCAATTTCAACATCCACGAAGCAATGAAGTTTCCTAGTGATAAAGCTGCTTGCTTCAAGATGGATGCAACGGAAGAATTGATAGTTGATACGAGAAACCAGTTGCATCACTTGACACATCTTGAAAGAATATTGACAAACGCACTAAGTATCCTAGGAGAAGAAGATGAGAAGGAGCTTGAAGAGTGTTTGAAGGAGCTCGATTCGTTTAAGGAAATTCCTCCTCACAAAGCCAAAATCGAGGAATTGACGAATGAAGCTAAAGTAGAAGAAGTGAAGCCGGAGATGAAGATCTTGCCCTCACATTTGAAGTATGTGTTTCTTGATCAAGAGGGTACCAAACCGGTAATCATTAGTAGCTCCTTGTCAAACCATGAAGAAACAAAATTGGTCGAAGTTTTGAAGTCCAACAAGGAAGCAATAGGTTGGACACTATCCAACTTAAAAGGGATAAGTCCTTCCTATTGCATGCATAAGATCATGATGGAAGAGGATTATAAGCCGGTAGCACAACCGCAAAGACGGCTAAACCCAAACATGAAGGAAGTAGTCCGGAAAGAAGTAGTTAAGCTACTTGAAGCCGGCATGATATATCCGATCTCGGATAGCACTTGGGTTAGTCCGGTTCAAGTTGTCCCTAAGAAGGGAGGTATGACGGTTATCACGAATGAGAAGAATGAGCTCATACCGACAAGAACCGTAACCGGTTGGAGGATGTGTATCGACTACCGGAGGCTTAACAAAGCAACTAGAAAAGATCATTTTCCTCTACCATTTATGGATCAAATGCTAGAGAGGCTGTCAGGACAAGCTTTTTACTGTTTCCTTGACGGATATTCGGGTTACAATCAGATTTCGGTGAATCCAGACGATCACGAGAAGACTGCATTCACATGTCCTTTTGGGGCATTTGCATATCGACGCATGCTGTTCGGTTTATGTAACGCTCCAGCAACATTTCAACGATGCATGCAAGCCATCTTTGCAGACTTGATAGAGAAAAGCATTGAAGTGTTTATGGACGACTTCTCAGTTTTCGGGTCATCATATGATTTGTGCTTGAAGAATCTGGACACGGTACTGAAACGGTGCAAGGAAACCAACTTGGTGCTCAATTGGGAGAAGTGTCACTTCATGGTAACCGAGGGAATAGTCCTTGGTCACAAGATCTCCTCCAAGGGTATTGAAATTGATAAAGCTAAGATCGACGTGATAGGAAAACTTCCACCACCAGTCAATGTCAAAGGAATCCGAAGTTTCCTAGGCCATGCCGGGTTCTATCGGAGATTCATCAAAGACTTCTCAAAAATTGCAAAGCCATTGAGCAACTTGCTCAACAAAGATAAGTCTTTTGATTTTGATATTGATTGTTTACATGCTTTTAATAGTTTAAAGGATAGCTTAACATCCGCACCCATAATCACCGCACCAAACTGGACATATGATTTTGAACTTATGTGCGATGCAAGTGATTATGCGGTAGGCGCGGTGTTAGGTCAACGCAAAAACAAAATTTTTCATGCTATACACTATGCAAGTAAAGTTTTAAATGACGCACAAGTCAATTATGCTACCACTGAAAAAGAATTACTTGCTATAGTGTTCGCATTAGAAAAATTTCGTTCGTATCTCATAGGTTCAAAAATTGTTATCTGGACTGACCATGCAGCTATTAAGTACTTAATTACCAAACCCGACTCAAAGCCGAGACTCATCCGTTGGATGTTGCTACTCCAAGAGTTTGATTTGGAGATTAAGGACAAGAAGGGGACTGAGAACCTAGTAGCTGATCATCTGTCAAGATTGGTGAACGATGAGATAACGAAGAATGAGAGGGACATCCTTGAAGAGTTCCCGGATGAGAAGTTGCTTATGGTGCAAGAAAGACCATGGTTCGCTGACATGGCCAATTACAAAGCAACGGGGTTCATACCGGAGGATTACACATGGCAAATGAAGAAGAGGTTGTTGAGAGACGCAACTCAATTCATTTGGGATGACCCGTACCTCTTCAAGATTGGAGCAGACCACTTGTTAAGAAGATGTGTTGCAAGAGAAGAAGCCAAGGACATCATGTGGCATTGTCACAACTCGCCATATAGTGGTCATTATAGTGGAGAAAGAACTGGAGCAAAAGTTCTTCAAGCAGGCTTTTATTGGCCCACCTTGTTCAAAGACGCATATGAACATGTGAAAGAATGCGAGAGTTGCCAGAAAACCGGAGGGATTTCAAAAAGGAATGAAATGCCTCTACAAAGTATCCTTGAAGTCGAAGTCTTCGACTGTTGGGGTATTGACTTTGTAGGGCCATTTCCATCCTCCATGAACAACGAGTATATTCTGGTGGCTGTTGACTATGTGTCAAAGTGGGTAGAAGCAATAGCATCTCAGAAAGCCGATAGCAAGACGGTGGTCAAGTTTCTGAAAAGGAACATCTTTTCCCGATTTGGAACTCCAAGAGTGCTAATAAGTGATGGAGGTTCTCACTTCTGCAATCAACAGTTAGCAAAAGCACTTGAGCACTATGGGGTAAAGCACAAGGTAGCTTCACCATACCATCCTCAGACCAACGGTCAAGCCGAGGTATCCAACCGTGAAATCAAACGGATACTTGAGAAGACCGTGTCATCATCAAGGAAGGATTGGGCGATGAAACTGGACGAAGCGTTGTGGGCCTATAGGACCGCATACAAAGCTCCTACGGGTTTCACACCATTCCAGTTGGTATATGGGAAAGCATGCCACTTGCCGGTCGAGTTGGAGCACAAAGCGTTTTGGGCGCTCAAGTTTTTGAACTTTGATCAAGAGCAAGCGGGGGAGAAGAGAAAGCTTCAGATGAATGAGTTAGAAGAAATGCGTGACCAAGCTTATCAGTCAAGCAAGCTTTATAAGGAAAAGGTCAAACGGTATCATGACAAGAAGATCATGAAGAGGGAATTCAGGCCTGGTCAAATGGTGTTGCTGTTCAATGCAAGGCTACGACTATTTCCGGGTAAATTGAAGTCCAAATGGTCCGGTCCGTTCATGATCAAGGAAGTAAAACCTTATGGAGCTGTGGAACTAGAAGATCCTATCACTAAGTCAACATGGACAGTGAATGGACAGAGGCTGAAGCCATATTTTGGAGGTGAAGTTGTTCGGCACACGACGACGATTTCACTCATCGATTCTTATGCATAAGCGAATCAGGCGTCGATCTAATGACGTTAAACAAGAGCTTGTTGGGAGGCACCCCAATTTTGTAAGTATGTTGCATTTTTAGTGTTATTTTAGTTCTGTACAGTTATTTATGCATGTAGGGATAGTGGCAAGAACTCAAAATTTTATTTTTCTGTTTCCTGTCATGGTCGCTACAGCGACAGATTCATCGCTGTAGCGATGAAATTTGCACTACGTCGCTGTAGCGACGCACTTGTCGCTTGTAGCGATGGGCTTATAGCCTGTCGCTGTAGCGACAGGTCGCGCGCTTGTAGCGACCGTAGCAGAAACCAGTTTTATATTTCCCAGGCCACTACTGACTTTTGCCCAACCACCCATTTATTGTTTTAGCCGTTGTTATCTTTTATTTTCGCACATATTTACTTCTGTAACATTCCATTTTCCCTTACCACATTCCTGCACTTTGTCACTTTACATTTCTGCAAAATCCTGCAAAATCAACTCTGTACCTGTGTAATCTTTCATCTTAACAACATCCAGGTATGTTTTCGTCATTATCTGTTGCTGTTTTTATGCTCTTTACTGATTATTGATGCCTGCATGTGTATTAAAATATTTAGGGTTTAGGGTTTTACAATTTTGTTACCCATGATTATGCCCTGTTGTTACCCATGAGTATCTGAAGCTTAAGATGAAATAAATGAACTAGAATCACTAGGAAAACTTCCCTTTCATCCTCTTGTTCATAAGATTCGTATTTTGGAAAAAACCTATGTAAAAATTCAAAATAATTTAGGGTTTTTGAGGATTTAGGAAGTTTAGGTGATTTTTACTCATTTATATTAGCTTAAGGGTTAATTTCGAATGCTACAAGTAGGTTTAAATCCAGAAAATCAAAAATTTTGAAAATGGGTGTTCCTCGCTAGAGTGCGCTTGTAGCGCAGGTATCCAGCAATTTCTGGGTTCGCTCGCTACAAGCGACCAAGCTGTCGCTGTAGCGACGAAACCCAGAATTTGTTTTATTCTTCTTTTGATTTGAACCTGACTTGTATCCTACCTAATTTTTATCTGTTTTAATCCTTGTGTAGGAATGGCACCCAAATCCTCATCCAAAAGACAAAGGAACGTTGAGAGCTCGTCATCTCGACCTAGAGCCAACATTCAACCGCATGACGCGAGTCGTTTCTTGAGTTTGAGGAATCAAGAAAGGTATGAGGAGCTGAAAACATGGAGAATCTGGTCTGAGAAGCAGTTCCAGATATCAGAAGAGGGAGAGTACGGAGGGATAGCACACATGATCAATGAAAGGAAATGGGGGATTCTGTGCACGCTACCAAGGAAGATTAATTACGACATCGTGCGGGAATTCTACGCGAATGCGATCCCAGCAGACCCATCTGACGAATTCACATGGACTACATACGTGCGAGGGCGCACTATTGCCTTTGATCGCATGTCCATCAATGCGTACTTGGGTAAGCCACTAGAGCTTTGTGAGGAGGATAATCCACTAGCACCTACTATGCTATGTGACTTCCATGAGCATCAGAGGAGCGGGAATTGGGATCATGAGCTGATTGCACGAGACATCTTCCAGGAGGGGAAGCACTACGATGTGAGTAAGGCTTCGGGTAAGCCTTTCAGAGCATTTCGAGAGGATATGACCACTCCGGCTCAGGTAGTCCTTACCCTAATCTTATATAATATCCGGCCAAAATCCCACACCTCTTCTACCACCCTCGACGTTACACCTCTTCTCCACTATATCCTTACTCAACGTCAGGTTGACGTTGCAAGGCTTATAGCCAATGAGATGAGGGTAGTAACTGAGAGCGGCATCCTGCCCCCAGGCAAACCCAAGTGCCCACTGACCTTTCCTGGATTGATTATGGGACTTTGTAGACGGGCTAGGGTACACATGCCCAACCAGGTAGATGAAGAGATTAAGAATCCTATTGATGACAGGTACATCAATAGGTATTGCTTCACCCCCACACCTCCTGCCCCACCTACTTCCTCAGCTGGACCATCCACATCAGCCGGTCCTTCTAGTGTACCACCACCACCACCACAGCACCCTAGCCACCCTCAGGGCCCGACCTTTCCTCCACTGGATTTCTCGAGTTGGGACTCCTCTATGGTGAGCTCTTTTCTGATGGCGCAGAATGCGTCTAATCACCGGGCTCTAACGACTATTCAGAGTCATCTGCATGACAGTGGCCAGAGCACATGGACGCCAGCCTTCTTCTCAGAGCACATAGCTTGGCCTGGGGACAGGCCTTTCTTTCCTGGAGGGGCAGCTGCAGCAGATGTTGGTGATGAGGATGCCGGTGATGATGGTGACGACGATGCTGATGTTGATGACGATCTTGGTGATGACTCCTCAGCAGCTACTAGGAGCATTGACCGTATGGCAGCAGACCTGATGGATTCTGAGGATTATGATTCAGACTGAGCTGCAGATTTTGTTTTATCATCCCTTTCATTTTATTTATTAAAGCTTTGTACTTTTATAACATTTTATTACGTTTTGTACTTTGTTTTGTTTATGTTTTTTTTTGTATCATGGATGATGTTACCTTATGCTATTATGTTATTTATTTTGGGTATTACATGTTTAGTATAGTTATGCTTTATTTATGCTTTGGTATTTATTTTTGGTAAAATTTTTTTGAAATTATCCCAACAATGTTGAAAGAAAGATGAAAGATTCAAAAGCCAGTGCTTGAGCTTAGAATCATTTGAGTGATAATGATAGAATGAGTGTTAAAGCGCGCAGCTGAGGTACTCGTTTTCTTGTTTTTCTAGGTATATTCTTGAATGTGAATAAGTTCTTTACACACAAGTTAATTTATTCAGTTTTAAGCAAGCATTTGTTTAGTTTTGAACCAATATAGAACTAGCCAAAATGTGATGAATCCTCAACCATTGTATATATATGCAGGAGACCAACATTCCATGTTTAACTCAGTTATTTTATGTCAAATCTGTTGTTGTTTTAATTTGTATAAAAGCATTGAAGTGATCAAGGCAATTTTTTTGAAATTGAGTGAAATACTTGACCAAATGAACTTACCCTGTGAGATGTGTGAGTATCTGTTAACCCATCTGAGCCTATTGAATCAGAATTGTTAACTGTGAACTGTCAATTTTAATAAGCTCATCTGCTTATTTAAATTGCCGGAGTTTGTAAAAAAATTCAGTTCATAGTTAACTCTTTATTGAATTCTGATAGTTGTTTTCTTGTGAACCCTTATCCATCGTTTTTATTGACCTTTGCCATAATGATAAAGGAACATTCGATTAGGGTGTCATTGAAATAAGTTGGGGAGAAAGGGAGGTATGTTTATGTCAATGTAATGGTGAATGTGATAATTGATCTTGACAAAAAGAAAAAGAAAAGAAAAGAAAAAAGAAAGAAAAGCAAACCAAGAAAAAGAAAAGAGAAAAAATGAAAAGGTTTGCAATAATTCAAAGAAAAAGTTGTCAAGATCAATCAAGAAAAGAAATGTATGAAATTCACCAAGAGTTGTATTGGAAAAAGAAGGAAGTTTGTAATTAGATTGAATGTTCCTTTTGCTTGGCCATTTGAATTCAAATATCCCACACATGACAATTCTTTTGTAACCTAGCCCAATTACAACCCTTAAAGACCTTTTGATCAATGCCTTTTATGCTTTTGGAAATGATAATTAGATGGACACATAATTTAATTGGAATGTTATCATGGTTGTTGGATGAGTGTTCATACCCTCACAATAGATTTCAAATTGTTCATATACTTTATATAGAAGTGTGTTAGGTTTGGTTCAAATTTAAACATGTTGCTTGTTTAGGATTGTGTGATTTGATTCCTTGTGTTTAGAACTAGTTCACATTTATAGAATGTATCTTGTTTAATGAGAAACTGAACTTTAGCTTGTGCAATCACATTTGAATCACTCATTTGATGTTTATTTCTTCGCACTTTTGAATCCTTTGCTAATTGCTCAATACTGTGGTTTAAAAGCTATGAAAATTTCCTTTTGATTCTTTGGTTTGAGGACAAACCAAAATGTAAGTTGGGGAGAGTTTGATAAGTGCCTAAAAGTTGTTATCTTTTGATACAATTTAGGGCACTTATGATTACTTGTTGTACAAGTTACCTTAGGATTAGAGCATATTTGTGTTAAAAATGCAATATTTGTGATCCTAAGCCTTACCCCATGTGATTATGCAGGAAATACATGCTTGGACCTGATTGATGCAAAAGAATGAAGTTTTTATTGATGCCATCGCTACAAGCGCAGAAGCCATCGCTAGTAGCGAGGATAGGCAGGGATTTCCAGGTTTTCATCGCTTGAAGCGCAGCTTCCATCTCTAGAAGCGAGCTTAGGCAGGGATTATCAAGAGTTCATCGCTTGAAGCGATGAACTGGACGCTTGAAGCGAGCCTAGGCAGGGAATTTCAAAGATCCATCGCTTGTAGCGACAGACCTTGTCGCTACAGCGACCAGAGGGCGGTTTAATGCTGATGGATGACGTGGAGCTCTTGGATTGGCCAGTTGACTTCCTCGCTACAAGCGACAGGCTGGTCGCTTGTAGCGAGCGTGCATTTTCTCAGCATATAAATGTATTTTGAAGCTCATTTTTTAAGGGATATAGTTTTTTATCAGAATTTCCATTTTCCAGAGCTCAAAATAGTTGTTATCTAAGAGAGAGAATAAGCATAGAAGGAGAAAAACTTCAAATAGCAAATTGATTTGGATTGAAGAATACATTAAGAAGATTTGAGACATCAAACCTTAATATATCTTCATCTTCCTTTCTTGTTTTGCAATAGTTGTCATGACAATGATCAACTAATCTCCTTTGTTGGGATTAATAGGTAATCAATCATTCCATGTTGTAAACTTTTGATTATTAAATATATGATTCTAGCATTTTTATATACCATTGAATTTCTTCTTGCTTTTCACTCTTATGTTTGATTTAAATGTTGTTGAAAAAGACTTTTGAATCTAGGTTTAGAATGATTTTCTATCAAGATAAGAAATTCTAGAAATGAGATTTGGTTTTGATAATTACATTATAGTATTGGATCGTAAAGCTTTTGAATCGTTTAATAGATTGAGAAATCATCGATTAAACGATACGATCGATCTCACGACGTCATTTGGGAAATCAATGATGTTGTTGAGCAATACGTAATAATGTCATATATAAGAAAAAGCTAGAATCCGTATTTATGATCAATCGAATATAAACGATGTTTGATTGATGAACGTTAATCCTAACGCCTTCTATGTCCTATTACTCTACTATTTATTTATTAAGTTTTTAAAATGTTGAGTAGCGTAGTATTGAAAAAGGTTAAACCCTAACTTAAAACGATAATCGACGTTGAACGGTTTATGATATCACATTAATCCCTGTGGAACGATATAAAAACGATACTTACTTTTGACCAACATCAATGGTTCAACCTCCTGGCTATGAACAGCATGACCCTTCCCTAGTCTGCAAACTAAACAAAGCCTTGTTTGGTTTAAAACAGGCTCCTAGAGCCTGGTTTGAAAGGTTAAAGGCTGCTTTAGTTAGGCTGGGGTTTATTGCTAGCAGGTGTGGTCCCTCTTTATTCACATTGCATGCAAATAATCATAGTACCTTTCTTCTGGTCTATGTTGATGACATAATCATCACTGGCAGTTCACATAGTTTAATTCAGCAACTTGTTCAGAAATTAAACTCAGAATTTTCCCTAAAGGATTTAGGTAACCTGGACTACTTTCTTGGCATTGAAGTTCATCACTCCAGTTCTGGCTCTCTTCTTCTCTCTCAAACTAAATACATAAGAGATTTGCTCACCAAGGCCAACATGGATAATGCAAATAGTATAACCTCTCCAATGGCTTCTAGTACTAAGCTTTCCAAGTATGGGTCAAGCCCTGTGTCTGATCCCACTTACTTCAGATCTATAGTGGGTGCTCTTCAATATGCTACTATCACTAGACCTGAGATTTCTTACTCAGTGAACAAAGTGTGTCAGTTCCTATCAGCTCCTCTTGAGGATCATTGGAAGGCAGTGAAGAGAATTCTCAGATATCTTCAGGGTACACTCAATCATGGTCTGTTGATTGTTCCTGCTCCCAAAAATGAACCTATATCTCTTACAGGGTTCTGTGATGCTAATTGGGCATCTGATCCTGATGACAGAAGAAGCACATCAGGTGCCTGCATCTATCTTTGTAATATCCCGCTTATATGTAGCGTTTATCTGTGCTAGAAACTTGAGATGCAAGCAAGAAAACCAAATAATTGTGTGTGATGGCAATTTTGTAAATAAGCCTAAGAGGAAGATTAATTTGAATTGTGGAACAAGATATTTATCTATGTTCCTTTCCATTCCTTCATTCCTATCCCATTTTCAGATTTTCCTTCTCCTTTTCTCATCTCTCACGCCCTCCCTCACTCACCAATAACCATCCAAACTTCAATCTAAACCCTAGTGAGAAAATATTAGCAAGGAAGCTTGAGTAAGAAGCTTGATCAAGAGGAAGAAAAGAGGAACAAGGAAGAACAAGGGAAGAGTTAGAATTGGAGAAACTTAGGGCTCTGGAAAATCAAGTGTAATCAGCACCAAATTGTGGATTAAGGTGAGCTCCACAGGGTTTTAGAACCTGTTTAAGTAAGTTAGTAAGTTTACAGCTTAACTACCTAGTTTAAGGTTTTGGTACCTATTTACCTTTCCATGTTAATCCTTGATTATTGATGATATAAACTAGCTATATGCCTTAGAAAATGATCCTTAAACATGTTATTATGTCTGGGTATGTTGGATAAGCTGAATTGGTGAAAAATCACGTTTAAAACTTGCCAAATGCTGTCTAACTGCAGGTAAAATCGTGTCACGATTTTCCAATCGTGTCACGATTTCACAGGCAGGAAGTAACTGATTTTCTGGGTAGAAAATCGTGTCACGATTTCCAAATCGTGACACGATGTGACAGGGCAATACATACTATGTTTTTTCATCATTTTCTCGCACCATTCCGGCTTACCAACGCTACCTTGGACCCAATAACAAATAGTAGTGATTAAGTGATGTTTTAGGCATAGAAAGACCCAACCTTTGGGGAATGTATAGATGAATTATAAGCGGGTAAAGGTACCATGATAAGAGAGGGATTTATTAACCTCTAAGTAATTATAGTGAAGGCAAGGAACTAGATTAGGGTTTAACCCTTACAAGCAATGTTATGAATTCGATTCGGTATTCACGAATCTAAGAATAATATAATGATGAACCTATATAGGTTACGATTTTAAGAATGATGATTAATTATTAAGATGGCTTGATGTGTCTCTCGTATGCTCGCTAGTTAGTATACGAGGGGTTCCTGTGAAGTTACCGCCTTAAATGGCAGCCGGAACGGTGAAGTTACCGCTCGTGAGGGCAGCTACACATCCAAGTCTATAAAGTTAATGTGTCTCCTGTCTGCTCGTCAGTTAGTATACAGGGGGTCCCCGTGAAGTTACCGCCTTAAATGGCAGCTGGGACGGTGAAGTTACCGCTCGCGAGAGCAGCCACACAAATAAGAGGAGTCCGGTGTTAGCCTGATATGATAGGAATTTTCACCGGTAAGAGGGGAGATGTACTTCGGGGTTACTCCACCCGGATGCACTCCGTAAAATGAACCAAGATAATGTTATGTTTGTTCAACCCTAACTGCTAACTTAAGATATGAATGACGAAAGGTTTATTTATAATGTATTGAGGAATAGGACAATTAGTTCCTAGTTATAGAAGTGGTCATAGATTGTCCCCAAGACCACTGAGCATGAGATAAGTTAGCAAATGATGAGAATATTAAAGATAAGTAGCGATCTTAGGTTTTTCCCTCGATCGCGAAATAAGTAAAGGTTGAAACTTGGCGATCATAGGTATTCCCGAGTTCGCCGAGGTAGGCACGGCAACCCTAGGTTCCCCGAGGTTGCCAAACAGTAGGTAGGGTAGGAGCTCACTGAGACGTTATGTCTCATCCCTTTCCTTCTGGTGCAGGTTCCTCGCAGGTAGCACGACGAAAAGGTAAAGAGAAAGCTACGGAATGAACGTGCTGCTTATGCTTTATTATTTGGACATTTGTATAAGAATAGTGTATCATGATGTATATTATGGAAATGTTTTGTATCGGATTATGGATTGTATCAAAGACATATGCTTTGTATAATTAATAAACAACTTTCTGTATTGTATTTAATGTATCCGGTACGAAATTTTAATACTCGTAAGAGATCCTAGGCAATCTCTATATGGGTGTTACAATTTGGTATCAGAGCAGGTCGATTCAGACCGTGCCTTGGGTCATTAAAGTACAATCCAAGTTTGTGGACCTCTTGGATCCAGGACATTATTCTAGATGTTATGTTCAGTTAAAACTGATCACTTTGACTTGTATATGACAGCTAGGATAAGATGTCTGGGAGAAGAAGAGGTAGACCTCGTACTAATCAAGCCAGTGACGAGAGTGGAGGACCCAGTCAGAATTCATGGGAACAGATGATGCAACAACAGCAGGCCTGGCAGCAGCAATACCAAGAGCAACAAGCTCAGAATGCGTTACAGTATCAGCAAATGATGCTGATGATGCAACAGCAGTCTCAGCAACAGGCCCAAGCTCAACAACAATGGATGGAAATGATGCAACAGGGGCAGGGTTTCCATCCACAACCACCACCTCCTCCAGTAATTGGCAATCCCGTGTTTCGGGAGTATAATAGGCATCACCCTCCGGAGTTCAACGGGGAAGGTGAACCTCAAGAAGCAAGAAAATGGATTAAGCAGATGGAGAAGATTTTTAGAATGGCTGAATGTTCGGAAGAAGATAAAGTGGTCTATGCCACAAATCAACTCAGAGGCGCAGCGGAAGACTGGTGGGAATCTGCTCAGCGCCGGATGGAAGCCAATGGTGTAGAAGTGAATTGGGAGAACTTTAAAGGAGTAATGTTGGAGAAATATTTACCTTTGTCCTATAAGGTAAAGAAGGAGCAAGAGTTCTTAGAATTGAAACAGGGTAGCATGTCAGTGGCGGAATTCACCAAGAAGTTTGAGGAGCTGTCCTATTATTCTACACATAACGAATATGCTGAGAACGAAGTGTGGAAAATGAATCAGTATAAACGAGGCTTGAGAGGCGAGATCGACACTGCAGTAAGTCTCCAAAGAACTGCGAGTTACGATGAATTGGTACATGATAGCTTGGTGGTCGAAGCAGGACTTGCGAAGACTTCAAAGGAAAGATCAGTGGCTTTTGAAAGAAGGAAGAGCAGGATGCAGGATAAGTATCATGACAAGTTGAAGCCAAAGGGATCACCACAAAGAGGAAAGCAACCTAGTCCGCCCTCACTGTATTCTGCTTGCAGGAAGTGTGGGAAGTCCCACAAAGGTGAATGTATGATGGGTATGGGTGTCTGTTACGGGTGTAAGCAACCTGGGCACTTCATACATGAATGTCCGAATAGACATGGTAAAGGATCAGCTGAAGGTACTACCACTAGCAAAGGAAGAGTGTATTCCCTCGATGGTGCAAAGGCCTTATCGAATGAAGATATGGAAGGGACTGGGAAGTGTTCTTATGCAAGGGGAAAGTGTTATAGCGTACGCGTCCAGACAGCTCAAGGCACATGAAGAGAACTACCCCACCCATGATCTTGAGCTAGCAGCAATAGTTTTTGCATTGAAGATATGGAGACATCATTTGTATGGGGCGCAGTTCGATTTGTTCAGCGATCATAAGAGTTTGAAATACTTGTTTGATCAGCGAGACCTCAACATGAGACAAAGACGATGGATGGAATACTTGAAAGACTTTGATTTTGATTTAAAATACCATCCAGGAAAAGCAAATGTAGTAGCTGATGCCTTAAGTCGAAAGGCTTTAGTTAAAGCTGAGGTGATGATGCATACATGTGGATTGTATGAAAAGTTTAGAGACCTTAATCTACATGTCACAGAGTTAGAAGGTGGCATCTTGCTGAACAAGATAGATATTATGTGTGACCTACGGTTTAGGATTGCACAGGCTCAATCTGTGGATATGGACCTTCAGAGGAAAGTTGGCCAAACAGGGTTTTCATGGGCACCAGATGGTGTGTTACTGTTTGAAGGAAGAATTTATGTCCCGAACGATGAGGAATTAAAAAGGTTAATTCTAGAAGAGGCTCATAAGAGCAGTTTCAGCATTCATCCAGGAACCACCAAGATGTATCAAGACTTGAAAAGAGATTATTGGTGGCCTAGCATGAAAAGAGATGTTGCGGAGTTTGTGTCCCGATGCATTGTTTGTCAGCAGGTGAAGATTGAGCATCAAAGGCCCGCAGGGATGTTGGTACCTTTGGAAATTCCACAATGGAAGTGGGAAGATATAACCATGGACTTTGTGAGTGGATTACCTCGAACACAGCGAGGGCATGATTCCATTTGGGTGATAGTGGACCGATTAACCAAGTCGGCTCATTTCTTGCCGGTTAAGACTACTTACCGAGCTTCTCAGTATGCCGAGTTGTTTATCTCCGAGATTGTGAAACTCCATGGCGTGCCAGCTAGTATTGTGTCGGATAGAGATCCTATCTTCACATCCCACTTTTGGAAGGCTTTTCAAAAGGCTTTGGGAACCAGATTAAAGATGAGCACGTCTCATCATCCTCAAACGGACGGACAATCAGAAAGGACTATTCAGACGTTAGAGGACATGTTGCGTGCATGTATTCTAGAAGATGGAGGAAGTTGGAATGATCACCTACCATTGATTGAATTTTCTTACAACAACAGTTACCATTCTAGCATTGGAATGGCACCATATGAAGCTTTATATGGTAGGAAATGTAGAACCCCGCTTTGTTGGGCTGAAGTTGGAGATAAAAGTATATTGGGACCTGAGATAATTCAGGAGACGACCTTGAAGATTAAATCCATTCAGGATAAAATGAGAATAGCTCAAAGTCGTCAGAAAAGTTATGCGGATAAGCGACGAAGACCCTTAGAATTTGAAGAAGGGGACCATGTATTCCTTAAAGTTACACCCAAGTTGGGGTTAAGAGGAGCATTCCGGACTAAGAAACTTTGTCCAAGATATATAGGACCGTTTCAGATACTTCGACGTGTCGGACCAGCAGCTTATCAGTTGGCGCTGCCACCGGCCATGTCAGGTTTACATGATGTATTTCACGTCTCTCAGCTGAGGAAGTTCATTCCCGATCCTTTCCAACCAGTGGAACTGGACAGTATAGACTTAAGATCGGATTTGACTTTTCAACCTGAACCGGATCAAATAATTGATCGTGATGTTAAGACCTTGCGGAACAAGGAAATCCCTATTGTTAAAGTTGTTTGGAAGGGTTCTCCCGACGGCGAAGCGACCTGGGAATTGGAGTCAGAAATGCAAGCGCACTATCCACACTTATTTTCAGGTAAATTCTAAATTTCGAGGACGAAATTTCTTTAAGGGGGGTAGATTGTAATATCCCGCTTATATGTAGCGTTTATCTGTGCTAGAAACTTGAGATGCAAGCAAGAAAACCAAATAATTGTGTGTGATGGCAATTTTGTAAATAAGCCTAAGAGGAAGATTAATTTGAATTGTGGAACAAGATATTTATCTATGTTCCTTTCCATTCCTTCATTCCTATCCCATTTTCAGATTTTCCTTCTCCTTTTCTCATCTCTCACGCCCTCCCTCACTCACCAATAACCATCCAAACTTCAATCTAAACCCTAGTGAGAAAATATTAGCAAGGAAGCTTGAGTAAGAAGCTTGATCAAGAGGAAGAAAAGAGGAACAAGGAAGAACAAGGGAAGAGTTAGAATTGGAGAAACTTAGGGCTCTGGAAAATCAAGTGTAATCAGCACCAAATTGTGGATTAAGGTGAGCTCCACAGGGTTTTAGAACCCGTTTAAGTAAGTTAGTAAGTTTACAGCTTAACTACCTAGTTTAAGGTTTTGGTACCTATTTACCTTTCCATGTTAATCCTTGATTATTGATGATATAAACTAGCTATATGCCTTAGAAAATGATCCTTAAACATGTTATTATGTCTGGGTATGTTGGATAAGCTGAATTGGTGAAAAATCACGTTTAAAACTTGCCAAATGCTGTCTAACTGCAGGTAAAATCGTGTCACGATTTTCCAATCGTGTCACGATTTCACAGGCAGGAAGTAACTGATTTTCTGGGTAGAAAATCGTGTCACGATTTCCAAATCGTGACACGATGTGACAGGGCAATACATACTATGTTTTTTCATCATTTTCTCGCACCATTCCGGCTTACCAACGCTACCTTGGACCCAATAACAAATAGTAGTGATTAAGTGATGTTTTAGGCATAGAAAGACCCAACCTTTGGGGAATGTATAGATGAATTATAAGCGGGTAAAGGTACCATGATAAGAGAGGGATTTATTAACCTCTAAGTAATTATAGTGAAGGCAAGGAACTAGATTAGGGTTTAACCCTTACAAGCAATGTTATGAATTCGATTCGGTATTCACGAATCTAAGAATAATATAATGATGAACCTATATAGGTTACGATTTTAAGAATGATGATTAATTATTAAGATGGCTTGATGTGTCTCTCGTATGCTCGCTAGTTAGTATACGAGGGGTTCCTGTGAAGTTACCGCCTTAAATGGCAGCCGGAACGGTGAAGTTACCGCTCGTGAGGGCAGCTACACATCCAAGTCTATAAAGTTAATGTGTCTCCTGTCTGCTCGTCAGTTAGTATACAGGGGGTCCCCGTGAAGTTACCGCCTTAAATGGCAGCTGGGACGGTGAAGTTACCGCTCGCGAGAGCAGCCACACAAATAAGAGGAGTCCGGTGTTAGCCTGATATGATAGGAATTTTCACCGGTAAGAGGGGAGATGTACTTCGGGGTTACTCCACCCGGATGCACTCCGTAAAATGAACCAAGATAATGTTATGTTTGTTCAACCCTAACTGCTAACTTAAGATATGAATGACGAAAGGTTTATTTATAATGTATTGAGGAATAGGACAATTAGTTCCTAGTTATAGAAGTGGTCATAGATTGTCCCCAAGACCACTGAGCATGAGATAAGTTAGCAAATGATGAGAATATTAAAGATAAGTAGCGATCTTAGGTTTTTCCCTCGATCGCGAAATAAGTAAAGGTTGAAACTTGGCGATCATAGGTATTCCCGAGTTCGCCGAGGTAGGCACGGCAACCCTAGGTTCCCCGAGGTTGCCAAACAGTAGGTAGGGTAGGAGCTCACTGAGACGTTATGTCTCATCCCTTTCCTTCTGGTGCAGGTTCCTCGCAGGTAGCACGACGAAAAGGTAAAGAGAAAGCTACGGAATGAACGTGCTGCTTATGCTTTATTATTTGGACATTTGTATAAGAATAGTGTATCATGATGTATATTATGGAAATGTTTTGTATCGGATTATGGATTGTATCAAAGACATATGCTTTGTATAATTAATAAACAACTTTCTGTATTGTATTTAATGTATCCGGTACGAAATTTTAATACTCGTAAGAGATCCTAGGCAATCTCTATATGGGTGTTACAATCTTGGTCCTAATCTAGTCTCCTGGTGGGCCAAGAAGTAGACTCTAGTGGCCAGATCCAGTGCTGAAGCTGAGTACAGAAGTCTGGCTTAGACTTCTGCTGAAATTCTATGGATGCAATCCTTACTCAAAGAACTCAGAGTTCCAGTCAAGGTGCCTCAAGTTTATTGTGACAACTTGAGTGTTGTTTCACTTGCTCATAATCCATTGCTTCATTCTAGAACAAAGCACATGGAGTTGGACATTTTTTTTGTCAGAGAGAAGGTCATGAATAAAAGCTTGCAAGTCTGTCATGTTCCTGCTCAAGACCAGTGGGCAGACATCCTCACCAAGCCTCTTTCCACAACAAGGTTTATCTATCTTAGAGACAAACTAAGGGTCTATGACACCCTCAGTTTGAAGGGGGAATGTTAGAATAAGAATTCTAGTGCGTCTGAAGAATTCTGCTTCTGAATCCAGAATCTGCCTCTGAAGGATTCTGCGTCTGAAGGTGCCACCTGCGTCTGAAGGTGCTTCCTGCGTCTGAAGGTTCCTGCGTCTGAAGGTGCTTCCTGCGTCTGAAAGTGCCTGCGTCTGAAGGTTCCTGCTTCTGAAGCAGTTAGGCTTGGCTATTGTTAGCTGTCAACAGCTGTCACCTAGTGACACCTGTCCCCTTCTCTTAACCTCTATATATATGTGTATCTACTCTTGAGAATTATAATGAAATATTCACAATTCAGAATTTATATTTTCCCTCTCTTTCTCTCTTTCCTTTCTCTCTCCTATAACAAACTTTCTCTCTCTTGTAACTAACTTTCCTTCGAGCTTTTCATCATTCATCAATGGCGTTTTGCAATTCTAACAAAGTGAAGTACCTACTATTGTGGATTTTTTAAGCTCTTTAAAGTGTTAAGTTGATTTTTTTTTTTCATGCGTAGACCAACCTAATACAAAAAGTATAATTCGCCACAACAAAAAATGAATATATATAAATGAAATATGCATGAGTCAACCTAATACAAAAAAATCACATTATTTAAATTATGTTGGGTCATCAGCAATCAAAAGCAAAAGTATATATACTTAGTTGAACACAACCTCAAATCAAAAATATTTGGACACACTGACAAATGAAATAAATTAAAAGAAAATAATTTCATCAAATCACTTAATATTATTTTTCTTTTAATTTTATCATTTGTGCTTGTGTGTACATTTTTTTTATTGTTGTGTGAATGCAAGAGTTGCTCCACCAAACACACCTTATGCTTCATGTGCGTCTTTATTAAATTGGGTACGTGGATGAGACAGAGGTGCACCAAAGAAACATTGAGGCGACATCCTCCTGCACCACTTTTAATTCCAAGAGAGAGTAGAGATAGATGCCAAATCAATGGGTATGAGATCCCACCTAAGACAAGAGTGGCTATTAATGCTTGGGCTATTGGAAGAGATCAAAGAAATTGGATTGAAGCTGAGAGTTTTATACATGAGAGGTTTCTTAATAGCACAATTGTATCAATGAGAAGCAACAATTTATTGATACAGCTCACAATAAATATATATTATAATCATAATTTACAAAAGTACTAAATTCATATTATGATTATGAAATCCAGTCTTTTTCTCTCTGTTAATGTTGGTGCTTTCAGAAAGAAATCACTAACGTATTGTATGAATTTATCTAACGACGCAGTTTGTTGTCTACTTGTCTTCTATTTATGTGTAATTAATTATTGATATATAAATTCAAAATCCAAATTATTTTTTAAACGGAATTGTGATAGAAAAAAATAAAATTCTTCATTTGATGACATTTTAAAATAAAAAAATATCAGTTTGATAATAGTTGAATTTTCAAATTAGTTTACATTTTGTGGCATGCTATTCATGGTTGGAAAAATTTCTAATCGTCACATCCCTTAAAATAAGTCCTGATCCTCCACACATATCACATGTTTTTTGGGCAATCTGTAACAAATATACAAAATTGAAGACAGAGAATGAAATTCATAAGTTACGAAATAGCAATCATCAATAAAAAAAGTTGAGTAAACCATAAAATTAGACATTTTCAAATAGGTCCTTGAAACTATGAATATTTTAAAAAGGTTTCCAACTTAAGTGTCAAGTTTGGTCTCCATATTTAACCACTTACTATCAATTAGGTTCTTATATTTTAACAACTTACTATCAATCTGATCAATATCTTCATGCAGTTACTATCAGTTAAAATATGACTTCAATATCAAACTTTTGTTCATCATCCAGTTACTATCAATTAAAATATGACTTCAATATCAAACTTCCGTTTGGATTCACTCGTTTTTTAGCGTATGAAAAATAGCTTATACAAATAAATAAGCTTTTATGCTAATTCATAAGTTTTCGCTAACAAAAATTGTATCTATATAAGCTCTTTTTTCATAAACTGCCTTGATAAACTAATCATAAATACATAAAAGCTTTTTTATTTTGCCAGAAGTAAAACACATAAAAGCTTATTTATTTTCATTTGCAATTTTACATAAGCTAAAAATTAAGTCAATCCAAACGAGACGCTAGTGTGATTGTAGTTCTTTTACTGTATGTGTTTTATCTATTTGCATTTTAGCGTTACCTCTTATCTTGCTAGTTCAATGACTATGTTTTAATTTGGTATGACACTGGATATAGTTCTATGTATATATTTTGATTATTACTCTATATATAATTTTGATACACGGTTATCTTTTGAATTCTTGATGACATATCAAACAAAATTTCATGGTGTGGCTGTATATTCTGCATATATACAAAGATAAAAAATGCATACTTATTAAGACGGTTAAAACGTAGTCAACTTAACAAAATAGTTTCTAAAGTTGGGTTACACAACTTTTTAAGTCGGTTCTGAGTTAACCGACCTAAAACATTTTTGTTGAGTCAACTGAAAATTCAACTTAACAACTCAAAAAATTTATGTCGTCTACTCTTAAATAGGATGCAAAATCGACTTAAGAAGTCATTCTTACCCGATTTAACAAGTGTTTTATGCAATTATGAAATTATATAAACAATGGAGGTAACCCTAAAATCCAAAAATTTGATATGGTTGTAAAATAATTTGTCTTGAATTCAAAGGTTTTGGGTTTAAACTCCGTTAGTGCCTTAGTGAGAGATGTAAGTAAATACATTTGAAAATGCTCAAGGTAATAGTGTGTTTTTCTTTTTTTTTTTTGCAAGAAAGGTAATAGTTTATTGTATTCAGCTATTTGGTTTAAACTCCGATAAGCATCAGCAATTTTTTTTATCGTTTTGGGCAGCGTCTGACATTGGATGATGTGCCGACATATATGATTCTCTAGTCACTTATGAAAAAAATATAGGAATTAGTTGTACCACGTAGGTCATAAAATACATTTTTGGTTCTATATCGTACAATGGTTCAAATAAAATAGCTGACATCTATTAACGATATATATTAACATTAACTAACACAATATATAAAAATTGAAGTTCAACAAAATTTCATAATCGTCCTTATTAACACTCATGATCTCCTTAATTTTATGTGCATAATGGTCATTTTGATAAATTTAATTTATTTGTTTTTTAAAAAATAAATTACGGATAATGATCATCACAAGTTTAACTAATTTTCACAGATAACTATAAAACTAATTTATTTTTAAAATAAATTAATTACGGATAATGGTCATATATATATATATATATATATATACACTAATAAAATACTCGTGCTTTCGCACGTGTCACGTAACATTGCGATAATTATATAAAAAAATAATTAGATTGTTAATATCGTAGAATGTTTATAGATATTAAATGAAAATTATGAGTATTAATGTAATGTTTCTATTAATTTTTGTCTCTTATATAAACACAAATTTGTTAAATAGTTGAGTCACATCAGTTGTGGATTTTATATGCTTATATATGCGAAAACAAATTTTTATGTACATAAAATTTTGAAAACTCTTGACTATTTTCAAAATCAAAATTAATGTAGTTTTTCTATTAAATACCTTTTTATTTTATATGCAAAAAACTGTTCAATGTTTGCTCCGCACCCGTTGCAGATTTTATGTACTTATATCTGCATAAACAAATTTTTATATACATATATGAGAAAGTCGATATGATAAAATTTTAAAAACTCATTACTATTTTCAAAATCAAAATTAATTTAGTGTTTCTATTAAATAACTTTTTATTTTATATTTAAAACACTGTTCAATGTTTGCACCGCATCCGTTGTAGATTTTTTGTACTTATATCTAAATAAACAAATTTTTATATACATGTATGAGAAAGTCGATATGATAAAATTTTGGAAACACATGACTATTTTCAAAATATCAACATTAATGTAGTGTGTCTATTAAATAAATTTTTATTTTATATTTAAAACACCGTTAAATATTTAAATCGCACTCGTTGAGGAATTTATATGCTTATATATGCAGAAAAAAATTTGTATGTATTGTTTCTATCGCACTCGATGTGTGATAGTGAATACGATAAAATTTTGAAAACTCGTGACAATTTTCAAAATATCAACATTAATGCATTGTTTCTATTGATTAAATTTTATTTTATAAGCAAAACACTGATCAATGTATGTAGCATTCCCGTTGCAGATTTTAAATGTTTACATCTGCATAAACAAATTTTTATATACATATATGAGAAAGTCGTATTATAAAATTTTCAAAATATAAACATTAATGTAGTGTGTCTATTAAACATTAATGTAGTGTGTCTATTAAATAAATTTTATTTTATATGCAAAACATTGTTCAATGTTTGCACCACTCTCATTGTAGATTTTAAATGTTTATATATGTAGAAACAAATTTTTATATACATATATGAGTAAGTTGTATTATAAAATTTTGGAAACTCACGACTATTTTCAAACTATCAACATTAATGTAGTGTGTCTATTAAATAAATTTTTATGTTATATTTAAAACACTGTTAAATATTTAAACAGCACTCGTTGAGGATTTTATATGCTTATATCTGCAGAAGAAAATTTTTATGTACCGGTATGTGATAGTCGATATGGTAAAATTTTGAAAATTCGTGACTATTTTCATAATAACGACATTAAAGAGATCACAAGTTTTAATAAGAGACGATTATAAAATTTTGTTGTACTTTGATTTTTATATATTGTTAGTAGATATAAACATAATCCGTAATTAATTTTTTAAAAAACAAATAAATTAGTTTCATAGTTATTCGTGGAAATTGCTTACACTTGTGATGAGCATTATCCGTAATTAATTTTTTTAAAAACAAATAAATTAAATTTTGCAAAATGATCATTATGCACATAAAATTAAGGAGATTTTTAATAAGGACGATTATGAAATTTTGTTGTATTTCAATTTGTATATATCGTTAGTAGATATACAGTTGATTCTCAATGCACTCTGCTAGGGTTACATCTAGTTGTCGCGTTCCCACCCATTGAAGTAGCATCGTGAAATTTCATCCAATTCCAAATTCTATTGAATAATTATACCACTTTATTCTTGTGCTACCAAAGTGAATTGTTTTAACTCTATCAATTGCAATTGGAATTGGGATTACGTAATAACTCCATCAATCGCTATGTGGTGCAACTACAACATTTCCGTGTCATGGTAGTTAGAACTTCCATTAAAGTGGTCTACAATGTTTGGTGTAGTAAAGAGAACAAGTCATCAAACTATCACTATGTGTTGGTGGACTTGAAGCAATGGTTTACTCAATTGAGTAAAAACATTGTTCTTCCAATGTTGGTTGGGAAGCGATATTTCGGAGCTAGGAATGTGATTGACAAGGAAGAAGAACAAAAATGTATGATAGCTTTGGAAGAGATGTTGCGTTTGTTAGGGGTGTTCACAGTGGGAGATGTTCTTCCTTTTTTAAAATGGTTTGATTTTGGTGGCCATGTTAAGGCAATGAAAAAAACTTCTAAAGAATTGGACAAGATTTTAGGTGATATGTTGGAGGAGCATCGTCATAACAGGACTTTGAGTGAGAATGAGGTTGATCGTGAGCATCGAGACTTATGTGATGCTTTCATTGCTTGATGGAACAACAATTGAAAGATTTGATTCTGATACCATCATCAAAGCCACAATATTGGTATGTATGTATGTATATAAACCTTCTACTAGAATCTATATTTCATTTTTTAACAAATTAATATACTTTTGTCACAAGGGTAATTTTGTCATATACATGTAATATATCATATCATTAGTTGACTTAGTTAAAAAAGCATGATAATATTTTATCTAAAGAGATGATATTTTACATTATAGATGATAATTTACATTTGATATGCTGACTTGTGATAAGCTTAGTCTTGTAACTTCAAAATTCAGAGTTTAAATCTCCTCGTGATAGTCGTAAAATAGTCGTTAAAACCACATTAATTAATAAATATTTCCTACTTCACTAAATTTTAAAAAAAGTAATAAGAATACGCAAAAAAATGTATAGTACGAAGCAATACCAACGAAAAACAACGAATTGCACCACACCCTAGCTACCCATGATTTCCGCTACAACCAAAAATGTATAATTTTAATATTAAATACAAAACTTGTAACCGCTTGATTCTCTCTTTCATTGTTTTTCGTTGGTTTAATCCCGTACTAAATAGCAATACTCAAAAGAATATATGATATTAATTAGTTTTCTATCAAGTGCACACCAAACACATGATTTATGAAGTGTGTACTAAACACATGACAAACTCTCTCACTCTTGCTCTAAAGAGATTATTTCATTTCATATCATGCCTTATCTTTATCTAATTATCACTAATTATCCGTGTCTATCTTTTAATGATCACCAAATGATCCTTCAAAAAAAAACGTGCCCTCTAACTCTTACTCACAAATCCCTAAAAAAAAAAAAAAAACTCTTACTCTCTAAAGATATAATTTGAAGTTATTTAAATGGATCTAGTCCCCCGTTATATATAAGAAAGATGACTCCATTCATGAAATGTACATTAGCATTTTCATCATTTCAAGAGCCTCTTCTTTATATGAATGCCATGTTTTCAAGTTTCAAAGTCAAAACCTTAGCATTTGCTTATTTCATGCATTTATTATATAATATAATCAATATTACTTGAGACTTGAATGTAGTGCTCTTTCTATTATAGTGAAATTTCATTACATTAGTTTACTTTATTTCTTGCTTTACACATGATTGATTTTTATTTAGACTAATGTATATCCCCTCGAAAACACTAGATGTACACTTTAATGAATATGTGTTAATGTACATATTGTAGCTCAATATTGTTATAATTACACCACATTATTCAATTCTACAGTTAGTTAGATGAGGTTTTTTTTATAAAAAAATAAAAATAAAAAATTGGTATCCGGTCCATGCACCAACATTAGATGAGAGTTATACTAACGACCAAAAGTTTATATTGATCATAGTTCAAATTTTCTTATGGAATTTGCACTTCTTTTACAGACGTTGATTGGAGGAGGAGTTGACACAACCAGTGTCACCCTTACATGGGCAATATGTTTGTTACTGAAAAATCCTCTTGTAATAGAAAAAGCAAAAGAAGAACTTGACATCCAAGTTGGCAAAGAGAGGTGTGTAAGAGACAAGTTAATGTACCTTCAAATTATAGTTAAAGAAACACTAAGATTATATCCAGCTGCCCCTCTCTCATCACCACGTGAATTCTCAGAAAATTTCAATTTACGTGGTTATGATGTCGAAAGAGGAACCCGACTGATCGTGAATCTTTGAAAGATCCACACTGATCCTAAGGTTTGGCCAGAACCCTTAGAGTTCAAACCAAAACAGTTTCTTACCACTCATAAAGATGTTGATCTTAAGGGTCATCATTTTGAATTATTACCATTTGGATCTGGTAGAAGGATTTGCCCTGGAATGTCTTTTGGCCTTCAAATCGTGCATTTATCTTTAGCTAGTTTTTTGCATTCCTTTGATATCTTAAATCCATCAACTGAACCTATTGATATGGCTGAAGTTTTTGGAATAACCAACACCAAAGCAAATCCTCTTGAGATTCTTGTTAAACCACGTTTGCCTTCTAATTGTTATGAAATTATGTGATCTTTGTATTAATTTTACTTTGTCTATTTTCAAACTATGTATTAATCCTTTGTAATTCATATTATGTTAGTTATGTAATCCTTGGAGATATGTGGTGAACTCTATTTTCAAGCTATGTAATCCTTTGTGATTCATATTATGTTCGTTATGTAGTCCTTTTGTGATATTCGGTGTACTTCATTTGGTTAAATTTTGGTATGATGAATATCATATGGTTATTAATTTATTCAGAGATTATTTTTCAATGGTCATTTTAGTCAGAGAAAAAAAACTCATGGTAACAGCCCAAATCTTTTTTTTTTGTCAAGCCAAATGGTTAGAAACTCACATCTTAAAGTGAATAAGTTGGGTGTATAGGGATCGAATATTTCATGCTTTTTATAAATTGGTATGTTTTCTATAAATTGGTATAATTGACCAACAAAAATTAAAATTTTCGAATTATACATACTAGTCTCTTGTTTTGTCTCTCTCTCTTTTGCATTAATAGTCGATTTATGGCATTAAAGAAATCTATTTTTACCCTTTTTTGTCACAAAAATCAATTTATAGTGCCGGTTGGTGTAGGGTTGAGATCATGGAACTCATGGAGGAATGTTATCATAACTTATTGATAAAAAAACCAAAATTCAAGTTACTCAACCCAGATAGCTTGACTCGGTCCGGTTTTTAGGGTTGAAATCTAAGAGTGTGCACTTTTTAAGATATCAAGTTTGAATCTTCCTGCACTTTTTAAGGTATCAAGTTTGAATCTTTCCGGTGTTAATTTATGTGGGTTAGTCCATACAAAGTTTTGTTCTAACTTTAAATGGAACCTCCAGAAGTGGACATCAAGATTAGTCTTCCGGAATAGTTGGTCATTGGACCGGATAGCAAGATTTCATAGAAGAAGAAAAAAATCATTCAATCCTCTCTATTAATAGTAACTCTTATATGAGAATAAGATTGACCAAAACTTGGCAATTGGACAATGATTGTCATGATGAAAGCAAATAACATTCATTCCTCTCATGAAGTAGTATGATGTTCCTAATAAAGTTTGTATTTTGAATATTTACAAATAAGTTTACTATGTGTCACAGACAAAGGTGTATAAGTCTCTAAAAAAAACAAAGGTGTATAATGTTGTACAAATACATTAACTGGAGAAGAATCTTTTCCAGGATTGCCAAGGAAGAAATCCACCTGAAATAGATAGCATATGGAGAAATGATTTGTGAGGCAATCGATTTCACACAAGTAAGTTACCTTAAATATTTGAGAACCAAAAAATCAATGAGAAGTAGCAAGTTTTTAAGGGTGTGTTTGGATTGAGGAGAGAGTTTACTTTTCTTTTTAAAATTCTGAATTATATAACATGTTTTTTTAAAATAAATTTAGTGTGATTGAAGTATTATATGATTGTTTATTATGTTAATATGTTAACTTTTTAAAAAACATTTTATAGTGTCCATAATTTAAAAATGAAAAATAAACTCTCACCTCCCTTTTCCTCCTAAATATTCCACCCAAACACACCCTTAAGTGTCATTTTAAACATTGGACACTTATGCTAGATACTATGTTTGATACCCAAAGCGGCAAAGTTTTTACACTAAAGCACGATCAAAATGATGATAATGTTTATGATGAAGATTAAGAGAATTCAATAAACATACCACATTCTGGACAGCGAAAATAGTTCTTATCCCTAAAAACAAGTCCTGATCCTCCACACATCTCACATTTTTTTTGAGCAATCTGTAACAAATATTCAAAATTGAAGACAAAAAACACACAAGAATGAGATTCATAATTTATGAGATAGCAATAATCAAGCAAATAAAGTGACTTACAATTCTCTTGCTAAATTCAATCCCTGCCACCACAAAAGGTGTAATCCCAGCTACAAATTTCAAAACCATAAAACACAAAATCAAAAATCAAAATGACACAATACAACACCACCTCTTTTTTTTCTTTCCAAATAGCCTAACCGCAAAACTAACGCATACTAAGTACTTAGAAGTGAAGAATTACGAGTTAGAACTCGCGTCTCAACATATCAAATATTTATACAATTTTTTTACCATATGAGCTAAATTTACTAGACTAGTCATTCTCTTTCTAAATAGATAAACATTAAAGTAAACAACACTAAAGGGTGTGGTAGATATTACCTATAGTTCCAACCACAATTTGCCATGTGATTTCCACAGGAGCCGGATCAAGTACTGTGGTTACATCACTCACAGACACAACACCTACCCTTGTTCTTCTTGATGTTCTTCTTGCATTCTTAACCCCAAAATCACTGCTTTTTCTCACTGTTAAGGAACAACAATTATGTTTACCTATGTTCCTAGCTTTGGCAGTAGTTAAAGAAGGCAGAGAACAACAAACTAAAGCTTCCATAGTGTAATTAAACTAACAACTAACATTCAAACTCCTTTTCATCTTACAAAATTAACAACAATAACAAAATGTTATATGAACAAAAGGCCACGTGGGCTTTTTCAGCTCACAGGCTCACGGCCTCACGCAGCCACACATTAATATTCTTTGAGGGAAATTTTGGTACATATTATTAAATATTCTTTAATCCATGGAAAATATTCATGTTTTGATTAACATTTTTTTCATAATTCATGTTTAATATTTTTGGTAGATAATTCATGATTAAGTTTCTTTTTTAAAACTCAGTCCTTGAATCGTATATAGAGTTTGAAAAAAAATAAATATTCTTGTTTTAATTTGAGTCCTTATAAAAACTGGTATTTTTAGTATTTTATAAAAATTGTTTTTTTAAGTAAAAATATAAAAAAATGGTGCTCTAGCATAATTTTATAAAATGTACTTAATAAAAAAATTAACCCTTCAAAAAAATATTTAACCTTTATTTTTATAATTATTTTATATATGATGATTAAAAAAAGAACATAGGATAAATTACATTTCTTGTCATATTATTTCATCACACTCACGAAAATAATTTTTTTTTAAAAAAAAATTGAACTTTTTAGCCATAGGTGATTTCATTTATTGTAATTATGTCTCAACGTAGATTCTTAGTCCCAAAACCTAGCAAGTTTTTAATTTCTTGACATTAAACATGCCGATGTGTCAAAAGTAAACTATAAAATAAGAAAATTTGAACTCTGATTTTCAAATCTCTTGAGTTTGAAGAAGTCTTAATGCTTTCAAAATAAAATGAAGAAGCATCATCTTGGAGGAATGTGTGAACTCGACTCATTAAAAAATTATGAGTTTTATTTTTTTAGAATATAGTTTATGATTTTGTGTTAACTTTGAATTGTTTCATGTAAATTCAAGTGTTCAAATAATTGTAAACATTAGTCTAAATATTGGAATTTTTATGAGATAGAATATCATTTAATTATTTTTTTGGAATATTTTAAAAAGTTATGTCTAACGACTCAATGATCCAACTCAAACCAATCCGCTCATTATTATCAGGTTGGGTTGATTCAAATTTCAAATAAAAAACACTAATATTTACTCAATCAAATCCAATTAAATTTGATTGAACTGTGTAACGAGTTTGATGAAAAACGACCCAACCCAACACATGACCCCTAATTGTAACAAGTGTTTTAGGGACAAAAAAAAATTGATTTTAAAAAATAGAGACTACTTTTGAGATTGTGTTTGAATGTCGTTAACTTTTGGAGTCTTTGTTCATATAACTCTTTTAATCAATCATTTTATCTTATCTAAAATGTTGTAATTTGGATACTTAAAAGACATCAAAGATCAACAACACTCAAGTAAAATCGCTACTGTTTTTTTGTATATAAACAAAAGGGAAAAATACACTCACCTCCCCTGAGGTCTCTTTAAATGACATAAACATCCCCTCTATTTTGTCACATGACACAAACCTCCCCTCCCGTTAGAAACGTTAAGTTCCCGTCAAATGAAAAATATAAACTCTTCATTATCGTTGCTTTCCTCCATGATAGGATTGAACAACACCTAAAACATTGGGTATCGTTGCTTTTGTTCTCATTGTTGTTTGTCAAAGTTTTGTTTCCCTCGCCGTCGTTTTCATCTCGCCGTAGTTTTCGTCTCTCCATGGTTTTCTGCTATTTGTGGTTCTCTGCTCACTGTTGTTTTGGGTTCGTCGTCGTTTTCGTGCTACCCCTGTTTTCGTCAATTTTGTTCTCGTTGTGAGTCGCGTACCTTTAACCTTCATTCTATACATAAACATGTATGTTTGTTTTGATACATTTTAATAGATTAGTATGATCAAGTTCTAATTCAAATTCAGACTGTAATTAACTGTACTAATATGTTCATACTCTATAGGAATTATGTTCTAACAGATCTGTTCAAACTGATTTGATCAAGTTCCAATTCACTAGCTGATGCTTCTTATTTACCCAGATTTTCTTTTTATCTGATCATGTTTCAGGTTTTTGTGATTAAAAATGTTATGAATGTGATAAACCCAACCTAGGATGTGTACATTTGCTGCAACACTTTGATGGAGAAGTAAGTATACCGATTTTGAATGTTGATCGTGACCGATACTCTTAAATTTGGTTGACGATATTAAGGCGTTGGCTACAAGTGCTCGACTCGAGGATGCAAGTTTAACGGTATAATTAACGGTGTTAATTTGATAGGGGAGGTTTTTATCTATTTTAAAAGACCTCAGGGGATGTTATTGTCTATTATAAAACTAGAGGGGATGTTTGTGTCATTTAAAGAGACCTTAGGGGAGGTGAATGTATTTTTCCCGGGAATTGCTACTTTCAGCGAAAATTCTTATCCTGACAACATCACGATGCTTGTCGACTACTAATCTCTCCTCCACCTCTTTACTCTGTAACCCCCCATGTATTCCATCAAGTCCCAAATCCAACGGTCCAAGGCAATTTGTGAAGAGCTCGTGAATGATACGATGAACAACACCTAAAACATTGGGTATCGTTGCTTTTGTTCTAATCGTTGTTTTCCCTTGAAATAGCAGCTCATTTTTTCTAAACAAAATGACAATAACAATTAAAAACACACACATTAAGGACTCGGGGTTCAAATGCAAGCCATAACGTTCAAACTAACAATTTCAACATTTTTTTCGATCTTGTGACCTGAAATCCCTCTTCTAGTGAGCACCATAAAATATGAGACCAAAAATTCAATTAAAGCCAAAAAAAATTCAATTTATGTTTTTTGGTTGTTTGGGCTTCACAAGACACCGTTTCACTATCGAAAACCCAATTCAATTCAATACTGTAACAGTTTGGAGATCCTTTCATATGGATTAAGATAATTTTTAGGGTTTTTGAGAATATTCATTCATGGCTACTACATTTTTACCACTTTACCCTTACAATCCTTTCTACATCCTTCCAATTCCTTCCTCTAATCATGCTTCTGCTTCTTCATTTCTGAAACGAAGAAAATTCACTGTTCTTTCTACTCAATCCAATCCCAAAATTCTCAAAACCAACAGAAAATCACCCTATGGGAAATTCCTCTCTGCGTATGACTCTGATGAAGAATATGAAGAAATGGACTTTGAAGACGACGAAGATGAAGATGATGATGATGAAGATGATGATGATGATGATGATGATGATGTGAGTTTTGTAATTTCAATGACCATGATGAAATTTCAGTATTTTTTTTATTTAAATTCTGCGATGAATGATTCAATTTTTAATTTTAGTCGAAAACTTGAAGTGGGTTTTTTATTTTAGTCGAAAAGTTTTGAACTTTGTTATCTTTCTGCTTAATATATTTGAATTGAAGAAATGGGGTATATCAATCTTCAATGTTGCTGATTTTTTTTTTTTTGTGAAGTTGTGTTTGAATTGGAGAAATAAATAGTTCCATTTTTATGTTATATTTGTGATTTGAGTGGATTAATTTTAATTTTTGGTTTTGGTTATTGAACTTGCGTTGTATCTAGGACAAATTTGCCGAGCCTACTTATCTTAATGCTAAAGTCAAGAGATTGAAGTCAAAGACAGTTGCAGGTATATGCTTGAAAAAGTTTTACTTGGTAGTTTTAATTTTAATGGGTGTAATTGAACTATGTAGCATAGACATTTTATATGGAAGGTGTATTTGGTGTCCAACACGTGTTACTGTCTGATACAACACCAACTAGTGTGGTTACATTCAATTAGTCAATTTTCTCAAATTATTATCAGTGTCGACTTGTCTGTGTTGTGTCCATTGTCAGTTTGTGAGTTAGTGATTCATAGAAGTTGAATGTTGCATAATGTTGTTTGTGTTGAAACAGATAGACAACAAGAAAAGGAAAAGGGTGTGAGATCTCTTAACAATGGACAAAGCAAAAGATTGCCCAAAAGTCAGAGAATAGCATCCTTACAAGAAAATAACAGTGCAAAGGTATTAAATGGTGATACAATAATCTGTTTAAGTGTTAAGTATCAAATGATGTCATTGTTAGACCTCTTATTACTCCCTCCGTTCCTTTTTAATTGTCACTTTTGAAGAAATTTTTTGTTCCTTTTTAACTGTCACTTTCAAAGTTCAATGCAACTTTAAATATTGTTTTACCAATATTATCCTTAGTTATTTATTACGGAGAGAGAAATATATGAGATGATATATTAAATGAATAAGGTTATTATAGTAAAAATATAAATTATTGTATCAAAAGTAGTGACATTTATAGTTTGTCTTGGTTTGTGTAAAATGTCAAAATGTGACAATTAAAAAGGAACGGAGGTAGTAGTAGTTATGTTATGTTATTAGGCTGCAGTTATTGTGTGATTAGGCAGTAGGTATGTATTAGTCTGTTATTGAATGCCCAAAAGTCAGGGACATTTTATTTTGGGACTGAATATTGATTGGGAGAGACCAAACTCTCGAATTCTTGAAAGGGAGAGACCCACAACTCGAGTTTTCTGGGGACTCATTGTAATTATATGTATTTAGGTTTTTCTCATTGTCTGTTTCTAGCAGCCAATTAATGTACTTGTGGTGCTTTGGAATCTTATAATTGCTTTTTTTATTTGTAATTGTAGTTTCGTAGAAATTGTACGGAGAAAAGATATCCGGAGTTGTCTGAAGAGATTCTTTTGGATGTGAAATGGTTACCACTTCTTGATTACTTAAGCACCTTTGGAATTAAGGAATCACAATTCATCCAAATTTACGAGAGGCACAAGTCGTCATTTCAAATTAATGTATGTTCTGCACAGGAAAGGATAGATTACTTATTGAGTCTTGGGGTTAAACATAAAGATATAAAAAGAATCATTTTGAGGCAACCACAAATTCTAGAATACGCGGTGGAGAACAATTTGAAGACTCACATTGCTTTCTTAATGGGCTTGGGCGTACCTAGTACCAAAATAGGGCAAATTATTGCTTCTACTCCGTCCCTTTTTTCTTACAGCGTTGAGAATTCGTTAAAACCAACGGTAAGATATTTAATTGAGGAAGTTGGCATCAAGGAAAAAGATTTGGGTAAAGTCATTCAACTGAGTCCTCAAATTCTTGTCCAACGTATTGACATTTCATGGAATACTCGATTGATGTTTCTTAACAAAGAGTTGGATGCACCCAAAGAGAGCATTGTGAAGATGGTGACAAAACACCCTCAGCTTCTGCATTACAGTATTGATGATGGATTGCTTCCAAGAATAAATTTCCTAAGGAGCATAGGAATGAAAAATGCGGACATCTTGAAAATCTTGACTAGCCTTACGCAGGTTATTTTTGCATTCATCTTTGTTATTTTATTCTCCCTTTGCACGAAAGGAACAAGGAAAAGGAAATGATGTTATATAATGGTCATTTTTTTTTCACCTTTTGTTTGATCCTTATAACGTGACTAACAGTTAAAAGTTCTTATTGACTACTGTGCCTGCAGGTGCTATCTCTGTCCTTGGAAGCTAATCTAAAGCCGAAGTATTTGTACTTGGTAAATGAACTTCACAATGAGGTGCAAACCTTGACCAAATACCCGATGTACCTTAGCTTGTCTTTGGACCAGAGAATTCGTCCTCGTCATAAGTTCTTGGTTTTCCTAAAGAAAGCTCCAAAAGGACCATTTCCTCTTGGATCTTTAGTTCCAACTGATGAATCCTTTTGTCAACGGTGGGCTGGAACTACTCTTGATGAATATGCTGCATTTCGACAGAGATTATTGCTCAAAAAGTTTGCTGAGAAATATAACAGAAGAATGTGAAAAAATCAGAATCAAGTTTGTCTCAATCAACTTGCACGAGTACTGGAAAATGATAGGCAATCTCTTGTGACATACAACATTGTTCAATCATTGGAGTTTACTAAGCCATGTGATGTGCCTATCTATGCACAATATTTCATGACAGATAAATATCAGTGTCTTTCAGCAGAAGCTGCTCAACTTGTTTTGTGTAATTTATCATTGCTATTTCTGTTGGCCTGAAAGGTGAGCTTGTTTAGTGATCAATTATTATTAATATATACAATAAGCTTTTATTAATCCTTGTCTTATTGCAGGTTGTGGTCAACATATAGATTGAAGAAAGAAGCTGTATAAACTTAAGAGCCAACTTATGGATTCTCTCATTTTTTTTTTTACCTTCATTGATGAACTTGATTTATAATTATAATCTATATACATTCTTTCTTTCATTTGGTGTATTCATTGTTTTGTGTATCTCAACTCAATTGGACCACTTTTTGTTACACTTGTGACTATACATGATACATAAACACAATTATTTGTTACCCTGAGACAATTTGTACCACGTGCGCGTTGAAATAGAAATGTTATTCCCTTGAGAGAACTAATTGCAAATAAATTCTACATTGCTTCTGATTTTTCTCTCTTTTTATTTAACTCTTTGGGAAGAAAGGAAATGGGAGGTTTCATATTCGAATGGTCTCTTATAAATGTTATACAACTTTTAATGCACTATCATTGTGAGTCATTTAACATTTTCTTTTTCTTTGATTCAAGCCATTAACATTTTATTAATGCACTTGCAACCCAGCAACTTGTTCATTAATAGCCTTTGTAATCGTTGTATACCTAATACCCTTAAGATTGGTACCCTTGAAAAATGTTTATACTTAATGCTATGAAAATTAAAGTAATAGTCTAAAGTCACACAGCTCCCTAATAGAAACAAGACTTTGTATTTGGATCCTCTCCTAACTCTACAACAACTGAAAAAAGAGGCAAAGAGTTGGGAGAGAGTAAATCTATAAGAAAAGAGTCTCCTAAGAGAGACTAGATGCAGAGCAAAATAGAAAAATGAGAGCTGTTAAAAAATGAGATATTCAAGTAACAATTCATGAGAGCTTGATTAGAAATTATGATAAGTGTGTGTCCCTTCTTTTATGGAGGTCAATGATGCACATTGACTTGAATAAAATTGTACCAGACGCCATAAATTTTAAATTTAAAAAAATTGAAGAAGAGAAAAATTATTTATTATTAAAGTAACTGACACTAACGTTTATTTAATTTTGAACAAAACTTAGGTACAATTCTTTAGATGTTTTTCGTATGGTTCTTAACTAAAAATAAAAATTTTTTGGATATAACAAACTTTGAGAAAATTAAGGATTTAAGGAAATCATGGTGAATTTAGTTAAGAACCATACAAAAAGCACCTAAGGAATTGTACCTAAGTTTTTTCCTTTAATTTTAATATATAATTCAATTTTTGTAGTAGTATGTTTTTTCCTTTAAATAATTCAACTACTATAAATAGCATTTCAAACCTATTGTTGTTGAATTATTTAAAGGAAGAAATATACTAACATAAAAATTAGATTATGTAAAATGAACCTTAGTGCCACTTTAATAATAATTTTTCTCTTCAATTTTTTCAAATTTTAATTACGTGTTTGTGATTGAAAAGGAAATAGTTGAGGGAAAGTTTAGCAACACTTCCAAACAATATTAATCAGATGTAACATCTCAATATTCTCAACTAATCTAACTTTTATCGTTTGAAATATCTTTGCATGTCTTAAGCTCACAAAACTGTTACAATTCAAGGATCCTAAAGATCAAGAGTTAGAAAGATGTACATCTTAGCTAATTCATAGAGAAGCTATTTAAATATAAATAGTTGTTTTATTAGTTGAAACTCATGTGCTTTTCAAACTTTGAAAATAGATCCCACCTAAATTAAAGAGTAAGTATTAAAAAGTTTTAGAAATAGAGGTTAAGCTTAATAAAACTGAATAAAAGTTGTGTAAGTGGAGATTTGTGCAAGTGAACAAACAAACACAAGATTCAAACATAAATTATCCAAATGTTACAACACAGCCAAAAAACTACTTGATCGCATAGCCACCCCTCCGCCTCTGACAATAAACCAACCTTCCATGAACCTCATCCATGATATGCTCCAAACTCTGTCAAGCTAGACTTCCCTGCACTACTTGGCCATTGGCCATTATCCCCCTGACATAGTCTCTGATGCGTCCTTATTGTGTGCTCATGTCTGGCTGTTGTTGGTCCCCTTGCTATTCAACAACAATCTCGTTAAGGGCCTCTTGCTTAGGTGACCTCAAAGTCTGTGCCTCTGGTGGACGTATCACGTATGGATGTGAAATGGAAAAAATATCATTTCATGCATCCAAATGTTGTCTTTATACAAGTCATGGCAACCTGACCCAAGTTCTCAAGAAAATTGCTCTTCTCCCATACACTTTTGTTCATACCCACGTGAACTGACGAAAATACCCCTAACTGAGTTAATTCACGTTTGGTATACCCCAACGTGAGTTAACTCACGCTGCATGAGTTAACTCACGATGTGTAAGATAAAGAAAAAAGCAAAGGCAAATTATTTTTAGAAAAGAAGCAATCTTGAAAATGTGTAATTTTTTTAAAAGTGGGAATATACCTTGTAATAACTCTAAATGTGCTGCAAAATCTTCTATAGCAGATTTTGTTTTGTTGAAAGCATTTTCTGTTAAAATCAATTATGGTATTGCTCCTAAAATTAAGGAGGTAATTTGGCAACCTCCAGTGTTCAATTGGGTAAAGTGTAATATTGATGGAGCCTCAAATCGAAATCATGGCCCTTCATCTTGTGGAGGAATCTTCAGAAATAACAATTCAGAGTTTCTTGGAGCTTTTGCTCACAATCTGGGAATCTCAAACTCCTTGGTTGCTGAATTAAATGGAGCCATGTTTGCAATAGAAATGGCCTATCAAAGGGGTTGGCATCATTTGTGGCTTGAAACAGATTCCATGCTTGTAACTTTAGCATTCAAGTCAAAATCCATTGTACCTTGGCATCTAAGAAACAGATGGGAAAATTGTATACATTATTCTACTGTTATGTCCTTTTTTGTTACCCATATCTACATGGAAGGGAACCATTGTGCTGATCATCTAGCTTCAATTGGTTTTTGATAAGTTTTAGAAAGTGAGTAATTTCATGTCATATTTTAGGCACTTTAGTTACTTGTTTTGCAAGTTATTCAAGGAAAAGCTAAGAGTTGATGAAAAAATGCCATTTATGCTTTGTGTGCCTTACTTTACCCCATTTGTGTAGGAAAATGCAAGCCAGGACTTGAAATTATCAAAGAATCTTGAAGAAAAGCAAAAGTCCACTCGCTAGAGCGAGCAAAGGCGAGGTCATGGCGAGCAAAGTCAAAGAGTCCCAATTTTTGCAAGTCCAAGCCTTGCCACAGGGAGGCCATGGCGAGCCAACTCGCCATGGCGAGGTTGCAGCGAGGAGCTACAGAAAGAAATGTGATTTCAGAGAAACAGGGGACTCGCCCAGCGAGTCTTATCCTCGCCATGGCGAACCAAGGCGGTTTCAGAATAAGTGATGACGTGGCTGAAACCCACTGGCGAAGGAAGCTCAACTCGCCGTGGCGAGTTGAATCTCGCGCAGCGAGAAGTCACTTTCCAATCATAATATTTAAGCTTTTTCTCATACTTTCAGATGATATAATGTTATATTTTTAGAGAGAGAATAGAGTGAAAATTACTGCTCTTCATAAAGCAAGAGTGATTGAGTGTGGATTCACTAAGAATCTTTGAGAAATCAAGACTTAGCAATGGATCTTCATCTTTCCTTCCACTTTTGTAATGTTATCATGACAATGATAAACTAAATCTTTTTTGTTGGGATTAGAGGTATTTAATCAAGCTTAGATGTAATCTTTTGATCTTTGAAATATACTTTTGAATCTAGGTTTAGAATAATCTTCTATCAAAATAAGAATTCTAGACATAGGATTGTGTTTTGATAATCACACAAAGTATCAGAACGTAATGCTACCGGATCGTTTAATAGATTGAGAAATCGTCGATTAAACGATATGATTGATCTCACAACGTCATTTAGACATGAATGATGTTGTCGGGTGATGCGTGATAATATCGCTAAAAAGCTAGAATCCATATATATGATCATTAGAATATATCCGATGCTTGATTGACGAACTCTGATCTCAATGCTTTTACACCTTATTACTCTTCGTTTTTACTACCGCTTTATAGTTCGAATAGTTTTATAGCAATCAATCAATCAAACCCCTAACTTAAAATGATAATCGGTGTTGAACGATTTATGGTATCGTACTAGTCCCTGAGGAGACGATATAAAAACATACTTACTTTTGACAAATTACATCAGTTTTACTTTGAACAATTATTTATGGTGGAATCATTTACCTGTTCAAATTAGAGCAGATTTCACTAGGAATGGGTTGGGTCTTCCATACTTTTTGTATCTCCTTTTGATTTTATATATATTTTTTAGGGGCTTGCTTCTTTGGCAAGTCTCCTTTATTTAAAAAAAAAGAAAAGAAAAGTAGTTGTATGTCTTGTAATAAATATTAATCCCATGTATAATTTACAAAGGAGAAATATTTTGTAACTCTCAAAATTATGTTATTTTGTGATTATCAATCAGGTATAATCGAACAAATTTAGATGCAAAAGTATGTATCAATGAGAAATAGTCATGTGTTTTTTCTTTTTTATTTTCTCACTTAAAATATTGTTCCTCTGTTTTGTTAAATATCAACGATAATTGTTTCTTCCGTATACTTTTTATATTATTGATGAGTGAAATGTATTTATTAATATTTTTATACTAAATTTTTAAACAATTGTCAATTTTTATTGGATCACCTAAAAAAGAAAAACTCATAGGAAGGTAGTTTTATTGCATCCTAAAAAAGAAAAACTCATGGGGATGTAGTTCTATTGCATCAAATATACTCTGTGTGAGATAAAAACACATGAACATCATAAAAATCATTTTAGTAAATGTAAATTAAATATAACTTTCGTTTTTATAGAAATAAATGATTGTGACATTCAATAATTTAGAGATTTTTTTAGAGATTTTATAAAATAACATGATCAATTTTGTGTTTGTTTATTGTAATAATAATCACTTCTTTAAAAAGATAATTTAATTTGTTTGGATACAACGATATAATATGAATTTTTTGTTATAGAATTATCTTCATCTTTGGATACTTATTTTCTCCCACTATAAAAAATATTTTTTTTTGAAAAAGTACTCTAATATCTTTTCATTTGAAGTTGTTTTTGGATTTTTTTTTTGTTGATCCTGGTTAAAAAAAATTATAATAAACATATAAAATTCTCTTTAAAGTGATTTTTTTTCAAAAGTTATAACAAACCTCATAGGGCCCGTTTGTTAGGAATCTAAATAAAAATGATTTTGAAATTCAATAATTTTAAGATTATTTTTTTAGAGATTTTATAAAAAAAACGAGAATCTAATTTGTGTTTGTTTATCGTAGTAAAATCATTTTGTTTAAAAAAAGATTAGTTTGTTTAGATACAATTATATAAAAGGAATTTTTGTTACAAAAGACACAAAAGGGTAAATATATGCGGGATGGGGCAAAATTGTGTTTTTGCTTATCATTAACTTTTATAATTGAAGAATATATTTAGTTTGCTTAGATATAACTGTATAAAAAAACTGTCACAAAATCATCTCTCTCTCTCTCTCTCTCTCTCTCTCTCTCTCTCTCTCTCTCTCTCTCTCTCTCTCTCTCTCTCTCTTCAAACTAAGATTATCTGATACAAAAGACAAAATGCTTAAAATATGCTGAAGTGTCAAATGATTATGATGTGACAAAATTGTGTTTTTGCTGATCATTAATTTCATATTAGAGAAGGAAAAATTGTGTTTTTGCTGATAATTAATGTTCATAGAGAATGAATAATTTAGAGATTTTTTGAAAAAAAAAATAAAAAACTATTTTGTGTTTTAATAAAATCACATTTTTTTAATAATTTAGTTTGTTTAGATACAACTTTATAAAATGATTTTTTTGTTACAAAATCAACTCAATCTTTTGAGAGTTACTATTTTCTAACTCAATCTTTTGAGTGTTATTTTTTCTTTCCCCGAAATATAATTTTTTGTTACAAAAGATACAAAATGGTTAAAATATGCTGAGATGTCAAATGATTAGGATAGGGCAAAATTGTTTCATTGTTGGTCATTAACTTTCATAATTAGAGAAGAATTAAAAGTTATGAGAATTCATATATATATATATATATATATATATATATATATATATATATATATATATATATATTAAGTAACACTTTCATAACATATATATCAAAGCCAAAAATCAAAACAAAAATACATAAAATAAGAAAATATTATGAGCATTAACATCATATAATATATATTATGCAGCAGGTTTAAAAAAACAACAAAAATAACCAAAATCAAGACAAAGTAATATATATATATATATATGATGAGCATATATTAAAAGGTGGTAAAGAATGAATTATGGAGTGGTAGCATACTGCATGTTGATGAGTGTGGTGGTTTTGAGGAATGGATAGAAAAGTGTATAAAGGCAACCCAACGTGAGTTAACTCACATTAGGGTTCGACGTGAGTTAACTCGCGTTGGAGTATTTCCAAAAGTGTATGGGAGGAGCAATTTTCAGTTCTCAAACACTTTAAATTTTCATCAATTCTGGAACAACAAAGTAGGTCCAAACTCCTACCAGCACATAAGTATATAGCCCCCCCCACGCTACCGCACCCCACCCCACCCCCCACATGCTCTCAATGTTCATCCCCACTTTTCTTAATAAAATATCACTAAATACCTCTTTTAATGTGTATCCAAAGTTATTGTCATATTTATGTATTAAAATCCAATTCTCCTCACGAAAGTTAAAGACATTTTATTCAAAGGTTTTTCAATCAACTACAATCTAACCGTTTAAGATGAGTTGAGTGTTGGGTAGGATAAGTTAATGTTGTTGTTTGGGCTCAATCACAAATATAAAAGATTTAAGCACACACATAAACATACATCTCAATTAATTATTTTAAAAATATATATTATTTGATTTATTTTTATTTTATCATTTTTCACTTATGTATATGTCCAAATCAAAATGATTTAGTTATGATCAAATAAATCTTAGTTTGTGTGTCGTGCCAATGACTAAGGAAAACAATTTATTACCTACGATAACCTGTTGAGTATATGGTGAATCGGTGATCCATCTTTTGACCAATTTCATATTATTAAGACTCTAAGAATAACAAACGTGACATAAGTATTTTTTATAATAAAAAAAAGTTAAGCCAAGGCTCGATCCTGGATTAAATAGCTCATTCCCAGAGCCAAGGTCCAATAAGGCGTGTAAGCTCAACCACAGACAAATTCATTTAGGTTGGTCACGTGATGTTGACTTGAGATTTTGGACTGTACTCAGTTTAAGGTTTTCAGATTCGATTCCTCTCTTTATCAATTTTAGTGGACTAGTTTCACTTATTCAAAAATAAATAAATAAACAATTCAACCACGAACCACCTACGTTGGTGAAGAGTTGCGAAACAGATAATAAGATGCTCAAACTCAATTCAATTCCTCCAAATGATCAAATGATCTCTCAACCCTTGTTTTGAGTAGGGTGCAATCGTCTCACTGTTTACGCCTATGTACCACATTCATCAATCTAATATACTAATTATAATTTATTGTAAAAAACATATACGGGACAATAACTTTAATAAAACATTTTTTTGAGAGGTTTGATATAACATGATTATCAATTATATATTTAAGAAAACAACATACAAATCAAACAATTGAGCTTAAGTGATTAATGAACTCCACCAATTATTCATTAGATTTTACTTGCCTCAAACAAAGCCATTATTCCCCTGAAAACTGGAAAATTAACACACAAACAAACAAAACAACATACAAATGAAAATCTGAAATTATCCTTATTAATCCTACAAGTTGCCACCTCAACTATTTTGTTCCTCTATTTCAATTTCAAAATTCAAATTTTGTTTTTCTCTACCACTTTCTCTCTTCCTTATTTTTCTCACCACTTTCCTAAAATTTTCCTTTGACTTTTAATCTCTATAAAATTTTCAACCACCACTTTTGGTCCCTACTTTTAATAAACTCATATGTTGAGGTGTTCATATAACCCATTTTCGGTCCCTAGTTTCAACTACCACTTTCCTAGGTACTTTTTATACTAGAAATTAAATTTACACATGACTTTCCCACTTGTTATTACCATGTTATCGGGTGAGAATCTTTTATTCCCATGAAAACAAAAGATAACAGCTCATATCTTCTCACTCCCGCACTATTTTAACTCCTTTATTTTTTAATTTAAATTAAATATATTTAAAAATATTCCCGAGAAATTAAATTACTTACCAAACACTTTAACATGATTAAGATTCCTAGAAATAATGCTCCATGAAATAATATTCCCAAGATTCTAAATTTAATCCTTAAAATAAACACACCTTCATATGAAAAATACGAGAAAAAAATATTTATCACTGATACTAAAAAAATACGTCATATATATTTGTCATTGATTAAATATAAAAAAATACAAGATAAATTTTGTCATCGGTACTTAAAAAACACTGCACATACAATTAATTTAATTCATTAAAAAATAGTAACCCAACTAAAAATAGAAAGAGACCACATCTACCCACTAAACCGATTCATAAAATGAGGACCAATAAGGTTGGACCAAAAAAAAGTCCATGTTAGGGAGCTCCTATGCTAAGAATGACTGTTACTTTTTTCACCATATGGCTTACTCGCGCGCCCTATTTTTTTTCTTCGTAAATACCCTTTGTTCGGATTATGAAATCTGAACCAGATTATAGGGATTTTTTGATTATATAATCCAAAACATAAGAAAATATGGCGTAATTGATATCAAAGGTCTCTGCGGACCGTCATACGATCCCTGCATAAACTGCAACACAATTTCGAAGATTGTATGAACGGACAGCAGTGGCCATGATATCATAGACACCCATAACTAAAAAATGAGAAAGAAAAAGTAATAAAGGATGAGAAGTGACGAATGAATGAAGATGTTGAAGCATGCAAGATTATTTATAGTCATAAACCTATCCTAGACTCTAACTACAGTCAATGAAATGTTTACCATGCCTACACCGACCAAAAACAACATTAAACACACCACAAACTGTCCAAACCTTTGGTGTAATGTCACCATCCACAATCTGGAAGGGTTCGGATTATATAAGCCGAATTCCTCAGAAACATTTCAGATTATATAATCCGAACTGTCCCAGACTGTGCTTAACCTTTATCTTTGGTGTGGTTTACAATATATGAAAACAAACACACCAATTTATAGAAGGTTATGTGGGTTGTGGACCACAAAAATTGTCGATGCAATGTGGACCACATAAAAAAATCTTGTATTGAACGAGTTTGGACTTTAAACTTTGAATACTCCTTCACCTATAAAATATGAACTTTCACACAATCTTAGACATTTTCGGATTATATAATCCAAACATTTCTGGGATGTTTTCATATTATATAATATGAAACAACTCAGAGTTTGGACGATTACTTGCTCAACAAGAGTAATGACCGATCAGACAAGCTAACCACATTTGTGTACCCTCATTTATGAATCATTACATTCTATACACTCATTCTTCACAAACTCCACCTTATAAATACTCATCAATCCTTCACAATTTCTCATTCCATCATCTCACATTCTCTCATTTCCTTTTATTCTACAATGTGCTTCTATCACTGGCCTTTCATACAAAAATGTTACTCTAATATTTTAGGGATTGAATGAACGGTCCAAAGTGATGGTGCCACTCTACAAATTGGCACCATCTGCTTGGGTGTAAGGTTGACATGTCTGGGTGTTAGGTTGACCATCACAGTCTCCTTTGCCCTAGAGAGAAAACAAGCCTTACTCCAGCCCCCTTTCCCATCCATCTTCTTCTCCTTCCCCCTCCATCTTCTTACACCACATGTTTAGAATTAGTTGTTTAATAAAATAGTCATTAGGTGTTTAACAATTTTGTGTAATAAGCTTCAATTTTATTGTAAATGTACTATGAAAGTATTTATATATTTAATAAAATGGGAATTTATATCATCTTTGTCTTTTTACTTTTCTGTCTATTTCATTTATTTTATGGTTTTGTCATTTTTAGTTATGTCATTGTAATAATATGTGTCACTATTGTTCTGAAAATCTGGGCAATACACAAATTCAGATTATATAATCCGAAAATCCTTATAATCTGGTTCAAACTTTATAATCGGAACAAATAGTGATTTCGGGAAAAAATAGGACGCATGAGAATCCATTTAATCACCCACAATGAGGACCAATAATGTTGGACAAAATAAGGAGTCCATGTTAGGGAGCTCCTATGCTAAGAATCCATTGAATCACCCACAGGTATAACGAAAAAATTGTAAATTGAGACATTAATGTAAGATCAAAGGATTTTTTTTGGAAAGGATGTAAGATTGGAGGATATTATAGGTGTACAAAGGATGAGTTAGACTGAGTTGTTTGTAATCTGAATCCGGTCCTCACTTTAAATCGGGTCAAATTTTAGACTCAAACTCGTCCATTAACCCGATCAAACCTAAATATGTTCAGGTCCAACAAAGACAAGACATTATAAAGACAATACCGGGTTGGTCCCAAGGCAAGTCACAGATACATACATTTCTTTTTGAAAAAGAAATAATCAACAAAAAAAGTTATCATAGGAAACAACAACATAATCAAAAGTAGCACAATATGACAAACAATTCAAAAGTAGTAGCAACATTGTGTTACAAATTAATTAACAGTTTATATTTTATATGACCAAAATAATCAGTGTATAAATTAAAGAATACAATCGTCACTTAAAAGACAATGATTCATGACGGTGTGATGTTGAGCTGGAGTTGTCCTTGTGTTTCTTATAACCGGGTTAGACCTGACCAATTTTGTTCGGGTTGGGATGGGTTGTAAGACCGAGTCGAGTTCTGTACACCCTAGAGGATATCATGTATTGAGGAGCTCTGATATTGTTTCCTCGATGAAAAAGGAATTTCAAATACCAAATTATTATTTCTTTTCCTATTTTTTTGTTCAAGTAACCTAGTAACTAGAATTCACCTTTTTAAGATGAACAGGTAGGGTGTTCGGAGTTCAAACTCCGATCCCTACATATTATAATGCATTGTCCATAATGAGTTATACTCGCGGGAACTTCATTCTTTTCATTTAATTTGTATAAGAATTTAGTTCTTATAATTATAATCTGAACAAAGAGTGATTTCGGGAAAAAATATGACGCACGAGAAAACCATAGGAAGGAAAAAGAAATAGTCTCAAAGAATCCGCTGAATCACCCACGATGAAGACCAACAACATCTTTATCTTTATCTTTATAATACTAAATGTTAAGTAGTGTTGCCCTAAACCTAATGATTAGCCCCAATTTTTAGTTCTGAAAAAAATTTATGAAAAAACTCCTGGTGGAGATCGAACTAGGTACCACATGCTTCCAAATCACAACTCTTACCACCAAGGTACTGATGTTTTTTATGACATGCAATTGCTTCAATGTTATGTATTCAACACAAATTTTGGGCCCTTTTTCTTTCAATCTCACAATCCCTAAATCATTTCTCACTCACTTTCATCTCTCTCATCATCATGCAATTGAACCTAATAATTATAACTCCGCTCTTTTTGACGGACCTAATTAATTTTTATGAAAAAAAAGGTCTGCAAGGAATTGAATTAGGTAACACATGAAAATGTCATTTTTTTTAAAAGTCACTAACGTCATTGCAATTCCTTTTTTGATAGCAGTTCCTTTTTTGATAGCAGTTCATTTTCATTATTATTTTTTCTTTCAATTACCACATAACAATTCCTTTTTATTATTTTTTTTCTTTCGGTTACCACATAACAGTTGCTTTTCCTTTTTATAGATTTAACAGCCCTTGCGGTTAGGATCAGTTTCTTGGTGTACGCTTAATACGTGCTACGATATTAAAGTTGCATCTTTAAAATTGTTGATAATTTGACTAATTCAGATGATAATTTTATCATTAGAAACTTCACTTTTTAGTATAATTTTGTCTACCTCTTTGTTTCTCCTATATTATATTAATTACTTGAAGTTATTTATTCTGCATTTTTATTTTCAAAAATCACTACACTAGATTATAACATTACTTTGTTTTCTCACTTTGACTTTTGAAACATGTTTACTATTTTCAATTTGCTTATTTTAGTTGTTCTTTTAACATAATGTAATCGAATATGAAGGTTGAAAAAGAAGGAATTCTGGAACACAAACTGGTAATATTATTTGGTAACAAAATAAAGTTAATAACTTAAATTGGTGTAATTTTTGCACCTTTTCTTTTGTTTTTTTTTATCGTTTCATAACAAAGTATTGAATCTGTTAGTAAAAATATAATCAATTTGATATTTATATACGAAATTCTACAAAACCTGTGCATCGCACGGGTTAGAGTCTAGTTGGACAAAAAAAAAGGGTCCATGTTAGGGAGCTCCTATGCTAAGGATCCAATGAATCACCCACATGCACGGTTTGAGAATCCATTGAATCACCCATATAACAATGAACAAACAAACCGGGCCCGGCTAAACGATAGGATCACATAGAAGTTTATCTTAGAAAATTGTTGTTCCCACTTCAACAAAAGTTAAGAAATATCAGTATTTTACGTTTTTAACCCCATCGGCAGTTAACTGCCGATGGGAAGCAATCCGGCGGCAGTTAACTGCCGATGGGAAGAAAACCAGCAGCAGTTAGCTGCCGTTGCCATCTTTTGCCTATATTTTCCAAAACTTCACTTTTTCTATCTTAATGTGAACAAAAACGATAAAATGACATGCGATTAAAGTGAAAAAGTTTAAAAAAGAACAGCTAATTTTTTTAAAAACAGATTTAATTTTAACAAAAACTAATTTCTAACAGTTTTAATTTTAAAAAAAACTGATTTTAAAAAATCAGTTTTTATAAATTGTTTCAATTTAAAAACAGTTTTCAATTTATTAAAAAAATAGTTTATTTTTTTTATAAAAAAACTGTTTTCCAACAATAAAGTTTTTTAGTATATTATTTTTTATGAGGTATTTTTATTAAAAAATAGTTTTTTAAATTAAAAAATAATAATTTTTTTAAAACAGATTTAATTTAACAAACAATTTTACTTTTAAAAAATATCAGATTTACGACTACACAATGTGGTTGTGAATGTGTTGTTAGTTATGGATTGATAGTTATCAATGGTTGTCTTCGTGTTAGTCGTAAACATTAAAACCGTTTTTAAATTAAAACAATTTTTAAAAACTGGTTTTTTAAAATCAATTTTTTTTAAAATTAAAACTATGTTAGAATTAGTTTTTGTTAAAATTAAATCTGTTTTTTTTTTAAAAATAGCTGTTGTTTTTTTAGCTTTTTCACTTTAATCGCATGTCATTTTATCGTTTTTGTTCACATTAAGATGAAAAAATGTGAAGTTTTGGAAAATATAGGCAAAACATGGCAACGGCAGCTTACTGCCGCTGGTTTCCTTCCCATCGGTAGTTAACTGCTACCGGATTTTCCGATCGGCAGTTAACTGCCGATGAGGTTAAAAACGTAAAATACTGGTGTTTCTTAGCTTTTGTTGGAGTGGATAAAGCAATCTCTTTATCTTATTATGTCATTCAGAAAGAGATAAGTAGTTGACTCTAGTCCATATATAAAATCAGAGGTGAGTAAGGCTTTGGATTTCATACCACACATTAAAAAACACAATTTTTTGTATGATAAAGAAAAATACAAATCTGCTTCAAATATAAATTTGCCACAAACCAGGTGAACAGTTTTGCTAGGGTGCAATGGATAGAGAGCACTCATCTTCTAAGAATATTATCATTAAATATGATAAAATTAGTTGGAATTTGCTTGTATTTAGGACCACCAAATAAGATTTATTTCTTGTTTATATTATATAGTAGATAATTTTACACAAATTAAAGAGAAAATATACATTAATGAAAGAAAATAATAATTTACTAAATTAACCTCAGTAACTATCGATTGATCCTCATTATTATAAACTAACGTTTAGTCGGGCACGGTTTATATGTTCATTTTATTACGCTGATGTATATAAATTACAAACAAGAGTTTTTTTATTGACACCACCAATATAACATTTTTATTGGCAAATTTAATTAAGGGCATAATTGAAAATGAAAAGATCAGGCCAAAACAATGTATAAGCAAAAAATAATAACTTGAAAGTAATGTACATAAAATTAATTGGAGGATATAATTGAAAAAATAATACCTCTAAAAAAAAAAATTGAAAAAATAATAATTAATATTACAATGAAAATTGAAAATGACAATTTTTATGAGACAATTTTTTTATGTAAATACGACAATTATTATGAAATAAAGAGTAATAGTACTTAATAAGGGGACGATCATCATCTGAGTCTTTTGCACAAATACCTTCATCTAAAAGTTCCTCCTAGATTAAGCCTCCATTATGGAGCTTCATAACCTTTTTACTAATATTACCTTCATTTTCTCCTTTCTCTTCCTCTTCCTCTTGGTGCTATTCAAAATTGTTAAAACATTGAGTGATAACAATTCCACCGTCAATTTACCACCTGGACCATGGACAATGCCCCTCATAGGAAACATACATCAGATTATAAGCAGCTCATTGCCCCATCACCACCTCAAAAAATTGGCAGAGAAATATGGACCCTTAGTGCACCTAAAGTTAGGTGAGGTGCCTTACATAATAGTTAGTTCACCAGAAATTGCCAAAGAGATTATGAAAACACATGATCACAACTTCTGTGATAGGCCAAACCTTCTTTTGTCTACAATATTTAGTTACAATGCTACTGATATTGCCTTCTCTACATACGGAGAACATTGGAGGCAATTACGAAAAATATGTGTCGTAGAGCTATTAAGTGCAAAACGTGTCGAATCATTTAGGTCCATAAGAGAAGAAGAGGTGTCAGATTTTGTTAAATCAATATCTGGAGCTGAAGGATCCATTGTTAATCTCACTCAAATGATCATCTCATTAACAATTGGGATAACAGCGCGGGCAACTTTTGGGAAAAAGAATAAACACCAAGAAGTGTTTAAATCAGCAATGAAGGAAATATTTAGGCTATTGGGAGGATTTTCTATTGCAGATTTGTATCCTTCTATTAAAATTCTTCAAATTTTGAGTAGGCCAAGGAAAAAACTTGAAAAACTTCATAGAGAGACTGATATGATATTGCAAGAGATCATCGATGATCACAAAAGTAGTCACAAGAAAGCAAGGAAGAATGATGATCTAGTAGATGTTCTTCTCAAGATTCAACATGAAAATGATCACTCACAACATCCCTTGACCGACGACGATATAAAATCAGTCATCCAGGTTAGTCAAAAAATCAAATATGTTAACACATTTATTTTCACAATTTAAAGGATAGTTCATAATTTTTCATATGTTTAAAAGTAAAATTTCCACTAAAGAAAAATAAGATTATCTTGACACACTATAGTAATTTGGAGGGAACATCAAATTTATAACATTTTGGTTTGATATTAGACAAGGCTATACCGTTAATCCATTTACAGGACATGTTTGTTGGTGGCACTGAATCATCTTCGGACATTGTGTTATGGGGGATGTCTGAGATGGTAAAGAATCCGACGGCAATGGAAGTAGCACAAGCTGAGGTAAGAAGAGTGTTTGATAGAAAAGGGTATGTAGATGAGACAGAGTTGCACCAATTGATATACTTAAAGTCTGTCATCAAAGAAACATTGAGGTTGCATCCTTCTATACCATTATTGATTCCAAGAGAAAGTATGAAACCATGCCAAATTAATGGATATGATATCCCTGCTAAGACAAGGGTAATTGTTAATGCTTGGGCTATTGGAAGAGATCCAAGGTATTGGGTTGATGCTGGGAGTTTTAAGCCTGAGAGATTTCTTAATAGCCCAATTGATTTCAAAGGCACAAACTTTGAATACATACCATTTGGTGGAGGAAGGAGGATGTGTCCAGGTATTGCATTTGCCTTACCCAACATAGAGCTACCTCTAGCACAGTTACTTTACCATTTTGATTGGAAGCTTCCAAATGGAATGAAGAATGAAGAATTGGATATGACTGAGTCATTTGGGCTTGCTGTAAGAAGAAAACATGATTTGTGCTTGATTCCTTTCACTCGCTGTCCTTAATATATGTATTGCTTAAGCTTACATATTCACAATGGTTAAATTTCCTTATACTAAGCAATTACAAATTGGAGAATGATTGTGATAAAAGTAGCAAATAATATATATATATATATATATATATCCCAATAAGATGTATGATGTTCTAATAATGTTTCTTGTTGGTAATAATCGATGTAAAAACTTTATTGAATGTCGTTTACAATAGTAACACAAAATTTGTGCTAAAATGTAAATTGTAAACGGTTGAAGTATTGTTGTATAAGGCATTGCCCAAAGAATATTCTCTACAATTGCCAAGGAAGAAAATTGTTATGATTCAAATATAAGCAAAGCCAAGTCACCAAAGTCGAATCAACAATTGATTAGAGAAAAGAGACATGTGTCACTTGATCCAACAATTAAGAGATAATTCTAACAAGAAAATATTTCATTAACCTTCTATAAAATGGAGCAATGGTTAACAAGAAGGACATGAAGATAAATGATGAAGTTTTTCCTCTCTCCCTTTGGTACTCTTTACTAGAATAATGGCTTAGTCTTAGAACTTAGTCTTCTTTTATCTTTTCTTTTCTCTTTTATGTATTAAGAACACCAACTTTAATTAGGTTCTCTTTTACCAATTTTACCTTTGATTTAACAATCCATTTGCAATTATCCATCTTATCACATTCTTATTTTTGAAAACCCTTACAAAAATCCACCTGAAACAGATTGCATATAAAAATGGTTGTAAGTAATCAATTATACATGAATAAACGTATTTAAAAAAAAAAAAAGAGAGAAAACACTGAAGCAATACTTCCTTCCTCCATTTCAAATTATAGTTTGGTGAAAGAAAAAAAAATACTTCAAATTATAAAAGTCATTTTACAATACCAATAAATCATTAATGTTATTTTTCTATTATACTCTTAATTATTTTCTTATTATTTATTCTTTCAATTCTTTAATGACTGCCCTAAATGCACTCTTTTGAGACTTTAGATGGCAAATTTTTATGGGAACTTTTGTATTCAATGCATCGAACATTAAAGTATTTAACTTTTTCAATGAATAATTTCTTAATTTAGAATCATTAAAGATAAGGGTGGAAATAGGTCAGGCCGCCCGTCAAGGGCCTATGGCTCGGCCTACTAAAAGCCCGACCCGGCCTAACTCGTTTAATAAATAGGTCAAGTTTGAGTTTTTTAAAAAGCCTATTAATTAAAATAGGCCAGACTTAGGCTTATAAAAAAGCCTATCAGGCCTATCAAGCCGACCCGTATATGAGTATATTACATTTTTCCACATTTATTATTTATATTTAGTAATACCAAAAAGAATTATTTATCCTTCAACTTCTCATACCACAATTGTTATTATTTTAGTTTTTTTTTTGTATTTGGGATACAATACAACACAACTCTTGGTTTGGAAGCTTCTTAAGTTATCATTAAGACTCATATGGTTATTTGATTTGTGTGAACTGTTAAGACTTGTTACTGATATGCTTAAGGTCAATTATGGTTATTAGAATAAGTTTGAAATCCTTGTTGTTATGAGACATGATTATTCTTGAGTTTCTATCCATCTATACATTTTTCAATTGTGTTTTATTAGTTTAATTTGTATCTAATTAATGTTTATATCTATATTAAGTACGTTGCACAAATTGAAAAGAAAGAAAAATTGATGAACGAACTTTATTTGATAAATATTGAACACAAACTAGGCTTTTAGACAGGCTAATAGGCCAGACCAGACTTTTAAAAAGGTCAGGTCAGACTTAAAATAAAGCCTTTGACAGGCTAATAGGTCAGGCTTATGCTTTAGTTTTTTCAACTAGGTCTGGCCTATTTAAGCAAAGTCCGGCTCGGCCCGGCCTGACCTATTCCCACCCCTAATTAAAGAGTACCTTTAAGACACCTTTTTGTTGAGAAAAGTAACACTTATTAGCAAGACACTTCTTTAATTTATTTATTTTTATATCATTAATGAAGGATAATTATGTAAAGAACTCATAATTTTTCTATACAAAATTAATTATATTTCTTAATTTGTGTGAAATGAACCAAACGACTTATAATTTAAAACGGAGTGAATAATTAATAAGCAACAAATTATTCTTTTTTTAAGAAGTCAGACTAGTCTACCAAAATTAGCATCAAGAAGAATTTCATCTGAGACTTTACGAGAAGGAAACTCCACTCCAAGATTTCAAGTAAAAACCACCAAAGCTTTTCAAGTGGGCTAGCAATAAGTTATTCTCTATCACTGTTATTAAAATTAAAGTTAAATGAGACCAGCAGGGTTGAAACTACATTGTTGGGATCACTAAAGAAATGCTAGAATTGACCATCGTATCACATTTCTATGTGTTCAAAGGAAAAAAAAAAAGAGGATATGTGATTAAAAACATATCCATTTTGTCGACATTTTAAGATTCTAAATTTCACAATATTTTTCAAGCCCGTTTGTTTAAGATTTTTTTTAATGTTTTAGTTATGTTTGTATGTAAAAGAAATTTCAAAAGTTATTTTTTAGAAAAAATGATTTTCTTTGTCAAAAAAAAGATTTTAATGCTTAAAATGAAAATATTTTGATTAGTTTTTGAAGAAAATTAGTTTTAATAGAAGACAGTGAAATGGCAAATCTCTATTTATAAGTTTAAATAAACAAAAAAGTAATTTATGTTTTTCTTAGAAAAATCTAAAAAAAAAACTCTTTAAATTATTCATATAAAAAGTAATCAGTCAAAAAAAAAAATTCACTCAAAAGCAATTATATCAAAATAATTTTTATTTTAATGTGTAACAAACTAACCTGCAGATGTTTTTTCTCCGCTTGGTTTTCTATGTGGATTAGGAGAAAGATGTTTGTCTTGTAACTGGATGATACAATGAACCACATCATTAACTACAAATCCTTGTATCTTCGTACGTGTTGATCTAATAAGATGTGTATTGTTTATTTCTTCACCTATACTTCCTTCTTTAAACTATGTACATACTGCAATGAAATTTGTTATAAATACTTGTACCGGTATAGGTTTAGAAGATCCAGCTGAGTTATTTACTAAGAAAGCTCAAGGATAAGACCCCGCAGAAACAAAACATAAATTACTTTTAGTGGAAAAAATAAATAAATGTTTAAATGCACAACATTTACAAGATATTTAAGAAATTATAAGTATATTCAAAATTATAAAAAAAAAATTAAGAATATAAGAAAGATGCAGAGACTAGAACGAATATTGAATATATGGCAGCGAAAGAAAATGTGAAACAACAAACATATAAGTGTATGCGGATGAAATCGCAACCAATGAATCGTTGGTAGTGTGCAACCAAAATTGCAGACAATGATTCGTTCTTTCTAAACGAAATAGCAATAATGAATCATATATTAGGATTCTAGTTAAGGTTTAATTAGGGCTCCTCTGTAAATTTCGGACAAAATCTCACTTTATTTTTCGTTGTTGTTAAGGATTCTAGTTAAGTATTAGTATAATTAAGCCTAGAAACATAGGTGTTTAAGACCTAATATATTGAGTAAAAAAAAGATCATTGTACAATTCGGGGGGACCGTGCCCCCCCCCCCCCCTCCTCTAGCTCCATCCCTGAATCCAATGTCCATCAAGGTACCCACCGCGATAGGACATGCGTCGTTATACAGGAGTCAACATCCTCCATCCTGTCAAAGACAACACCTTGAATTGACGAGCAATAACACCTAAGTGATCTACCGCCTCAAAGCATAACCAACAATTAGGTAACTATTAGGTCGTTCATACATTATGGGACATCGTCTATACCGGATTGATGCGCCCATCTACCTCAAGTTTTGTTACGCTCAAATACACATGAGCCGTTCTTACATACACAGGAGTCACTTAGACCTGATAGGAGTTCCCACCTATATAGGCGGTTAATTACTCTGATAGCCGGATTAACCTCGTAAAAAACCATCCTAAAGCTAAGGAGAGAAGGACATTACAACTAACAAAGAGCCTATCATGAGATAAACCACTATAAATTGGGGACCTCTCCCCAGGTACGATCGATTCCTCTTTTATCACACTTATACTCATTAACCAAGTCTATTTGCTACTGTTTCATCAAAGTGTCTTTTGATACAACTAAGGACAGGTGGGGCCGCATTCGTCGTGGTGGAGGAAAATGTAAGTCTTAAATTGAACAAGAAAATGTAATTTCATCGAAGATAAAGTATGTAGAAAAATGAATTCGTCTAAAAGTATAACTCTAAAGGGTGGGGAAGGAAGTCCTTCTCATATTTGTTATCCAAGGACTACCTTCTTATACTAAGAGAGTCGGTGGGGCACAACTGGTAACAAATGTTACGGTATTTGTTGGCTAGCCTAAATATACATTGCCTAAGATGGAAGGTAGCTTGAGATTAAAATACTTAGCTTTTGATATGGCAAGCAATGGTGGGGAATCATGGCTGGATCTCATATCTAACCGTAATTCTCTAGTTACTAAAGTGCTTAAAGAAAAAATTTCCCAGTAGGTGTAGGTTCTATGTTCAAACTCTCGCGATAGCATTTTCAACAATGACACTTTTCGCGGAAATCACACCTCTATATGGTTCTAGCCTTCAATATTCAGGCCCTGCAAGTCTTGTTTGGGGATGGCTAGTTGTGTGTTTCTTCACTTGGTTTGTTGGGATTGCAATGGCTGAGATGAGCAACTAAAAAATATTTGGACACATTTACATCAAATGAAAAAATTAAAAAAGAATAAAATTAAACAATGTTAATTGATATGATTAAATTATTTTTGTTTTAATTTTTTCTAAGTCTGTAACACCCATACTAATTTTATCTAGAATATTAGCATGTGCATTAAACTGATACTGGATACATCAAGGTTTTCAATAATAATAAAACAACACAACTGAATGAATACAATTTTGCTCGTTTATACAACTTTTCAAGTACCATAATAAATACATAAACAAAAGTCTGATAAGATCCTGAGCTGGTACATGACGAGCAACTGCACTCCATCCAGCGTCTCCCTGATGATCATCCTCACGAACCTCGTGCTAACCTGAAAACCTGCACTAGAAGGAATGGGATGAGACATAATGTCTCAGTGAGCTCCACTCAACCTGTTGTTGGCAACCTCGGGGAACCTAGGGTTGCCATGCCTACTTTTGGCGATCTCGGGGATTCCTATAATCGCCAAGCTTTAACCTTTCCCATATAGGGAATACCTGCCTGTTCCTGTTATCCTATGTAGTCATAATGACTAAACTACATCCTGCTAAACTAGTGATCAAGGGGAAACCTAGGATCACTGCCTGTGCCTGATAACTGAATAGTCATAAGAACTAGACTATATCCTGATAACTTGGTGATCGAGGGGAATACCTAAGATCACCACCTGATACCTGCCTGATAGGTAAACTCATACCTAGTGATCTGGGGACATCCTATGATCACTTTCTGATAACTGTTATCTGAACAGTACTTGACCTAAACTTATGTAATAAATACATATACATATTGCTTTAACATAAAGTTAGAAAGTTAGCGTTGAACAAACATTATTATCTGAGTTCATTTTATGGAATGCCCCCGAGTGGAGTAACCCCGAAGCACATTCCCCTGATAACCGGTGAAAATTCCTATCTGAGGCTAATCACCGGACTCCTCTTATCGTTGTGTGGACAACTCTCTCGAAGAAGTCTCATCCGGCCTGATTCCGGAGTCTGCTGAACACAACTTAACTTGCATGTAGACAACCCTCTCGGAGAAGTCTCATCCGGCATAATCCGGAGTCTGCTGAACATGCTAACATAGTCTTAAAAACTTACGTGTGGATAGCCCTTTCGGAGAAATCTCATCCGGCGTATCCCGAAGTCTGATGAACACGTGTAAAATATACTTAATTCTTGACTTAAAACTCATATGTATATCTGATACATTATTCTAATCTTATGCATATCTAATGCATTCATCACGTAACTAATCATGTGATACTTAACCTATAATATAAGGTTCTAAGCTTATCGTTCTCATAAGCCACTTAGTCATTGTTGGAAATCCAACCTTTAAGCTTATCTGAAGCTTTGAATGTTGAAACATTCCTAGTACTCTTGTACCTTTACCTGGATACAACTTTATTCCTGTTAACCTATCATAGGTTCCAGACATATCGTTGTCATATGCCTTCCTTAAGAGTTTACCAACTCACATGTAATGGATTGGTTCATCTAATCCTTTGTTCTTACACTTCCTATACTTTGCCTATCCCTTGCTCACTTATGATTTTGCCCACTAAAGACCTTTAGGATGAGTTAAAATGATGTCCTTTGGTTCCTTAAAGTTTTTGTAGAAAACGGTTGCGAAAAACCTCACTTACACGCGCTGGATCACCCGAAACAGCTCAGCTGACAAATGTTGTTCTGGTGAGCTCGCTATAGCGACGGGCTGGTCGCTATAGCGACCCTGTGCCGTGGCCAAAATGGTTCTGCTCGCTATAGCGAGCTCCAGCTCGCTGTAGCGAGCTTATCAGTACAGAAATTGTCCAGAAATTGCATTTTTCACCATTTTAACTCCATCCAAGTTACCCAAGCATCCCAAAGATGTTAGGAATGATTTTCCAATGAAATTATACAGTTTTAAACATGATTGAGCAAGGAATTGACTAGTAATTGGAATAGGGCACAAAACCTTAACTTAGCATAAAATGAGATATACACTCAATCTCAAACAGAGTGGGTTCTAAAACCCTAAGGAGCTCACCTAGCAATTGCTTCTGATCTTGCCAAGCTTCCCTCTTCAAACCCTAGCTTAAATCCTTTCCTTTCTTTCTTGCTTCCTCAAGCTACTCTTGTCTCAAAGTTCCCAAAATTAGTGATTGCTTGCATGAGAATTGAGAGATTGAGGTAGGGATTGATGATTATTGGAGGGAGGGAGGAAGGTTGGCGTGAGAGAAGTAGAGAAAAGGGAGAGGAAAATGTTTAAAGAGAAGGAAGAATGAAGAAATGAGGGAAATTATGGGGTTTAGCCCCTTTTATAAAAATATTGACGCGACAATTACCAAATTGTCCTTCCTTAAAATATCTCTGATACATCGTCTCACCTCTGATAAATACTTGATTCTGAAGCGGGATATTACAAAGTGTGTCTAGGTATTTTTTTTATTTGAGGTTGTGACTATGAAAGACTTGCTCTCGGTCCATAATCACATATTCTAAAAACACATGATGTCCAATAAATATGATCTCTTGACATTTTTTATTGTTGTTATTACAAAGTTTTCACGACTATTCTTCATTGAAAAATTTATTGGACAAATAAAATAAGTTCTTCATTCTCAATCGAATATTTCCCACACAAGAAGGGTCCTAAATCAAAACTTTGACAATTTTGTTTGAAGGGACTCCAGTCCATTGTCACTTGAACCAAATTATTGATATCTTTTAGAGTGGATTACTTTTTTCTCTTCTTAAATAACTCTATTCTCACATCTTATGTCTAAATATACATACCTCTCCTCAAATTCAAAACATATTATAGAAAATTATATTCTTCTTCCCTAAGATAAATTTAAATTACATTTTCATCCTCTCTTATGTTGAAATATAGTATACATTCTCTATTTAATTTTTTTTATATTTTTAATATTTTAACTATGAAAATCTAACACATTAAGATGGTTATAATGAAAATTTTAATGCATGTTTTTTCAATGATTTCATGTATGGGCCTTTGGAGTTTTTTTCATATTATATGTAGAAAATTGTTCTTCCCACAAACAAAAACGTTCATTCCCAAAGAAAATGACCAAAATACTCATGCGTGAGTTAACTCACGCTCGGTATACTCCCACGTGAGTTAACTCACGTTGGGTACCCCCACGTGAACGTGAGTTAACTCACGCTGAAATCACTTCTCAATTTTGAGATGTATCTTGGAATTTACCAATGCGATCCTAATCTCATTTTGAGGTGTATTTACCGGACATTATCAATGGATTATTTTAATACCACTATACTAAATCAATTTGATATTGTATATATTGATTAGATCAACGCTAAGTGTTCTTACTAAATTTTTGGAAATTTATACCTCCTAGTATAGAAAAATAAAATTAAGATACTGTAATTTGTTTTGGATAAACCAATGTATTATCTTGCACCAAATAAATAAATAAAAAACCAATGTATTATCAACACATATGCAGATACTAATATTCGAGATAGTCAATATAACAATATTGAGAAGTAATTTCACAAACCAAACACTATGAGCCAAATTGAGGTTGAATTGATCGAAGCTATAGATGGAAGTAGGACACTTGGTTTGTGAAATGTTGCAAGGTAGCCACGTCGTTATATAAGATACATCTCAAAATTGAGAAGTGATTTCAAGCGTGAGTTAACTTATGCGGGGGTTCGGCGTGAGTTAACTCACGTGAAAGTATACCAAAAGTGAGTTAATACACGCTAGAAGTATTTTGGTCAGTTTGTATGAGAGTGAACAATTTTGCATGGGAAAGAGCAATTTCCTTATATGTATGGCTACCCATTAATTGGTCCGACGTGGTCCAAACATAGCCATGCTTTTTTCATATTGACATTTCCTCACTAAATCTACCGACACTTTATTAAAAGGCACCTCGAAAAGCTACCATTAATTTTAACGGTGCAAGATGGATGGATTGAGTGTGTGGTTAGATGAGATAGTGTCGGCAATCTTGCCAATCATTGTAAACTTTGTATATAGATACAATGTACAAACCGAATTCCAGACAACAGCAACAACTAATATTTGAATTTAAATTACATTTGCTACATTATAGTTATTCTGGTCTATTAATGTAGACCCATGCCAACCTTTGGATTATATAGTACTATATAATAAAACTAAACCTAAAGTAACAGACACACTCCAAGATTAAGCAACAACTATGGACCTTGACAGCCTTTTTTCTAATATTACATTCATTTCCACCTTTCTCTTCATCTTTTTGCTACTCAAAATAATTAAGAGATGGAGGTGTAACTATTCCACCATCAATTTACCACCAGGACCATGGACACTGCCCCTCATAGGAAATATACATCAAATTATTAGTAGCTCACTGCCTCATCATTGCTTCAAAAATTTGGCAAAGAAATATGGACCCTTAATGCATCTAAAACTAGGAGAGATATCATGCATAATAGTTAGTTCGCCAGAAATAGCCAAAGAGATTCTAAAAACACATGATCTCACCTTTTGTAATAGACCAAACCTTCTTTTGGCCACAATACTTACTTACAATGCTACAGATATTTCCTTCTCTGCATATGGAGAACATTGGAGGCAACTACGAAAGATATGTGTTGTAGAGCTATTAAATGCAAAGCGTGTCCAATCATTTAGGTCCATAAGAGAAGAAGAGGTTTCATCACTAGTTAAATCAATATCTACTAGTGAAGCATTAGTTCTTAATCTCAGTCATAAGATTTTCTCAATGACATGTGGAATAACCACACGTGCAGCTTTTGGAAAAAAGAGTAGACACATACTAGAGTTCAAATCAGCAACGGAGGAATCAATAAAATTATTAGGAGGATTTTGCATTGCTGATTTGTATCCTTCTATTAAAATGCTTCAAAGAGTGAGTAAGGCAAAGACCAAAATGGAAAAACTTCAGAGAGAGGCTGATATGATATTGCAAGATATCATCAATGATCACAAAAGTAGTCAGAGAGAAGAAATCAAGGATGAAGATCTAGTTGATGTTCTTCTGAAGATTCAACGAGAAACCGATCACTCAGAACACCCCTTGACTGATGACAGTATAAAAGCAGTCATCCAGGTTAGTCTACAACCAAAGATGTTAAATAGTTGATTTTTTCAAATTTTAATGATTAGTTGAAAATGTGTATATGTTTAGAAGTAAGATTTCTTGAAGAAAAATGGATGTGTATCTTGGCTAATCATAGTATATTGGAGAGAGCATCGAATCAATAACTTACTTTTTACAGGATTGAATAAAAGATGCAGCAGAGGAATTCTAGTATGATCACAAGTATAAAGGAATAGTTTTGGGTACACACACTAAAAGATTTTTTCTAATAATAAAAAAAAAATTGATAATAAAATGATTTAGTATTTTGAGAAAAAACATTTTTATGTGTGTGACCAAACTCTATTCATTTATATGTGTGACTATAGAAGAAAGCCTCAAAGATACATGATGCTTTATATACTTCCTTTGTCCTTATTTAGTTATTTATATAAAATTTCTTTGACAATTTTTACAGATATCAAGAAAAGTTTTTAGTATAATTAACCATTGGTGCATCATTATTATTAAATTTCCCTTTTGTATAGGTATTATTCAATGATAACTTTTTATATTTCAAGACAATTTTTTCACTTGATATTCTAAGGAAATTCGGTAGTAGTAATTTATTTTTTTGACAGTAGTAGTAATTATAAATAATGAATGTATATAAAATTTTGCAAAGGGTCATATTTTTTTATTACACAAAGGATCGTATTTAGAGATAAATAGATATTGCAAAAAGAGTGTTATCAAACTTGATTTGTTGGGAAGAGGCTGCTGCACTTGAAAACTGAAATGATTAATGGTTATGCACGAAAACTCAAAGCGTATGGGGTTGCCACACTAACCTTTAGGTTCGATTCGCCCCCACCAATAACTTTATATTGGATGCAATAGGAATGTCCAGCGAATCCCCTTCAGGATACTATGAGTTCCTTGATGTGTATTGCACAATCACACCAAGCGTATCTCCTAACAATATTTGACAGAAATATGTTTCCAACAATTCACTCATGCATTAGAGAATTGATGGATGATTTAGAGTATGAGAATGAGGGAGAATTTGACTGTAATTGATGTCAAAAACGTGATGCTTCTGATACACAAATGCCATGCATTTATAGTGCATCATATGCCCCTTCATATGAGAGAATGCAACTTTTAATCAAAAGTTACAACCATATACATTCAACTTTTGGCTTGAATCAATGCAATGATTCATGATTTATCAGTAAATGATAACTTCCCAATGTATACAAGTCATTCCTATGAAGAGTTACAACTTTTGGAACCCAAAACTATGAGAAAAAGTGCAGAAAAACACATCCAGTCCCGTGGTAATCGATTACCATATGCAGGTAATCGATTACCCAAAGTCTCTGTTTACCGTTTGCAAATTTTGCTTGATGTAATCGATTACATCAATATGGTAATCGATTACCATGTGTAATTTTCTGTTTTTCAGTTTTTCTCACCTATTTTGGAAATCTCCAACAATCCCCCACCATTTTCAAAATACTAAATCCCATAAAACTGGAAATTCCATGGTTTCAGATAATGGTATCTCACGATTTGAACCATTACTTAGTAAATTAAGTTTTCGCTCATTCCCAAATAGTATGGTAGGCAAGCTTTGAACCAACTATTCATTAGAACAAGTGTACATAATTTACACATAGAATCTCAATATCATTAATAAAGAGAACTGTAAGATGACACATTAATAAGGCCTTGTGTCATATATCCCTTTTCATGAAAACTTAAGAGTCAAGCCCTTGAACTCCGTGAAGCGGCCAAACTTCATTCTCACATAGGTAGACTATATCGGAAATGCCCCATAAGTATGCATTTCAGCAAATGTATGCTATATGTCCATTAAGAGAAAAATCTCAACCTACCATTTTTTAATCTTATGGTCCAAGTACTTTTAACCTTGGGATGTATCTATTAACAAGTACTTCAATTACTCTAATAATGTACTTTCACCATTGAACCCAAGACTTGATGTTACTCAAGTGTGGGTTGAGTTTCCATTATTGGTAATCAATTAGATATGGGCTTGAGTCCCATCCCCAATGATGTCTTCAACACCATGTCTCTTGTCAAACCTTTCGTCAAAGGATCTGCAAGATTCTTTTCTGTTCTTACGAACATGATGGATATTACTCCATTAGAAATCAAGTCTCTTACATAGCTATGTCTTAAACCAATATGCCTTGATTTCCCATTGTATACTTGACTATAGGCCTTTGATAGTGTGGATTGACTATCACAATGTATGGATACTGGTGCCATTGGCTTTTGCCAGACTGGTATCTCATACAACAAATTCCTTAGCCATTCTGCCTCTTTACTTCCTGCAGCCAATGCAATAAATTCTGCAGCCATGGTGGAGTCGGCAATGCATGTCTGTTTCTTTGAACCCCAAGAAACTGCACCTCCACCAAGGTTGAAGATCCATCCACTTGTGGAAGCATGATCCTCAACATAAGTTACCCAACTAGCATCTGTGTATCCTTCCAAAACTGAAGGGTCTCCACTATACGTTAAACAATAATTCATTGTTCCTTTCAAGTATTTTAATACTCGTTTCACAGCATGCCAATGTTCTTTACTTGGATTGCTAGTATACCGACTTAACCTTCCAACAGCATATGCTATATCAGGTCTTGTACAGGTCATGGCATACATCAAGCATCCGATTACTTTTGCATATTCAAGTTGTGCCACCGGACAACCTTTGTTTGGTTGCAAACTAACAGTTTGGTCAAATGGGGTAGAGACCGGATTACAATCTAAATGATTGAATTTCTGAAGCACCTTTTCTATATAATGAGATTGGGATAAACCAATGTGGTTACCATCTCTTATGATTTTAATTCCTAAAATCACATCTGCTTCGCCTAAATTTTTCATATCAAAATTTTTGGATAAGAAAGCTTTAGTCTTTTCTACCTCATCTAAACTTGTGCCAAAAATTAACATATCATCTACATATAAACAAATCATGACACCTTTTCCATTGTGGAATTTACTGTAAATACACTTGTCAGATTCATTTATAATGTATCCATTGGCTAACACAACTTGATCAAATTTTTGGTGCCATTGTTTGGGTGCTTGTTTCAACCCATATAAAGACTTAGTTAATTTACACACTTTATCTTCTTGACCTTTGATCACAAACCCTTCTGGTTGTTTCATATATACCTCTTCATCCAACTCTCCATTTAGGAAAGCAGTTTTAACATCCATTTGATGGATAACAAACTTATGGATGGATGCTAGTGCAATTAGCACTCTAATTGATGCAATTCTTGCAACAGGTGCATATGTATCAAAATAATCAATTCCTTCTTTTTGTGTAAACCCTTTGGCAACTAGTCTAGCCTTGAATTTATCAATGGTACCATCAACTTTCATTTTCCTTTTAAAGATCCATTTACAACCTATTGGTTTGGATCCGGGTGGGAGATCTACTACTTTCCAAGTTTTATTACCCATAATTGAATCCATTTCTTCCTGGATAGCTTCTTTCCAAAAGGCTGAATCTTGAGACTTTATAGCCTCTTCATATGTCACTGGATCACTCTCAAGGTTAAAGCAAATTGGTCCATAACTATTTATGGATGTACCAGTTCCTTCTATAAGAAACATAAAGAAGTCAGGTCCAAAATCTTTTTCTTTTCGGATCCTCTTACTCCTTCTAAGTTCTGAACCATCCAATGTATCTACATTTGATTCATTGTTTTCTAAATTTGGTACATTAGAATGAACAATGTCCTTGTGATAAGAGAATGATTTAAATCTATCTTCTTGAAAAATTGCATCTCTTGACTCAATTACTGTATTGACAGAATATGAGTCATTCGATTCAATAACCAAGAATCTGTATGCTTTGCTATTTTCTGCATAGCCTAAGAATACACATTCAATTCCTCTTTCACCCAACTTCTTTCTTTTTGGTTCAGGCACTTTCACAATTGCTCTACAACCCCAAACTTTTAAATAATTAAGATTTGGCTTCCTTTGTTTCCAAAGTTCATATGGGGTTATTTTGTTCCTTTTGTTTGGAACCCTATTGAGGATATAACATGTTGTAAGCATTGCTTCACCCCAATATCCTTTAGATAATCCAGAATAGGACAACATGGCATTAACCATTTCTACCAAAGTCCTATTCTTCCTTTCTGCTATTCCATTTTGTTGTGGGGTGTATGGTGCAGTAACTTGATGCACAATACCGGTGGATTCAAAATAACTCGGATGATAGAATTCTCCTCCCCTATCGCTTCTAAAGCATTTAATGAAAGTTTCATGTTGAAGTTCTACTTGTGCTTTAAACATTTTGAATTTATCTAAGACTTCATCTTTTGAATGCATTAAATAAACATAACAAAATCGAGTGCAATCATCAATGAAAGTAACAAAGTACTTTTTACCACCAATGGTGGGCCAACCATGTAAATCACATACATCTGAATGAATTAAATCTAGCACCCTAGAACTTCTTTTAACACTTTTAAAAGGTTGTCTTGTAATTTTAGTCAACATGCAAGTAGTACATGAATCAAAGTTTTTATCAAGATTAGGAATTAGATTTGATTTCATCATATCCTCCAACTTTCTAAAATTAACATGTCCCAATCGCATATGCCATAAATCACAAGACTCAACAATATAAGCAGAAATCATATCATTATTATTAATATTTGCAATATTACATTTGAACATATTCTCACACAAATATCCCTTTCCTACAAACATACCCCCTTTTGAGAGGATAAATTTATCTCCCTCAAATACAGATTTGAACCCATTCTTATTAAGTAATGGTACAGAAATCAAGTTCTTCCTAACTTCAGGAACATAAAATACATCTTTAAGAGTAAGTGTCTTTCCAGAAGTGAATTCAATCTCTATGGTCCCTTTTCCTTGGACTTGCACAGTTGAAGCATTTCCCATGTACAAAACACTCCCATCTTCATTGATGGTCTTAAACAATTCCTTGTTTTTGCACACATGACGAGTAGCACCAGAGTCTATCCACCAAGAATCAACATCTTCAATCATGTTGATTTCAGAAATGACCGCAACAAGATCATCATTTGTTGCACTTGAATTCTTTTCTTTGTTCTTCTTTTTCAAGAACCTGCACTCATTCTTAAAGTGTCCTTCTTTCCCACAAAAATAACATTTACCTTTCTTTTTCTTTTTAATGTTATTACCATTGTGGTTTTGAGACTCATCATTTTCATGATTTCTCTTTTTGGAAGTCTTACTTGATTTTCCCTCTTCCACAACATGCACCTTCTCTTGAGTAATTTGATTTTTAATACCTTCTTGTTTTCGGTATTCTTCTTCTAAACGAAGGTGATTTCCAAATTGCTCAAGAGAGATATCTTCCTTCTTATGTTTCATGGATCGTTTAAAATCTTTCCATGAAGGAGGGAGTTTGTCAATTATGGATGACACAATGATAGTTTCATCCATATGCATGTTATGTTGTTTGTAGTTGTTAAGAATACGTTCAATATCATATAATTGTTCCATAACAGGCTTACCATCTACCATTTTGTAATTATTAAATTGTGAGACAAGGAATTTCTTACTTGTAGCGTCTTCACGCATGTATCTGGTTTCCAATTTGTCCCACAAATCCTTTGCCGATGGGCTGCTCTGGTAGATATCGAACAGAGAATCAGACATACCATTCAAGATATGTCCCAAGCAGATGTAGTCATCGTTGTCCCACTTCTGTCTCTCTCTGGTCTCAGCAATGGTTTCATCATCTTTCTCCACGGGCCTTGTCATGTTCAGAACGTAAGCCACCTTCAATGTTGTGAGAAGAAACTTCATTTTCTTCTGCCAACGGATGAAGTTTCCTCCATCAAACTTTTCCAACTTAACAAAGTCAGAGGTCATTTCTTTCAATGAAGCAGCCATAAAATCGAACCTAAAGATTGTTATCAAACTTGATTTGTTGGGAAGAGGCTGCTGCACTTGAAAACTGAAATGATTAATGGTTATGCACGAAAACTCAAAGCGTATGGGGTTGCCACACTAACCTTTAGGTTCGATTCGCCCCCACCAATAACTTTATATTGGATGCAATAGGAATGTCCAGCGAATCCCCTTCAGGATACTATGAGTTCCTTGATGTGTATTGCACAATCACACCAAGCGTATCTCCTAACAATATTTGACAGAAATATGTTTCCAACAATTCACTCATGCATTAGAGAATTGATGGATGATTTAGAGTATGAGAATGAGGGAGAATTTGACTGTAATTGATGTCAAAAACGTGCTGCTTCTGATACACAAATGCCATGCATTTATAGTGCATCATATGCCCCTTCATATGAGAGAATGCAACTTTTAATCAAAAGTTACAACCATATACATTCAACTTTTGGCTTGAATCAATGCAATGATTCATGATTTATCAGTAAATGATAACTTCCCAATGTATACAAGTCATTCCTATGAAGAGTTACAACTTTTGGAACCCAAAACTATGAGAAAAAGTGCAGAAAAACACATCCAGTCCCGTGGTAATCGATTACCATATGCAGGTAATCGATTACCCAAAGTCTCTGTTTACCGTTTGCAAATTTTGCTTGATGTAATCGATTACATCAATATGGTAATCGATTACCATGTGTAATTTTCTGTTTTTCAGTTTTTCTCACCTATTTTGGAAATCTCCAACAAAGAGTCTTATAATAAAGGACGGATGGAGTAATAAATAGTGTAATTGTTAATCCTCATGCAGGACATATTCACAGCTGGCAGTGAGGCATCATCAGGGATTGTGTTATGGGCGATGTCTGAGATGGTAAAGAACCCAAAGGTAATGGAAAAAGCACAAGTTGAAGTAAGAAGAGTGTTTGATAAAAAGGGGTATGTGGATGAGACAGAATTGCACCAATTGATATACTTAAAGTCTGTCATCAAAGAAACATTGAGGTTGCATCCTTCTATACCATTATTGATTCCAAGAGAAAGTATGAAACCATGCCAAATTAATGGATATGATATCCCTGCTAAGACAAGGGTTGCTGTAAATGTTTCAGCAATTGGAAGAGATTCAAAGTATTGGGTTGAAGCTGAGAGTTTTAAACCTGAGAGGTTTGTTAATAGCCCAATTGATTTCAAAGGTACAAACTTTGAATACATCCCATTTGGTGCAGGGAGGAGGATGTGTCCTGGCATTGTGTTTGGCTTACCTAACGTTGAGTTGCCTCTTGCTAGTTTACTTTACCACTTTGATTGGAAGCTTCCCAATGACATGAAGAATGAAGAATTGGATATGACTGAGTCATTTGGGATTACAGCAGGAAGAAAATATGATTTACGCTTGATTCCTATTATTCGTCGTCATTTGGGGTAGTTAGTCACATGAAAAAAGATAAGGACAAATTTTTATTTATCCCATCAACAAAAGGTGAATAACTCTACTCATACTGAGTTGCATCAATGAAAATCGTTTATCAAAATATAATGTATTTGGAATAAAAAGGGACAATATTTTTTTACGCTAATAAATCATGACCAAAAGGATGAAAATGCTTATATTTTTAAAATTGAAGAAAAATTTAATTAAAGTGACATTAATTATCATTTTATAACTTTGTCACCCAAATTATAAAATCAATCTCTTACTACTACAAAAATCACATCAAACATCATTCTCTTTCTAAAAAGACAAATATTGAAGTAAAAACAACAAAGGGTGTGATAAATATTACCAATATAGTTCCAACCACGATTTTCCGTGTGATTTCCACCGGAGCGGGGTGTAAGTATTATGGTTATCCTTGTTGTTGTAAATTCAATGAACCATGGTAGTTGCCCCGGCTTTGGTGGAAAGCCGGAAATCACAACTTTGTTCTTTGTCTTGTATAATTATGTTTCAAGCTTTCGCAGTTGTTAAGGTAGGCAGAGCACAACAAACTATTGCTTCCATTTAAACTAAACTAACAAATGACACTTTTTTTCAGCTTACAAAGCACACAATAGGGGTGGCAAAATGGATGGATTGGATGGATATGGATTTTGGATCCTAATGGATGGATCAAAAAAGTTCATTAGTCCATTACAATCTACTATTTTGTTTTGTTAAAAAAAACCATCCAATCCATCCATTAAGAATAAAGTCCATCCAATCCATCCATTACTAGATTTTAATGGATGGATTATCCATCCGATCCATATATTTTTAAATTATTTTTGTTAAATTATTTTTTTTTATTCTTAAAATAATTAACATAATTTTTTATAAAAAAAATTCTGAACAATTTTTTAATAAAAATGATCCATTGGATAAAAAATAAACAATAAAAAATGATCCATTGGATCTTTAAAATAAATTGGATGGATTGGATACATCCATATTTTTTAATGGATGGATTGAGTCCAATCCATTAAAAAAAAATTGTTTGACGGATGGATCAGATGGATTTTATAGTGGATGGATTGGATGGATATGGATTTGATGGATCCAATTGCCACCCCTAGCACACAACAATACCCAAATGTGTATCTCAAATCAATGGAACCTTTTTGTTACACTTGTGACCGTTACCATACCATTTCTGTTATTAACTCATCTTATTGTAGGTTGTGATCAACATATAGATTGAAAAAAGAAGTTGTATGAACTCAAGATCCAACCTATGGATTCTCTTTTTTCTTTACTTCCATTGATGAATTGCATTTGTAATTATAATCTATGTACATTATTTCTTTTGGTGTATCTCAAATCAATAAGACCATTTTTTTTGTTACATTTGTGGCCATCACCATACCATACATAGACAATTATTCCCTTCAGAACGCTACTTACTTGTAACTAAAGTTCACCTGCTTATGATTTGTGTCTTATTTTGGATAAATAAATGTTAGTTATTCATTGTTTGCTTAGTACTTTTTCCTTCACCTAAAATTCTTCAGTTCCTTCAACCTTTAGATTTAATCGGTTGAATTACTCAACCTCTTTTTATTTAACTCTTTGGATACAAAGGAAAAGATGGGATAAAGATGGAATTGCAGCAAAATGGTCAATTAATAATAATTTGGTTAAAAAGATTCTTCCTTCACGAAACCTAGTTCCTCTTCTGCGTTCATCTCCCAACTTCAAACCCTGTACTCCCAACTTTTGTTTTATTATTTCATTGATTTTCCGATTAATAAAATGGAAAAAACTTAGTACAATTCCTTAGGTGCTTTTCGTATGGTTCTTAACTAAATTCACCATGATTTCCTTAAATCCTTAATTTTCTCAAAGTTTGTTATATCCAAAAGATTTGTATTTTTAGTTAAGAACCATACGAAAAGCACCTAAAGAATTGTACCTAAGTTTTGTCCTAATAAAATTATTCTAGTAAAAAAAGGTAAAAATATTATTAATGTTTTTAATAATATAATTTAATGGGTCAGCACCATTAAATCCATGTCAGCATCAATCGTCTTTTTCACGTCAGTAGAACTAGCTACATGAGCAGGAGAGGTCACATTATCAGCTAGTCCTACTATTCATTTTAATATACTCGTTGTATTATTAACAATATTATTATCAATGAAATGTTATAACCAACTTTCCTTCAAAAAAAAAAAATTTATTTTTATCCAATGAATTTGCTTCTATACATACAAAAGTGATCCATCGGATTTATAAACAATAATAATTGAATGAATTAATCATCCTTGTTATTTTCTTTTTATAAAAACTTAGCATTCTGATTATCAAATGGATTGATGGAATCCAAGTATTAATTATTTTATTGTATGCTAGATAGATTGGATAAATTTATAATTGGATAATAGAAAAATAATGAATAGATTGAACTGTCCCCTCTACATCTATACTATATATAAAGAAAATATATGATTATGTGATGGCTTTTTCACTTCCAACTATACCCTTAAACTAATTTGTAATGTTATATTGTTGGTTTCATTCAAAAAGATAAGATTTTATATTATATTTGTTTTTTTAGGAATATATCAAATTTGTTATAGTGTTGGTGTCATCGAAAAAGATATATCAAATTTGTTATATTGTTGGTGTCATTGAAAAAGATAATATAATTTGTTACAATATGAAAGTGCAAAATATCTATACCTATAATTTTAATTAAAATCAAAATAATTTTATTCAAAATCAAAATTGCATAAAAATTATTATTTGTAATTTATACACATTAACGCAATAAAAAAGAGCATACAAACAGGAGTGCCAGTTCGCCGCTAGTACTATGTAACGGAGGAATGTACAATAAAAAACAAAAACCACCTCATAATACTATATAACGGAGGAATATACAAAATATAGTCAAAAAAAATAGACAAGAAAAATACTTCATTCAAAAGTTCACTCTTGAGTTGATTGATTTGTTTTCATAATATCCAAGTATTGCGACACAATGGACACGAGAGAGATGATTGACGACATATGCATCTTTTGAGCCATTGGAAAATGCACTCTTTATGAAAAACATGCAAACATTTGGTCATAACATGTTCTGACTTTGATCCATTGAAGAGCTCTTCCAAACAAATTGTACATTGATCGGTAGAGTAACAAGATGAATCATCCATTCCAACCTTTTTCAACCTATCCACAACAAGTAGGGCTTTCACATCATCATTATCTTCGATATACCATGTAGTGACATCAAGGTTCACGTCTATCTCCCACATATTATGACATTCATCGTCATTAGCGACCATCTCCCTAGCATATTCACCAATCTGGGGCAATATTTCTTTTAATATGTGAGAAGAAATAGGCACAGAGGAAAAAGAATCATATAAGAAGATGTTGTCTTCCCTATCTAATATTGTAATTTCATTACAATTACATAAGATATCAGAAGGAATCAACAAGGTTCGATTTATGGTGGTCTTATAGTCAAAGGATGAGTTTGAGGCATTGGTGTGCAAGGAAAAATTAACTTGGTTGTAATGGAAATTAATGTAAAAATAGTCACTAAAAGGATCATCTTTTGGGATTGTAAAAGGATCATCTTCGATTGAACTTATTTGCAAGCTAAAATTATAAATCATGAGTGATCAGTTTTTTTTTCTTTTGGAGAGTGATTGTTTTTTTTTTTCCCTTGGAGAGTGATATGAGAAAAGAAACTAATTAGGTTTAGCTTTGGAGAGTTATATTTAATTTGTTTAGTATCACTATATTTATAGAGTTAAAACTCATGATTTTAGGCGATTTTAATGGGAGAAATAAACAACTTGATCTTATCTTTTTTTTTGTAGGTATTTGGATATTGATCTTATTTATATTGGTTGATTTAAAAACTTAATATCCAATAGTCGTTATTAACGATATCTCACTAAAAAAAAATAATTAAAGATTATCCAGAAGAAAAAAACATTAAAGAATCCTAAAAACAATATTATACTCTCTCCGTTCCATTTCAAGTGTCGTTTTGAAGTAGTAACATCAAATTAAGGAAGTGTATTTTTGCATTATTTCTTCCTTTTATACCCTCATTTTAATCCACCAATAAGTTCCTATTTTTTTGCACACACTTGTTATCTTTCTCTCATAACAAACAATTGTTGGTTACTCTCTTTTTCCTCGATAAATTCTTATTTTTTTAAACACACTTTATCTCTCTCCCATAACAAAAAATTATCAATAGTCTAACTATTGTACACATATTTTTTAATAATTGTAAAGCAAAATAAAAATTATTCCAATTTCACATTAATCAAAAGTTAAGAAAAATTTAAACTTTCCTCCAACACCTTTAATCAAAATTAAGGATTCAAATATGGTTTCAACCAATACTACCGTGCCCGTATGTCCGCTCTTTTTACCGCGCTAACGTGTGTATATATTTTATTATATTTGTTTGTATAATTTTGATTACAATTTTTTAATTTTTAAATATTAATGGAAATTATTCCTACATCGGTTTATCTACAAATTATTGACAAAGCATATAACAAAATTATTTATCAACTCGGCATATTTTGGTTTGTCTGTATATAAAATAAAATAAAATAACGATAATTTTTTTATTGATTGTATTTATATAAAATAAAAATAAAATAACGATCATTTTCTTATTGATTATATTTATAGTGACATATATTTGATCTAGTTTGTTACACTTTTTTTTAAGGATAAATGAAAAAAAATTGACATATACTCATATCGTGTTTGTTACACGATATATTTTGTGTGGTAACAAAAATAATATTGTATTTGTTACTTTTTTTAATATTTGAATTCACTTTCATCCATTATCTTTTTTAAATGATAAGAAAAAAAAATCGGACATATTTTGTTTTACTATTTGAATTTACTCTTATCTATTTGTTATATGTGATATTTGCATTGAAAGTTGAGGGTAATTTTGGAAGGAGAAAAAGTCAGCCCAAAAAAGCTGAAAGGAGCTATTTTCTTTATATATAGTATAGATTTATTTATTTTTTGACAGAGTATTATCTTTATGTATATTGTTATAGATATTGGTATAGATTATCTTCTGTGTTTTGTTTGTTTGTTTTTTTTAAGAGAATCGGTTACGTTTTTTAAATCAACATATAATTTTAATAGTAAGTGAAGGGTAAAATTATCCAATAAAAGTTCGTCAAGAAAAAAAAAGTATTCTCTTTATATATTGGTATCTATACTATATATCTTTTTTTTGAAAGAATATACTGTATATTTATACTACATATAAAGAGAATACATGATTTTGAGCTGACTTTTTCACTTTCAATTATACCCTTAACAAATTTGCATATAAAAATATTATATTCTTGTTGTCATTCAAAAAGATAAGAATATATTTGTTATATTGTTGGTGTCATTGAAAAATATAAGTATAATTTGTTTTCTTGAACAAGATAAGTATAATTTGTTGAAAGTGCAATATACACACACACACCCACATAATTTGAATCAAAATAAAAATTTTATAAAAACCATTATTCGTAATTTATACGTATACGTATTAGATCAATAAAAAGAGCGTACAGGCGGACACGAGGTGTCCGTCTGAACGCTAGTTACACTATAAACAAAATAAGGGAAATGCTAACAAGCCTCCATGTCATTAATTAAAGACTTTAAATGGTAAATTTTTATGAAAAATTGTGTATTCAATACATTAGAAATTAAAATATTTGATTTTTAAAATAATAATTTTTTAATTTAAAATTCTAGAGTGTCCTGGATATACTCGTTAACAACATCCATCAAATAATAATGGTAAAACGATGAGAATAATCTTGACTAAAAAACAATGAGAATACCATGAAAGACATGTTGTGAAGGTGATGTTGGAACTTCATGACTGGTTTACTGGCAACGTTGTTCATTTTTTGTTGTTGTCCATAACGTTGTTACGGTTACTACTAATAATGCAGCGCTGATTTTCTGCATTTTACAACCTATGTCAAGTGTTTATGAATTGGGTTCATCCATAAAAGAAAAAATATTGGGTTCATTATTTACATTTGGGTCCTATGTATTTTGAATTAAACTCTAAAATGGTTGTTGATAGTTTTCATTCTAACAAGGTAGATCTCATTGAGTTTGGTGATATAATGTGCAACCGTATGCGTATTTTCTTCTTTAAAAAAAACTATTGTGTTGAGTTTTTGAAAAGCCAAGCGAATTAGATTTTTATCTCCTTACCAAAGCGTCTACATCTCTAGCTATTTCCAGCTAGTTTTCAAATTTTTGTTGATGAACACGTCATTGTGAATGAAATACTTAAGTTTATTTTCATAAAGAAAAAATAAACGTGAAAGACAGGTCTTTTATAGAAGTTTGTTAAAGATAAACTAATAAAATTTCTGCAAAATTATTTAAATGTGGAGAAAACTTGGTAGAAAAGTTATACCATGTCACCAACATGATACTAGAGAATTGTAACATGAATCTCCTCTAAAAAAAGGACTTGAGTTCAATTTTTGAAATCACTCATTTGGAAAGCAATTTCATCCCATATTAAAAGAAAATGCATGTCCCTTTGTTGACTTTTCAATTAGTCTCATAGTAGATTCAAAAGACCTAAATCGTTGAGATATCTTATGGCACCTACTAGAAGGTCAAGTACCTAACTAAGGTGGGTTAGAAGAAAAATTCTACCATATCATTAACCAAATAAAGTAATTTTTAAAAAACTAGATAGATGGAGACATCCCCTCAAAAAAAAAAAAAAAACAGAGAGATGGAGATATGATCAGTATCATCTCCTCTCTTTCTTTTCTTTTTTCCATTTTCCTTTTTTCTATAAATAGTTTTCTCGTTATGAATGGTGCTATAAAAATGTCATTAAAAGATGATTCTATAAAAGTTCTACTGATCTACACAATTTGGTGATATAGCCTATGTAAGGTTTTTCATAATTATGCAGGATTGGAATAGACATATACGAAAAGAAAGCAAGCAAGTTTACTACTCTATAAAAACTAAAGTTCCTTCATAATTCATCATAGCTTTATTATTTGACAATGGATCAATATAAATAGTACAAGTTGTAACCGAATCTTTTGACTCAAGGTTGACAGTTCATTCCTTATTCCTTATCCTTCTATTACAATGACTCACTACCTAATAGAAGGATCTAGAGACTATGATGAAGTGTGCTCTTCACTTCTCTTGGGAATCCCTTAACCATTTGGGCTTGACCCGGTTCCTTTTGGACCTCATCCTAACCTTTGGGCTTCTCTATTCCTCCTCTTCAATTTCATATTCCGAGTTGTTAGTAACCATTAAAGCCTACATTTCACACCATGGTAATCTCTTTCCACCACATTATTTTTCCCTATAAAATCTCAACCAAAAAATCATACTCCATTTTTATTTTCTGATTTCACGATTTTACCACTTTTATTTTTCGTTTTCAATTTAGTAGTAAACTCACATGTCTCGAATGATCTTTACCTTACAAAATATTAGTACATTATAAGGGATTAAGATTTTAAAGGAGTTTAAAAGACTTTTTTATTATCAAAAAGTCTTGTATTATTCAATCAAGATTTTTTTCAACTTAAAAAAAGTTTTTTGGTATTCAATCAAGACTCTTTGTCATTTAAAAAAGTTTTGCGGTATTCAATCAAGACTCTTATATTATTTTATAAGTTCTCATTAACGAAAATTTTATCTTCATAAGTTTCTTTTTCATAAACTAACTTAACAAGCCCATGAATAATAAATAAAAGTTTATTTATTTGCATAAGCTGTTTTACATAAGCTCAAAATAAGTTCAATCCAAACGGGTTCTTAATCACTTAAAAAAAAGACTTCTGGTATTTAAAATCATTCAAATTTCGAATGATTGTTTAATAAATTGGATTTTGATGGATTTTGTGGGATTTTCTATTGAAATTTTAACATGAAAAAATCTTTCATAAAAACATGAGAATTTTTAAGATTGTTTTTTCTTTTAAAATTTTACTCTCCCCCCCCCCCCCCCCCCCCCCCCCCCCTCTCTCCCTCCTTTTTCTATGGTAAAATAAATCAAAGAATCTGTATAACTAATATTGTGAAAGAAAGTGTTTATAATTTCTTTCTAATGAATCCTTAAAATTCATAAAATCTTTTGAAATCTTATAAAATTCATAAAATCATTTCAAATCCTTTAAAATCTTATGATGTAAATCCATTGAAATCCAAATTGTAAATCTTGATAGTCTTTTAAAATCCTCATGACTATTTTAAACAAAAGTTGTCCATTAAAATCCTAATCCAATACATCCCCTAAGTATAATGATTTTCTAAGACATTTATAATTTATTTCCTAACAGAAATTTTCCTAACAAATACATATTGCTTTAATTGACCAAAAAAAAAAATTGTCTGGAAAGTCAATAAACTAATGAAACATTGACTAAAACATTTTTTTTTTGAGTAAACATTGACTAAAACATTTTGATTATTGACTCTAAAAAGCTATATTTGAGGCATATAATATAACCATATAAAGATCTCAAAATATTTATGATGTACATCATATAAAGTTTTAAAACTAGAAAGAAAGCTGCTCATAGGGAGAAAAGGAGCTCATTGATCCATAACCACATTCTGAAAGGTTGTCCAAAAAAATATAGCTAGTTATTTCAAACCACTAAAAACTTCGACAACAAAAAAACTCCCAAGGATATGATGTTCTAAAAACCAAACCTTTCAGCCATATTTCTATAGTTAAAAAACAAAACAATAGCCTTCTTCAGCCATATTTCTATAGTAAATTTTGTTAATCCCACCAGTTCCAGTTGCAAAAAGGAAATTCGTCTAATATCCCTTCTTCAGCTTGTATATATTTGCTGAATATTTTTAACTATACTGCCAAGCTAGTCAAGTAAATTGTGTCCCAAAAGAAGAACTGTATTATGTATCAAAAGAAAGAGTTTGTTGCCTTTGGCCTTCACTGTTCTAACTCTGTACTTCTCCTGTATTTGTTTCTGAAACTAAAATCACTTCCTATTTATCATTTTCCATTGGAAATGCAAATGGACTGTCGGGGAGATTGAGTCCTTCGTTGCTGCATAAAATTACAAACATAAATAAATAAATAAATATTATCGTCATCATCATAGTTAACAAAATATGATTTATGTCACGAAAGGTGTAGCAATCATACTGCATGTAAGGAGACAAACAATGACACCATTCACTGTGAAATTTTGCTAGTTGCAGATGGCAGAAAAAAGTGGTTTATTCAAATTCTGTTAGCACCGCTATAGCTGCAACTATTTCACAATTTTGAACCAATACCATATCGCGGAACAATAGATTCAAATTTGGCTATTTAACAGCACTATACTGCCATTTTAGCCTTTAGTGAAATTGTGAACAAACAAAAGAAAATTTTAGCAAGTATATCAAATTTGCCTTTTGAGAGGAAGAACGGTGCTATATTAGCCTAGCTCACCAAAGGAAATTTGTTTTCGTGCTAAAATGGGAGGAATAAATTTAGTAGAAATTAATGTATACCTATTCCCTCCAGAGGAATCAGTGTCTGTATTCTTGGTGTTGTTATTCAACGCATGATTTAGAGGTTCCGCAGCCTGGAAATTGAAATGATCTGCATGAGAAACTATTTCAATTAGCAAAACAACGAAGGATGAGTAAAACTGAAAAATTGAAATCTACTTAACGCATATAAATAAAATCTTTGGTTCAGTCTACATTATAACATACCGTCTGGAACTCTTAACGCATCCATGGGAAACCCAAAATGAGGTGAAATGGGAAAAGGTCGTTGGGTAAATTGCAGCTGCGCAAGACGTCTCCTTTGCAATTCAAAAGCTTGTTCGTGCTCTTCCATCAACTGTCTACTTAGAGATCTATGGTTCCCATAACTTCTTGGAACTGCATATATCACAAAAAGTTATTCAAAATAACTATATAACTTGATTGAGAAAGCCAATCACAGAGGAAACCAGTAAGTTTTTTTATTTTTTTATATAATCTAATCAGAGGAAAGCTATAAATTGTTCTACGTTTTTAACCGGAAAAAGAAAAACAATTAGGTTATAAACTAGATTAAATCATACTTGAATCAAGTTTGGAGTCGATATTTGCAAAGTGATGTGGACAACAAACAGAATGCTCCATTCTATCATGGTACCTCCTGAAATACATACCGAAGTTAATAATTATGAAAGAAAACATTCATCATACGAAACAAAATATTCTATTTGTCAGTGTGTGTGTGTGTGTGTGTGTGTGTGTGTGTGAGAGAGAGAAAGAGAGAATACTAGTTTTTTATTTTCAAATAATCATAACTTTGCATATTTTAGGTTTAAACCTTTGTAATGTTATATAAACCAAGATGCCATACCCTTCAAACTTGTATAATCTATGTTGTGTAGCTCTGAAGTCAACATACCAATAACTGTATCCAGTACTCATGGAAACATAATACTATGTACATATTTAAAAAATGTTTTTGTCGATTAGTAAAATATTTATAAAAAATTCCGTATTACATACAATGTACACTCTTTCCAAATCAATGTAGTCAGGATCGAGATCCTAAGTAGGATCGGTTAGCCGGTGAAAACACGAGGAACGTAACACAGTTTGTAAGTAGGATTGGTAGGTTGCTGATAGAGTTGAGAGAAAAAACAGAGAAAATAGAGGAAAAACAGAAACCAAGCAAAAAAACAGAGAAAATAGAGGAAAAACAGAGGAAACACAAGCAAAAAACAAAGAAAACAGAGGAAAAACAGCGAAAAACAGAGCAAACAGAGGAAAACAAAGCAAAAACAAACCTGAGTTAAGTCGAAGCACGATTGAGGTGCCGTGGGATGTAGGATCGTACGATCCTACAAACCAGCCCTCGATTCTGACTACAATGGCCCGAATCTTTTTTATACACCTCACAACATATAAAAACTATAGTAATCGAGAGAATAAATGGAGAAAGGAAACGGAGAGGATTCTAACTCACCTATTTCTCCTATACAAGTAACCTTTCCATATTTTCCGGTTGAAAATATCCTCTTATTCTAACTTTCCAGTTTTCTTATATTTTGGAATTCTGTTCTGATTTGCTTTGCAATTAATTAGAAAAGACAGTTCCTTCTATAAGTTGGTCATATTTATATAGGAACTTTCTTTTTGCGTACGCATACCTTACTTTTCAATGCAAAGTTGTTTTGCATAAATGTGTCGCAGACGGTTAGTGACCAAGATACCATAACTTTACAAGCATAAATTCTGGACAATAGAACAGGTGCAGGTACGAGATACATTTTCTATGGTCTAGACTCTGTATGTTAATATAATTTCGAAAACTAAACATACGTGAAAAACAGAATTTTGCATAAACAAGCTAAACATCATAAAACAGTGACCATTAATAAGGAGCTATAATATATAAATCATTCAACAACCAACATCATAAAACCTAAACATGACTATGAAGAATCACACTTGAACAGTGACAATATTATCATCCCCTTTGTCAATAATCAATGAAAAGAATAGACCCCGATTCATCACGAGAAACAGTGGCAACTTCAAGAATGGGAGTCCCTTCAAACATTTTTTGAGAAGAGATGACAATTTGTATGTGTAAAAAACTAAAAATTAAGTTTTTTGAAAAATAACTTTGATACATATGTGGTATGTTGCCAACGCGTGCCATATATAGATATGTGCCTACTATGTGTACAACTTCAAAAAAATGGAGTGCAAGAGGATGGACTAAGAACCAGAGAATAAACATTCATCAAACTATAAAACTAATACAGACATTTCCCATTTAAATCAGAAGCATAAGCTTTCATTTTGCAACATGAACAGAAAAAAAATTAAAATTACAAGATTAAATGAGAATTTGAAGCCATAAAACTAGAAAACAAAACCTTTATTATCAAAAAGAAAAGACAAGGAATTCTCACCTTTCAACAACCTTTGTCTTCTCCCTGTAAGGTTTCACAAGCACACGAGAGCCACGAACATAATGAGGATTTCCCTTGTCCAAAATCATTCTCACGGTTTCAGGATCAGCAAATGTTACAAACCCAAACATTCTTTTCTGCTGGCATGGAATCCTAACATCTTCAACATACCCAAATGCGCTGCAAAGAAAAAATATGTAAAACCAAATTTACTAATTTATATAATTAGCTGCAACAAGTGTCAATAAGCATAGGTGCGCCAAAAAAATGTAATAATTTACTTGAAGTATTCTGCAACATCCTCTTCAGTGAAAGTGCTGTCAGCTGGAAAAGTCAAATATATTTGTCGTGATGCACTGATATTTTGAACTGAATCTCCCTTTTGAACGTATTTCGGAGCATCTTCAGCCAGAACCACTGCATGTTGTCCGTGAGGCCTGTAAATCGATCATGACAAATTTCAAACTAGAGCAAGAGACATTTGAATACATACACATATAAAGATACATAAGATTTATAAATTTCACCTATCAATTAGCCGAATACTATTGAGTCGCGCGAGAAGCTTTGTCAAACTATAGCCAGACTTACCATGTCGCTGGCTCTCAGTTAAATAACCATGTGCTTGCAGTACCTTTTTATATTTATCATAGTATGCCATCGGCAGCGAAGCAATTGACATTGGATTTCCTCTTCTCTGCTTTAAAAGCTCAATAATTTCAGACTCTATCTGAGCTAGTGACCCTGGTGAAATCACCGGATCCTCATTACTAGTATTATCATTATTTCCATGCATATGAGAGAAACTCTCATGAGGAACTTGACCATGAAAATATCTACAGTTACCTCCATGCCTACAGTAACCTTTACTGAAATAATGACAGATCTTGAGTGGAAATTCAGACATGTTTGAATTTGAAAACCTTTTTGTAGCTTTTCCACCAAAATTAACAGCAGAAGAATCTAAGCCATTGTTGTAATCATTAACAACAAGACCTCGAGTTCCGGTATTCACATGATCCAAATGATTCTCCAAACTCAGCAATTGTGTTTGTTTTTGAAGTTCTACAATAGAATCCATGTAATTCATTCCCGTAAATTCAGGATTTGCATTGCTGGTAGATTGTGGATCCCAATAAGAAGATGGAACTTGAAAGTTCAGCGGTGAAGACGGAGATAATGCCGGAAAATGGCTTAAACCTTGTTGAGGGTTGACATTAGGTTGCGGAATTGGCATCATGGTTGAATTAACAGCCAACATTTGAAGATCAGTTTTGGCCTTAAAGACGACTTCACCGATTCTGTGGTCAGGACAAGAAGCCAACCTAGCCATTTCTTGTTCGCCATTGTCTTGTAAAAGAAGATAGCCAATTATCTTTCTAGCATTTTCAGGCTCAAATTTCTGAATTTTATCAAATACAATCCTTGTGTACTCTGATATATCCATAGCTCTTATCTTGCTAACACTGAAAAATAAAAACAAAATTTAGTGAATACTGAGAAAGCAATTAGCATAATTTAGCATAAAATAATGGAATAGAAAAAAAATATAGACTTATATACCATAAAACAATTGACTAAACAAAAATAACACAAATTCTGAGGATTAAATTGAAGAAATCCAACAGAAACAAGTTAAAATAAAAGTGATGTTTTCTACAAAAGAAGACAAGCTATTCCCCCAATAGTTGTAAATAACCTAGAGACACAGAAAGAAACATAGATTCTTATGACACATACAAATTACTGAATTTTGCAATATACTATTTTCCTAAATTTTCTCTGTCATCACTCAAAAGGAAGCAAATTTAATGCAGAGCAGAAAAGGGGCTATAATGTGAAAATAGCAAATCACACACTTTTTTCTCTGACCAAAAATTCCAAAAACCAACAATAGAAAACAAATTTCAGGATTGAAATTCAAAGATACAAATTTTTTGCAACATGCAGATAAATTATTTTCATTTCAAAACAACCCTCAACAATAATCAACCATTAAAAAAAAAAGAAAAAAGAACATCAAAATCACCAACACTCTCATTCATTTCAAGAAATCTAAAGGTACAACCTTTTTGCACCATGCAAACAAAGAGGTTTAATTTCAAACAACCCATTTTCAAAATAACAATTCAAAACACAAAAAGGAAAAAAATTAACATTAAAGAACAAAATTTTTGCAACATGCATGCAAATTGGTTCATTACAAAACAACCCTTTTACTAATCAACAATCCAAAACAAAAACAAAAACAAAAACAAAACAAAAAAACACAAAATCATTAAAATAAACAAAATCTAGAAAGAAACATACCCATGAAACAGAAAGATGAAAAAGAACAGAACAGTTCTTGAAGAACAAATATTTGTATCCTTAAAGAAACAAACAACCTCAGAACAGAACACAATGTTTGAAGAACCAGCCCTTTTCTCTTTCCAACATAACGCACTCACTCACTCAAGTAAGTACTAGAGAGTGATAAGTGTGAGAGTGTTAAGTGTATTTATTTTCGGTTTTGATTATAAAGATTCAAACTTTATAAGTAGAGGTGTCAAATAGTTGGTGATTTGACCCAAAATAATTTGCTAAATTCTCTCTTTATTTTTATAACCGCTTGGAACTGCTCAGATACTGAAGAAAAAAAACCCTTCACTTTTAGATTAACCCAAAAAATTAAATAAAATAACCCTTCTAAATAAAATATAAAATAATAATAATTCTGAAAATTCAATGTGCTAAATTTAAGGGTTCAACTCTTCGATTGCCACCTCTTCAAAAAATATCTCTTCAATTGACACATCAATTTCGGTAAATAAGGTTATGTGTGTGTTCTGTGTTTATATGTTGTTTTCTTAATTCTTAAGCATGTTTGTTTTAAGTTTTTTTAGATAATAATGTATATTTAATTTTTTTGACCAAATTATGTTTATATTGAAGTTTAATATTTGTTTATCAAAAAAATATGTGTTTATCAAAGAAATTTTAGTATTTTATTTTATATTAGTTAATTTTTTTGACCAGAATGTATTTTTTAAGTTTTTATTTTTGACCAAAATAGGTTTAAAATAGTTATTTTCTTTTAAAATAGTTATTCAGGTTTTTTTACTCCCTCAAGTTAAAAAATAATATTTTAAATTTTAAAAATTTGACTAAAGTTAAAGTTTAGTGTTTTCTTTTAAAAAAGTGAGAATGGAAAATTATTTAAAGATAAGCTGAAATTTAAAATTTATAATAAAAAATCCATTTTCCATTATAAAAATGATGGTCAATTTAAAAATATATATAATATAACATATATCAATATCAAAATGATATTGTCAAAAAAAAATCAACATCAAAATGATTATTTTTTTATCCAAAATGATAATTTAACAAAGAGGGACTGAAATGATATTTATTTAAAAATCTTGTCAAAAAATATATTTATTTAAAATAAAAAGGAATTTAATAAAGAGATGGACCCTTGGTGAATATGGAGCACTAAATATGATTTTGTGAAACTCAAATCTTATAGAGCGGGGACCAAAGGAAAGGAGGGAAAATGTACACCTTGGAAAGAGGCTAAGGCTTTGGTTGTGGAACATTTCAATTTGTTTGGGAGGGAACACAACACAACCATAGAATAGGACAATGCCAACATCTTTAAAAATTTAAAATGTACAAAAGTTACATAAATTCAGTGTCACTCATCCAACTTAATGAATGGTCCACTCTTTACCCTCCATGACTTCCTTGTGGGGTTCGTTGCATTTCTTGGAGGGCCCACAACATCCAAGCGTTTTATATTCATTGATAATTATAACTAGTATATCATCTCAATATGCAATTATTTTAAACTTGAATCAAATTATGTCTTCTTACATCAATTAAATAAATATAAAATCATATAAATTGTCATATTTATTAATTGACGTGGTTATATATTATAAAATTAATGTTTAAAATAATTGTACACTGATAGAGTATACTAATTATAGAGTTTAATGGTGGTGGGTCAATAGTTCAAAGTAATTTTACACACACAACCAATCAAAATATTTAGAATTACCACATCCATTAATGTTTTTAATTTGTATGACAATTCTGAATATTTTGATTAGTTGTGTGTGCAAAATTATTTTAGATTGTCAACTCATCATCATTAAAGTCGTAATTATAATATAATAAGATCTTTGTCAAACAAATACTAATGAGATAGTAATTTTTTTTTTACAAAATGTAATAAGATAATAGATGGTAATGCAACTTAGGCATCAATTCATTTTAGATAGTTGGTAATCCTTTTTCTTAGTTAAAAAATTGAATATGTTATCCAATTTTAATTTTTAGATTTTTTCTTTTTTTCTTTTTTTGTCAAGTAGTTTAATGGCTAAAAATTCACCTTTATAATGTGAATAATTGGAATGTCTGACGTTCGAACCTTAACTCCTGCATATATTATGTAATGTCTCTATCAACTGAGTTAAACTACCAAGAAAAAAAATCTTATTATTAGTCAAAAGGAGATTTTTTTTATTATAATGATATAACTTGAAATGATTATGCATTTGATACACACCCAAAGTACATGATACATAGAATGAAATAAAGAAAATACACTTGAAAAAAATAAAGAAAATACATAAATCGTTCGTAAACGTAACTTAGTTGGTAGCTATCAACGAGATTTTTTGTAGGTGTTGGATTCAAATCTTGAATTCCTTATCTTTTTTAATCTAGTCACTATTCTACTTGAATAAAAAAATACCTATATAAGTCACATTATTGTAGTGTAAATTATTTGGCTTCGCTTAGTTGATAAGAAGTTGACCCTCCCACATGAACTCTCGAATTCAACTCACCTAAACTTTATTTTATGAAAAGGTAATATAACAAAATTTGTAAAAAAAAAATAGAATGTAATGTAAAATTTGCCTGAATAACCTTTATATATACCATTATGTATAACCCATAAAAAAATAGTATTAACTCTCTTTCTCTGTCTTTTCTTCTTCAAAAACCATAACAATCACCGCTTTTTTCTTTTTGATCTACAGAAAAAGGGTGATATAGAGTTAATTTTGACCTGAAATCACTCCTCCAAATTGTTTTTCTTTATCTTTTAGTTAAATAAGTGAGTTCCACATATTTTCAGTTTTCTTTCGTTTGTTTTTATGAATTCGTCGTCTTGGCACGATTCTATTTGTTTTGATTTCTCGTATTAGTTTAGTGTTTGTTTGATTTAGGTTCAAAAATTAACTTTGATCAATTGTAAATTCAATTAACGACTTTGGTGTCGTCAACGTTGCTGAACGGAGACATAATATTCTGGAGACTTGAATATAGTCATATTTATAAGCATATGTACTCTGCCATTTTATGTTATTAACATTGATGTTGTGAGTTTGTTTGCATATTCATCTTCTTTTTTTGTTTTTAACGACTTTAAATTTGTATTGTATCAATGTACTTTATCATTTTGAATGAATATCATTTATTTTTGTAAAAAAAATAATTATGTATATATAATATAATTTAACATAAATGATAAACAAACATAAATCATTTGACACAAATACAACACCATGTGTAATTTTGACATTTCAAACATTAAAACATGGGCAATTTGCTAAAAACGAAACCTACCCTATTCCTTCTCCCTTCTTTGTGTCTTCGTTTCTCTCTTTAGACCAGCAACCATGTTCTCTATTTTCTCTCTCGTCATTGCCAGCCATCGTCCACCGCCACCGTCTTCTCCCTCCATCGTCCTCGACATCATAGTCGTCCCTTCCATTCGTTCACCATGACCAACGACATCATTTCGTCGGCGACCTCCTATTCTCCCTCACACCGTCGAAGATTGGTTCAGATCACCACCGTCCTCACCACCGCTGCATCATCACCGAGAGAACGAGCCTAGATCCGTTCATAACTCTGGTGAGAGAGAACTGATGGTCGGATTTAGGCAAGTGTACCAAATTTTTTTACCAAGTAATATAGTGTAAGAAGAGTATCGTATCCACATCGATTGTCGTTCCAACTAGGCAATTCACGTTACTTATTTGGGAACAAGAAAACAAAATAAAACAATAAAAGATGAAGGGGGTTTTGCAATTTAGTCTATTTGCAGCAGAGCAAGAGTTTAGAAGTTAATCTGGTTTTTTATTGCATAATGTTAGCTGCAGTTAGGATTCTTCGAATCCCCTCTATTCGTTTGTTGGAATTAATTAATGGTCAAAAATTATTTGGTTTTTAGTATCTTCTATCTAAGTGATGAGTTCGTGGGGTTTTATTGCCTACCTGTAACACCCATACTAAATTATCTAGAATATTTAGCATGTGTATTAGTCTGATACTGGGTACATTAAAATTTTCAATAATAATATTACAACAATACAACTGAATGAGTACAATTGGCTCGTTTATACAATCATCCAAATATCATAAAATACACTTTCATATACATATAAAATCTGGCAACTTCCTGAGCTTGTCCACATCGAGCAACTGCACTCCATCCAGCGTCTTCTTGGAAAATATCGTCATGAACATCTCTTGCTAACCTGAAAACCTGCACCAGAAGGATTGGGATGAGACATAATGTCTCAGTGAGCTCCAGCCCAACCTACTGTTGGCAACCACGGGGAAACCTAGGGTCGTCGTGCCTACTCTCGGCAATCTTGGGGATACCTATGATCGCCAAGTTTTAGCCTTACCCATAGAGGGCTACCTGACTGTCCTGCTAAACTGTGTAGTCATAAACTGGACTACATCCTGCTAAACTAGTGATCAAGGGGAAACCTAGGATCACTGTCTGAGTCTGATATTGAATAGTCATGAGATCTAGACTATATCCTGATAACTGGGTGATCGAGGGGAAACCTAGGATCACCGCCTGATAACTGATACCTGATAACTATCTCTGCCTGTTAGCATAATAAAATATTAACTGATACATGTCTTTATGTTAGCTGTTAGCGTTGAACAAACAATATTATCTGGGTTCATTTTACGGAATGCCCCCGGGTGGAGTAACCCCGAAGCACATTCCCCTGATAACCGGTGAAAATTCCTATCATATCAGGCTAACACCGGACTCCTCTTGTCGTCATGCGGTCATCCTTGCGGAATAACGCGTCCCACTGACGTGAACCTCCTGTGTCCCACTGGCGTGAACAATAGAAGACACGACTTAATGATAATCTTAACTTACGCGTATACCTCCCGTGTCCCACTGGCGTGAACGTCGGAAGACGCGAATTAATATTCTTTAAACTTATGCATGAACCTTTCATGTCCCACTGGCGTGAACGATGAAAGTCACGACTTAATAATATTAATCTTAGTCTTTACTTTGCATGAACCATTCGTGTCCCACTGGCGTGAACGACGAAGGCCACGGCTTAATATCTTAATAATTCTTGAAGGTTTAACCTATAAAAGGTTCTAAACTTGAATACTTAACCTATAAAAGGTTCTAGACTTTGAATAGTAAATCTTTCCTTGTGCATACGCACACTTAATTGAGTGCCTTCTCAATAATTCTCGTCTTATGCACTTGTAAGTGCTTCTTTCTCTACTATACTTTGTGCATAAATAGCATCACTTAGGGAGAACATTCTCCCAATACTTAACATACTAACCTATTCCTCATGTTATACATTCTCCAAAGGATAGGTCTTCTAATGCTTGTTAGCAATACTTAACCATTACATGTTGTTCCTTGTGTCTGAAGCAGTATTGGATAGCCGAAACGGTGCAAAAATTGATGAAAAACAACATGGTTCTGCCCACAGCAAAATCGTGACACGATTTGGAAATCGTGTCATGATTTCCTACCCAGAAATCGTGTTGGTTCCTGCCTATAAAATCGTGACACGGTGGTAAAATCGTGACACGATTTTACCTGCAGTTGGACAGCATAGGGCAAGTTCAAAACATGATTTCCACCATTTTGGCTTATCTAATCATGCCCAAACATCATAACAGCTTAAAGGGTAAATTTCTAAGACATATAAACAGCTTACAACATGTATGATCAAGGAATTACTATCAAAGGAAATTAGGGCACTATAACCTCAAATTTGATCTTAAACTATAAACATCAAAGCTTAATCAAGGTGGGTTCTAAAACCCCTAGGAGCTCACCTTAAACCTCCAATTGGTGCTTGCTAGCTCTAATTTCCAAAGCCTTAGCTTCAATTACCACTTTTCTTAATTCTCCTTGTTTCTTCTTTTACTTCTTTCTCTTGCTCTAACTTCCAACACAAGCTTGTTAGCATGAACTTTCTCACAAGAATTAGGATGAAGTTTGATGGGTTGATGGAGAGGGAGAGGAGGGCGTGTAGCTAGAGAGTGAGAGGGAGGGAGAGCTGATTTTTGGAAAGAATGAGGAGAAGAAGATAAATGGTAATGGAAATATCTTGTTCCATTTTAAATAATTCCCCCCTTTACCAATATTTACCATAATGCCATGCCTCTTATTTACTAATTTGCCATGCGTCTTAATTACAGAAAATCGCCATGCTTGCTTCATAAGTTTCTATCACTAATAACTGATACTTATAAGCGGGATATTACACTACCAGTTGTCAAGTCGCACCTACTGCTCACACAGGGTTGTATGTGTGGGGTCTTACTCTCTTAGAGGTTTGGGTTCATCACCCTCCTGCTGTCAGTTGCAACCTTCCACCAAAGTTTCTATGTGCTTCAATGTTTAGGGTCGTCAAACTTATAGGGAGATACACTTACGTGCGTAAAGGTACGTGTAGGTTCTTACTTTCTCAGAGGTATTTGAATCAACAACGGATATTAAGGTTCATAAATTCTCAGTGTCCTAAATGTACCCTCGTCTGTTGAATCTTAGAAGGACATCAATATATTCTCCCTCTCGGTAGTTCTACAAACGGGCAGCCCTATCTCGTCTACCTTACCAAGGATGAAAGAAGAATAAAGTTACTATGTTGATTTAAGTCATGAAGTCATTGTGTTTCCCTAATTACAGTTAATCAGTATCTTAGTTACTTCCTGATTTGGATAGGTTTTCACCAATATTATGTATGTCACATTCCTAAGTACCGTTATCTCAGGGTGGTTCGCTTCACAGGAGACAAATCTTACGCAATAGTAAAATTAAATATGATTCGAAAAATAACAGAATAAAGAACTTAAATTAAATAATTCAACAAATAAAATAGAGGTTTATCTTATAACCCTGGCCTAAAAAGGTTTAGTTACTCATGGTAACTAAAGACAAATTACAAAAGAAATAAAACATACCCTTAAGACTTAGAGTGAGGAGAAAGACTCCTCCCTTGAAGATCTCAGTGCTTGCCTTCCTCTTGAACCGCTTCGTTCTGAATGAGAAATAATGAGTGAGAGGTTTAATATTTATATGGAGAGTTTCCACCTGAAGTTAGGCTCAAAACTGAGATTTTTCGACTAAAAAAGTGGAAAAATCAGTTTTGGCCCGCTCCCAGCATGCTCAAGGCGCATAGGCTATTTTCTGTTCTCCAGGCGTGTTGCTCATGCCCAAGGCGCATGAGGCAAGCTCGGGACGCATGAGTGTGCAGTTTTGTGTGTTTTCGCCTGTTTCTTTGTAGTTTGGGTGTTTGCTTCCATATAATATGTCTAGGACTTGGGAACATAATTGTTCCCTTTGTAATGTCTTCTGAGGCCTCTCGAATCTTCATTCGTTGTCTTCCCAAAGTCTTTAAATGTTTTGCTTTGCCGATTTGCATGATTTCTTCTTGAATTACATCAAAACACCCTAGAATTGCTATGCTTCGGGAAAACTAGAATTATATGACTCAATATAGAAAACATTACAAATGTCCCGAAAACCATAATCAATTGTTCTAATACTCCTCTATTCTGGATGAAAACTAACTGAAAACAGTTGAAAAACATGCTAAGAATAATAGTCATCAAGAACTTAGCCCATATTCGTCCTCACCACCGCAAACGCGTTCAAAACTCACACGAAAACAGGACTAATCGAAGAAATACGACGTCGGTGGACGATGGAGAACTAGCGAGAGAGATGTTGTAGTGAATAATCTTGTGATAGAAGGAAATGAAATAGAAAAATGTATAACATTATAGTGTCACACGGTGGGTGTATTGTGTTGAGTTATCATATCTGATAATTTAATTAATATGCATTAATTGTCAGTGTATAATTATTTTAGGCTTAAATGATCATCCGGTCCCTTGATTTAATTATTTTTTTTCAAAATAGTCCCCTCAACTATAAAATATTTCAATTTGATCTCATATGTCTTTTGTCTTGCTTCTTTTAGTCCTCTTTGTTAGTTTTTTAATGTTTAATATTTTTTATATGATTTCAACCATTCGATTGCAGGTCCATCATAATTAACAGTGAACCGCCAACACCTAATTTTTTTTTCCTTTCTTCATCTTCTTCCTTCCACCACTTCTTCATATTCATATGAAATTCATCAACATTCATACAATATACTAGAAAAAAAAATCAACATTTAACCAACAAATAAAACTCAGATTCAACATCAATTCATCCCTTCAACATCATGAATTCATGGCTTCCATATATTCAACACAACAAATAAAACCTAGATTGATTTACAACATAACCCATAATAATAAAATCAGTACCTTCATATCTTAATTTAGGAGAATTCAACACAATAAATAAAACTCAGATTGCATGACACCTCACAACAATTAAGAGAACAAAGCAAAAAAAAGAAAGAAAATAATCGTTGTTGTCGTACTACCACGCCGACAACGATTGCCTCGCCGAAAACAGCAACGATGTCGATGGCAGAGACTATGATGATAACAACAATGTTTGCATCGCCTGAAAAAGTAACGATAACGGCTGTTGACACTGAGTCAAATCAGATCCAGCGTCAAAACTGTGTTTCGTCGGTGGTCTCATGGAGGAGAAGGCGAAGCAACTTCTCGACTTGCTTCCGATTTCAAGGCTCGTTTAGATCTGTTAACTTTCTGGTGTCGGTGGCTTCCATTTCACATTAGAAATCATTTTAATTTTTTCCTATTTTTTTTATATTTTTTTTTAAGATCCAGGTTTTAGGGATTGGATTGTAAGTGTTGATGCCAAGCATTGTTGTGTAATGGTCATGTTGCTGTTTTCGGCGAGGCAATCATGGACGGCGTGGTTTTTCGGCGAGGCAATCATGTCGATATGAAGTCTTGTGCTACTGATTTTTTTTTTCTGCGTAAGATTGATGAAGATGAAGAATATGATGAGAGAAGAAGATGAAGAAAAAGTGAGGAAAATATTAGGTGTTAGTGGTTCACAGGAAAGTACAATAGACCCAACATGATTCAACAGTCCTCTTTTATATAGTACCACATCATTGGATGGTTGTGTAAAATGATGTTACATTGTCATTGTATAATAATTAAACTCTAAATAATACGAAAATCATGATATTATTCAGTGAATGACGTTACATTATTATACAATGATATTACCACATCATTGTATAATAATCATACTCGCACAATAATGTATCATACAATGTATTATTTATTTAGGATTTTTTTTCAAGTAGCCTAGTGGCTAGAAATTCTCTTTTTAAGGATAAGTGGGGTGTTTGGGGTTCGAACTTCGGCCCTCGCATATATTTTGCAATGTCCCTACCAACCGAGCTAAGCTCACGGGGACATTATTCTTATTATTAGTCTTAGTCAAAATAAAAGTTCTTTTTGTTATCAAAATAAGAGAAGTGATTTCCTTTTCATTATTGAAAAAATGCAAATGAGGCTAGCTTCTTGGAAAAATAGACTGTTAAACAAACCTGGCAGATTAACTGTTGCCTCATCTGTTCTCTCATCCATTCCATCTTACTATATGCAGATTGCTTGGCTCCCTCAACATTTGTGACAACATAGATCAAACAACCCATAATTTCATTTGGAGAGATAGTGACAACAAAGATATTCATTTGGTTTGTTGGAAGAAAATTGCCTGCCCCAAAAATCTAGGCAGTTTGGGAATCAGAACAGCTAGGGAAACCAATATTTGTCTCCTAAAAAAGCTTGTTTGGTATCTACTTCAGTCTTCTCCAAAACTTTGGGTGGATCTCCTCTCTAATAGGTACGTTACTGGGCATAACATCCTCCATGTTACCACTCATCCCAAAGATTCACCCACCTGGTCTTCCATCATGTATAAGACCCTGATCCCCGAGACTACTATTTAAACGATAAATCATACAATTCAACGAATCGGGATATTACAAATCATCAATAAACTCATAGGAATTTCTCATAGTAAAAATTTCATCAACAATATTCATAGCACAACGGAAAATAATCATCTCAACAAATATCATCTCGGGTCTCATCATAAAAAAATCTCAAATAAATACAACATCATCATGATCATAAAGATCCATCATCAATAAATCCATCAAGTAAAATAAAATCCCCAAAACTCCTAGATCATAGCACCTAACCTAGACATCCTCAAAAGCAATATAAAAGGAGTAGGCATGACGCCATCCTCAGCAAACACTCACCAAGCAACTACTCTTCAACCTGCAAGTCTACACCACAAGGATGCAGGAGACAACAAAGCCACTGGAGGGTAAGATGTACGTTCAACAAAAAGGAATAATAAACGCATGTAAGTTTCAAGCAAAACATCAACAACATATAAGCATTCAACATAAATAGCCTGGTTATCATCGCTTGCATAATTCACTCATTCATTATTAACAACTTAAAAGGCATCACCATTCCAAAACATGATTCATAAATCATAGCATATTCTCATCAACGTATAATTGCCAACCTAACTATACATCATCAACAATTAATCATTAACTCAACTATAAATCATCATCAACACAATTACGAGTTATTCATAATTTCCACACATCATCAGATAGACATTTACCACATAAATGCACAAGTTCACACCAAAACATTGTCAAACACGACCCATGTGCATGCAATGCACCTAACACGACTCTACATGCATGTGGTACCATTGTGATCTTAAACCACGCACCTATAAATAGTGATCTTAAATCACCCACCTTTAAATAGTAATCTTAAATCACTCAACTATAAATCTTGATCTTATATCAAGCTACATTAAATCTTGATCTTAAATCAAGCTACATTCGACTGACCATGAATGCATGGATGTTCACGTATGGACTTGACAATGCACACAACTACAAATCATGATCTTAAATCATGCAACTTTCACAACTATCATTTACATTATCAAATCAATACATCCACATCATTCATGTTATCACCACATCATCATTTAATCACAACTATAATGCATTAAGCCACAACTTTCATCATCACATCATTTTAATACATTCAACAAGTTTAATCATCGTCATATCACAAACAACATGCTTACATTCTTCAACATTCACATAGCTCGCATTTCATGATTAAATCAAGCAAGTTACATTAATCCATCATTAATCCACTTTATAATCATGCTACAACTTCATTCACACTTCCATTATCAATTATCATGATTGCATACATTTCACGGCTCAATTAAAGATAAATCCCCAAGTTTAATTCACAACTTTCCAAGTTTTACAATCCACCAATTTCACCTCAAAAACAACCAATTATAATCATTTCATTGCAAACAATCATTACTCATCATTAAATGGTCAAAACAGTAGCAAAACAACACTAAAGGAAAGTCCAAGGATGCCCAAAAACACCCCCAAAGGACTAAAACACGCATAGAAGCAGATGTTGTTCCTGCTAAGGTCGCTCAGCGAGCTCCTATTTTCTTGTCACCCAGAAAATGCGTTTTCCCTTACGATAACACCTCCAAAAACCCCCCAAAATCCCATTTTTGATCTCATTCATCCCAAAATCATTATACAAACAGTACTCATGGCCATTGCACTTTGATTGAACAATTATTACACCATAAAACATCAATTTAAAATGGATTTTCATGGTTTTTCACTCATTTCATCAAAAACTCAACTTTTACCAACAACTTAACAACCAAACATGACTCAACAACAACAACAACATCATTTCCTTCACATGCAACATAATCACCTCTATTCATTCCATGTATCATAGCAACAACTTAATCATTTTCATACAATTAAACATTTTCACTAAAACACAACAACAACAACTTAAAACACAACTTATTCAACACAATTTCATGGATTCTCAAACCAAACATATACCCATAAGCAAATTCAACTTAAACAACCATAATCACCATCAATTATCATGTTCTTCATCACAATCATCAAAATTCACAAAGTTATCAATTCTCTATAACGAAGCATGGATTTTGACATAAACACAACATGAATTCACCAAGTTTATCATACTCAATTTTAACACAAGAAATAGAGCACAAATTTCACATAATCAACATCAAGCATCATGTAATTAAGCATAAGCTAAAACACTCAAACTACTCATTTGCTTATTAAACCCAATTGGTGAAAATAATCTTCTCCCTTACCTCAATTCTTCACAAAAATTGCTTCTTACCTAGAATCTCTCCCTTCTAGAGCTTTCCCCTCTTCCTTCTCTCCAAGTTTCTTCTTCCTCATCTATTCTCTATCCTCTCCCTCTTGCCTCTTCTCAAAAGTTTTGTGATAAAATGGTTAACCTAATTCCACTAACACACACACACACACACACACACACACACACACACACACACTTCTCTTTAAATATAATGGACTAGGGTTACTCACAATAATGAGCTTAGTCACATCCAACTCTCATAATTAATTCTCTACACTTTTACTTCACTTAAACCTCCTATTTTACTTATACACCACTATTCTCTAAAATTCAAATTTCTAGTTCTAACATAATTACAAAAATGCCACTCACCCATAAAATGACCAAAATACCCTCATTCACTTAAAATCCACTAATCCACCAATCACACACAAAATATCAATTAACAAATATAATTAATTAAATAAATAAATAAATAAATAATAATAATAATAATAATAATAATAATAATAATAATAATAGATAAATCTAATACTAAAAATCAGGTTGTTACAACTCTCCCCACTTAAGGAGTTTTCGTCCTTGAAAATTACCTGAAGGAAACAACTCCGGATACGTTTCCTTCATCTTAATCTCCAACTCCCATGTTATGCTCTCTCCCGTAGGACCTCCCCAAATCACCTTTACCAAGACGATCTCCTTTCCTCGCAACTGCTTAACTTCATGGTCCTCGATACTCAAAGGCACAGTCTCAACAGTTAAATTATCCTTTACTTCCAAATCATCCACTTGTATCACATGAGACAGGTCATACACATACTTCCGCAACTGGGACACATGAAACACGTCATGCAGATTCAACAACGACGGCGGTAATGCAATCCAATACGCCACTGCTCCAACTCTCTCTACAATCTGATAAGGACCAACAAAATATGGAGTCAACTTCTTCGATTTCAAAGCTCGCCCAACACCGGTAACTAGGTTAACTCTCAAAAACACATGATCACCAACTTAAAATTCTAACTCCTTCCTCCTCTTATCATGATAACTCTTTTGCCTACTCTATGAAGCCTTCATCTTCTCCAGAATCATCTTAACCGTTTATGTAGTCTGTTGAACTACCTCTGATCCAATCACAGCACTCTCACCTGACTCAAACCAACACAACAATGTTCTACACCTCCGACCATACAACGCTTCAAAAGGTGTCATACCAATACTCGAACGAAAACTATTGTTGTAAGTAAATTCAATCAACGGTAAACATTCACTCCAACTTACTCCTTGCTCCAAAACACAAACTCTCAACAAATCTTCCAAAGACTAAATAGTCATCTTCGACTGACCATCAGTTTAAGGATGATAAGCAGAACTCAATCTCAACTTCATCCCCAAAGCTTCTTGCAGACTCTCCCAAAACTTCGACGTAAACCTCGGATCTCGATCCGACACAATGATGGAAGGAACACCATGTAATCTGACAATCTGTTCAATGTAGATCTCCTCCAATCTCGTTAAAGACATACTGATCTTGATAGGAGTAGAATGCGCTGACTTCGTCAACCAATCTACAATCACCCAAATCGTATTACTTCCCTTCACAGTCTTCGGCAAACCACTTAAAAAATCCATCGAGATGATATCCCACTTCCACTCTGGCACGAACAACGACTGCATCATCCTCTTGGCTTCTGATGCTCGATCTTAGACTTCTGGCAAACCAAACAAGCATACACAAACTCTACAATGTCCTTCTTTATTCTTGGCCACCAAAACAACTTCTTCAGATCCTGATACATCTTCGTCATTCTAGGATGAATACTCAAACTACTACGATGACCTTCATCCAAAATCTTATTCTTAAGCTCAGGTACATCTGGTACACAAACTCGATCACGGAACCTCAAAACACCTCTCTCGTCCAATTTGAAGTCACCTCATTTGACTTGATTAACCAACACCAACCGGTTTACAAGTTCCAAGTCCATCTTCTGACCTTCTCTGATCTATTCTAAAATGCGACTCGTCAGCTTCAACATCCCTAACTTCACACCATTCGGTGTCAACTCACACACCAAACTCAAATCTCTGAACTGCTCAACCAACTCCAATTCCTTAACCATGAGCGGCGACATGTGCAAAGACTTCCTACTCAAAGCATCTGCCACCACATTCGCCTTGCCTGGATGATAACTCAACTCAAAATCATAATCCTTCAGAAATTCTATTCATCGCCTCTGCTTCATATTTTACTCCTTCTGGTCAAACAGATACTTCAAACTCTTGTGATCACTGAACACTTCAAACCTCGAACCAAACACATAGTGCCTCCAAATCTTAAGCGCAAACATTACCGCTGCCAATTCCAAATCATGGGTTGGGTAATTCCTCTCATGTCCCTAATGTAGTTATCAAAAGTAAGTATGTTTTTATATCGTCTCCTCGGGGACTAGTGTGATACCATAAACCGTTCAACACCGATTATCGTTTTAAGTTAGGGTTTGATTGATTGATTGCTATAAAACTATTCGAACTATAATGCGGCAATAAAAACAAAGAGTAATAAGGCGTAAAAGTGTTGGGATTAGAGTTCGTCAATCAAGCATCGAATATATTCTAATAATCATATATATGGATTCTAGCTTTTTAGCGATATTATCACGCATCACCCGACAACATCATTCATGTCTAAATGATGTTGTGAGATCAATCGTATTGTTTAATCGACGATTTCTCAATCTATTAAACGATCTGATAGCATTACGTTCCGATACTTTGTGTGATTATCAAAACTCAATCCTATGTCTAGAATTCTTATTTTGATAGAAGATTATTCTAAACCTAGATTCAAAAGTATTTTTCAATAACATTTAAATCAAACATAAGAATGGATAGCAAGAATAAACTCAATATCGCATAAAATGCTAGAATCATATATTTCAAAGATCCAAAGATTACATCTAAGCTTGATTAAGTACCTCTAATCCCAACAAAGGAGATTTAGTTAATCATTGTCATGATAACATTACAAAAGTGGAAGGAAATATGAAGATCCATTGCTAAGTCTTGATTTCTCAAAGATTCTTAGTGAATCCACACTCAATCACTCTTGCTTTATGAAGAACAGTAATTTTTGCCCTATTCTCTCTCTAAATTATAACCTAATATCTTTCTTTTCAGCTTCTGAACCTATTTATAGGTATACTGATATTTTAGACTTCGCTCAGAGAAGTGACCTTTCTTTACCATTGGGTTTCTGCCACCTCAGCATTTGACCAGTCTAAACTGCCCTTGCTCGCTTAGCGAGAAACTACTATGCTCAGCGAAGTGTTCGCTCAGACTTCGCTGAGCGAGATCCTGAAGTTCTTGGATTTGGAACTCTCTGCCTAACTTCGCTTGGACTTCGCCTTAAGGTTCGCTAAGCGAAGCTTGATGTCTTCTTCTCGCTTGGACTTCGCTCATCCATGCCCTGTTTGCCTGATTTTCATGACTTTCTGCCAGACTTCGCCTAGAGCTCGCCTGGACTTCGCTGAGCGACCCTTTGAACATCATTTTCTTTCATTTTTGATCTTTAAGTCCAAAGCAATTGTATTTACCTGCATAAATGGTTGGTATTAGGTATAAAAAGGCTAAAATGATAATTATCCATTATTTTGGAGCTTTTACATAGATAACTTGTAAAACAAGTAACAAAAGTGCCTAAAACATATATGCTTTTTAACTAGTTTCTGGCACATATCAATACCTTCAACTGCCTTGAAGCATACGCTACAACCTTTCTGTTCTGCATAAGCACTCCGCCCAATCCCTGTTGGAACAAAATGTGTTTAACAACTCTCTTATGTATAAAGGGGGAGATTGTTGAAACATTATGTGTAAACATATCTCTTTATGGTTTTGATGATAACAAAGTATTAAAGAGAAAATTTGTTATTTGCTAATGCTTTGTTCAAGTGTTTCAGAACCACATGCTTAATAAGTATTGATTGATAATGGTTATGAAGAACAAGCTAAAAAGCAAGAAGGAAAGCCAAGAAGCAAGGTTGCAAGGCTAGAAAGAAACTGGTCCTGAAGAAGTGCTTCTGAAGAGGTTCTGAAGAAGTGCTCCTGAAGTAAGAGCTTCTGAAGAGGTCCTGAAGAAGTACTACTGAAGAGAAGCCTCTGAAGTACTCCTGAAGTGCAGCTTCTGAAGTCTGAAGGCAGCTTCTGAAGTCTGGGTGCCTCTGATGAAGTCAACGCAACAGTCAACTCCTGAAGCCAGCTTCTGATCCGTACAACTGAAGCAGCTTCTGATCACTGTTCACTGAGAAGCTTCTGAAGCTGATGTGGCATGGAAAAGCAACCAGTACTGTGCGCATTTAATGCCTGGATGTGTCAGAACAACTCAATGGAACAGTTGTCTCCCTGACCCAAACATTCTCCAGTTTTTAAGGTGGGCCAATTCAAAAATGGCACCTGCCCTGTTCTGACTGATAAAGTGCAGCACACAATTGCAGTAACCTAGTCCAATTGCAACGGCTAATTTCCTTAATTCAAGCAAATCTTCAACAGCTCTATTTTCATCTATAAAAGGAGGAAGATTTGAAGAAGAAAAATAACTAAGACTCTTTGAAACGCATTGCTGAAACCTTGCTCTGTTTTCTGTGTAAAAACTGTCAAGTTCAAACCTCTTAGAAATTCTCATAGTCTTGTAACTTAGAATTTCTTAAGGTTAAGAGTCTTAACCTGTGTTGTATTAAGAGAACACCTCTGATATTTGATCAAGTGTTTATCCCAAACTTCTTTACTTGTAAACCAGTTTGGTCCCTAAAGTCTTAGTCTGTATACTAAGCAATTGTAACCTCATTCCTTTGTGGTCTGAGTCAGAAGTCTCTTGTCTTAGTGACTTGAGCATTGGGAAGTCTCTTGTCTTAGTGACTTGAGCATTGGAAGTCTCTCCCTGTGTGGTTGAGCATTGTGTAATCTTCAGATTATAGTGAAACTCTCTTGTTGGATACAAGGGGACATGACTACTTCTCACATTGAGAAGGAACCTGTATAATTTCTGTGTGCCTCTTTTTACTCTTCTCTTTTCTATTTTATAACCGCTGCATAACTCCTGATATTTGTTCAGAACTGATTATATCAGCTTCTGAACTGTACCATAAGTTCTGAAAAGAAAAGAACAAGTTTTTAGAGTCACACAATTCAACCCCCCCCCTTCTTGTGTGTGTGTTTTTCTCACCTTCAGTTGGTATCAGAGCTCGGTTCTGATATTAACACTTAACAGTGTGTTAGTAGGATCCTGAGAAAAACATGGCCTCAACTAGTGATTCACCTCCACCCTCTCCCAGAAATCCACCATCTCCCAGAAATCAAAGAAATGTACAATATGACTATAGTACTGAAGAAAAGAAGTCTAGGTCACACAATAAACCTCCTATGTTTACTGGTGACCCAGAAAAATTCTCTTGGTGGAAGAGTAAAATGTATAGTCACATTATTGGGGTTGATGATTCACTATGGGACATCATAGAAGATGGAATCACCATTCCTGTTGATGAAGAAGGTGTTGCTGTCAACAGAAGATCTCTGAGTGATGCAGAAAGAAAAATCTATAGGAAGCATCATCATGTCAGAGGTATCATTGTGGACTCATTGCCTCACACTGAGTATCAGAAGCTGAGTGACAAGTCCACTGCAAAGGCAATATTCACATCCCTCTGCTCTAACTATGAAGGTAATCAGAAGGTTAGAGAATGTTGAGTCTTTTGGTGTTGGTTGCATGTTTTGGCAAAACCAAAGTATTGTTTAGAAGCATCTCCATATTTGAAACATTTCTTCAGTTGCAAGTTTTATGTTTTGAAGCCATTCAGAAGCTGAAAATGCCATCAGAAGCTGAAAGCACTGTAGCACTTCAGAAGCTGATTCAGGTTCTGATGCCAGCGTTGACTTATGTTGACTTCATCAGAAGCTGGTTATTTTCAAGGTTTTTCTATGCGAATCTTTGCAAGATTTATTGAAGATTTATCCACGCATATGGCTTCTAGAATGTTGATTTATTTGGAGAAGATTTTATTGAAGATTTGGTTCAAAGATATGAAATTCATATTTTCCTGTTATAATCTTTAAAAGATTCAGTACAGTTTTATTTGTTACATTATTGGACCAATCTTATTTCAGTAACAAATCAAATCAGAAAGATTAGTTTGTTATTTTATTCTGCAAGACTGAAGGCTATAAATAGAGGAGGGCTGCTGCTATTCAAGATACGAATTTAAGAGAAAATTCAGAAATAGAGTCTTAGTGTGTGTAAGCTTTTTAAGCTTTGTTTGTGCGCCACTCATATGCTTTGAGTTGGTTTAGGATTGTTATTGAGTTGTAATTCATTCTAAGCCTCTAGGTACGAATGAAGTTGTGTTTTTGAAGTTTTCTGAAAAACAGAGTGTTTTTGATTAAGGGTTTCAGTAACAGGTTTGTTACTTGAATAGGAAGTTAGTGGTCTCTAATACTCAACGTGTTGGGTAGAATTCAAGACTAGGAGGAAGTTAATTGCTTAGGCTGGGAACTGGGAGTCAGTGTCTTGAGTCATAAGGATTAATTCCTATAGTGGAATTCCTTCCTGGATTGGTATCCCCCAGAGTAGGAGGTGTTTACTCCGAACTGGGTTAACAAACCTCTGTGTGTTCTTTAGCTTTCCTGCACTTTTTATTTCTGCTATTTATCTGCTTTGAATTGTGCTGAGTCATTGTTCAGAACCTGTGTTGGTTCAGAACCTGAAATCTCTTAAGTATTGCCTGGCCAGAATTTCAATTGGCATCAGAGCAGACACCCTGCCTGTAATTTGGGTGAGATCCAGAGGAGTTTATTTCTGGCAAGCATGGATAGAGAAGGAGGCTATGTCAATAGACCACCCCTACTAGATGGCACAAACTATGAGTATTGGAAGTCAAGGATGTGTGCTTTTCTAAAGTCTATTGACAGCAGGACTTGGAAAGCTGTGATCAAAGGCTGGGATCATCCTGTGTATACAGACAAAGATGGCAACAAGACTGAGGTTCTGAAGCCTGAGGAGGAATGGACCAAAGCTGAAGATGACTTGTCTTTGGGAAATTCAAAAGCTTTGAATGCTATCTTTAATGGTGTTGATCAGAATATGTTCAGACTTATCAAACAATGTACTGTGGCTAAGGATGCTTGGGAAATTCTGAAAACCACTCATGAAGGAACTTCTAAGGTGAAGATGTCCAGATTGCAGCTGCTGACTACTAAGTTTGAGAATCTGAAGATGAAGGAAGATGAGAATATCCAGGATTTCTATATGAATGTACTTGATATGGCTAATTCCTTTGATTCTCTTGGGGAGAAGATGTCTGATGAGAAGCTAGTAAGAAAAATCCTCAGGTCCCTGCCCAGAAGGTTTGATATGAAGGTGACAGCTATTGAGGAGGCTCATGACATTTCTGCTATGAAGGTTGAAGAGCTCATTGGTTCTTTGTTAAATTTTGAGACTGCATTCTGCAAACAGCCTGATAAGAAAGGGAAAGGTATAGCCTTTACTGTGAATACTGAAGCTGATGATCAACAAGAGTCTGAAGAGGATGACTTATCAGAAGCTCTTGTGTTGCTGGGAAAACAATTCAACAAGATTCTGAAGAATGTTAACAGAAAAGCCAAAGCCAAAGGTCAGAACTTCAGATTCAATAACAAAAATCAACAAACTGATGAGAAGAAGACCAAATCTGAAGAGAAAAGTAACCAAGCCAAAGGTGTGCAGTGCTATGAGTGTGAAGGTTATGGACATATCAAAACTGAGTGTCCTACTTTTCTTAAGAAGCAAAAGAAAAGCCTAGCTGTGTCATGGTCTGATGATGGTTCTGAAGAAGATGATGTTAGTGAATCTGATATGTGTGATACTGGTCTGGTAGTGACGTCAGGAGCTATCTTGAAGAAGGAACCTGCTTTAGAGTCTGAGACTTTTTCAGAGTCTGACTCAGAGTCTGAAGGTTCATCTGTGTCTGAAGCTGTTAAAACTTCATATGATGAACTAGCTGACAACTACAGGAAGCTGTATACCAGAAGTGCTGAGGTTTGCAAACAAGTGCTGGATCAGAAGGAGACTATTTTTCAACTGGAGGCTGAAAAGGGAGAACTACTTGTGCAGAATTCAGATTTGAAAGAAGAAGTGAACCAGTTAAATTACCAACTTGAACATATGAAAAATCAGGTTAGAATGATGAATACTGCTACTAATGTGTTGGATGAAATTTTGGGTGCTCAGCAACAAGGAAAAACTGGATTAGGCTTTGATGATCAGACTCAGAACTCCAAACAGAAGATTCTTGTTAAAGAGTTTGTTCCTGCCACTAAAACTGATAATCCTATGATTGGAGCATCTCAGATGAGACCTCAGATGCAAGCTCAGAAAAGACCTCAGATGCAAGGTCAGAAGCAAGTTCAGATGCTACCTCAGAAGCTGTCCCAGAAATTTTTCAGAAACAGAAGGAGGAGAAATCATCCATGGATTTGTCATCATTGTGGAAAGAAAGGGCATATCAAACCATTCTGCTTCAAACTTTATGGCTATCCTGAGCATTTTCAGTATAGAAGAGTGCAACCAGCTGCCCCCAGATACAATGTTCAGAAGGTGTGGAAGCCCAAAGTTCAGAATGTAGGCCTTATAGCTCACACTTCTTTGAGAGCAACTTCAAAAGAAGACTGGTATTTTGATAGTGGGTGTTCAAGGCACATGACTGGTGTGAAGAAGCTGCTGAGCAATATCAGATCATACTCCAGAAGTTATGTGACATTTGGAGATGGTGTAAAAGGTCAGATTCTGGGTATTGGTGATTTGATCAGAGAAGGGTTGCCCAGACTTAATGATGTGCTACTGGTGGAAGGATTAACTTCAAATCTGATCAGTATTAGCCAACTTTGTGATCAGGACTTGAAGGTTAATTTTAACAAACTAGAGTGTATTGTTACTGATCAGGAAGATAAGATTCAGATGAGAGGCTGCAGATCCAAAGACAATTGTTACTTGTGGGTTTCTGAAGAAGAAAGAAGTTTGACTTCTTGTCTTATGAGCTCAGAAGAGGAAGTCAAGCTCTGGCACCAGAAGTTAGGTCATCTGCATCTGAAAGGCATGAAGAAAATCCTAAGTACTGAAGCTATCAGAGGTGTACCAAATCTGAAGATCAATGAGGACAATGTTTGTGGTGATTGTCAAATTGGGAAACAAACAAGAAAGTCTCATCCCAGATTAGTTCACCAGGTAACTACTAAAGTACTAGAACTTGTTCATATGGATTTAATGGGGCCTATGCAAGTAGAAAGTATTGGAGGGAAGAGGTATGCATTTGTAATGGTAGATGACTACTCAAGATTCACATGGATCAACTTTGTTAGAAAGAAGTCTGATACTTTTGAAGTGTTTAAAGACTTATGCACTCAATTACAAAGAGAGAAGGACTGTGGGATTGTCAGAATCAGAAGTGATCATGGCAAAGAATTTGAGAACAAGAGTTTTTCAGAATTCTGTGCCTCTGAAGGCATAAAGCATGAGTTCTCTGCACCTATCACACCTCAGCAAAATGGTGTAGTTGAGAGGAAGAATAGGACATTAGCAGAATGTGCAAGGGTTATGCTGCATGCTAAGAAGCTGCCATATATGTTTTGGGCTGAAGCAATGAATACTGCCTGTTATATTCATAACAGAGTTAGTTTGAAGAAGGGAACCACTTGTACTTTGTATGAATTATGGAAAGGAAGAAAGCCAACTGTGAAGTATTTCCATGTGTTTGGGAGCAGATGCTACATTTTGGCTGACAGGGAAAACAGAAGAAAACTGGATCCTAAGTTTGATGAGGGCATATTCCTGGGTTATTCAGTAAACAGCAGAGCTTATAGGGTGTTTAATTCCAGAACCAAGGTTGTGATGGAGTCCATAAATGTTGTGATTGATGATTTGTCTGCTGAGAATGAAGAGAATGAGCCTGAAGTTGTTCCAGAATCTGAAGCCTCAGAAGAACAAACTTCAGAAGCTGAAAAGCATTCAGAGTCTGAAAAAGCAGAAGATCAACCAGATCAAGTTCCTAATGGTAAAGGGCCATCAATTAGAGTTCAGAAAGATCATCCTAAAGACTTAATCATTGGAAGCTTAGATCAAGGTGTCAGAACCAGGAGATCAGATGCTGCGACTGATTCATGTTTTGTGTCCAAGTTTGAACCCAAGAATGTGAAAGAAGCCCTGACTGATGAATTTTGGATTGAAGCAATGCAAGATGAGTTGAATCAATTCAAAAGGAGTGAAGTGTGGGATCTAGTTCCAAGACCAGAAGGACTGAATGTGATTGGCACTAAGTGGATATTCAAGAATAAAACAGATGAAAGTGGTACTGTAGTCAGAAACAAGGCAAGGTTGGTTGCTCAGGGTTATACTCAAATTGAGGGATTAGATTTTGATGAGACCTTTGCACCTGTGGCCAGACTAGAGTCCATAAGACTACTGTTGGGTGTATCCTGCATTCTCAAGTTCAAGCTATTCCAGATGGATGTAAAGAGTGCATTTCTGAATGGGTATCTGCAAGAAGAAGTGTATGTTGAACAACCTAAGGGTTTTGTGGATCCAAAGTTTCCAGAACATGTGTACAAGTTAAAGAAGGCTTTATATGGATTGAAACAAGCACCAAGAGCATGGTATGACAGGCTGACTCAGTTTCTTGTGGCTCAAGGTTACAGAAAAGGAGGTTCAGATAAGACTTTGTTTGTGAAAGATGAAAATGGGAGTCTGATGATTGCTCAGATTTATGTGGATGATATAGTGTTTGGAGGGATGTCTCAGAAGATGGTCAAACTATTTGTTCAGCAAATGCAATCAGAATTTGAAATGAGTTTGGTTGGTGAGCTGACATATTTTCTTGGGTTACAAGTCAAACAAATGGAAGATACAATCTTCATTTCTCAAAGTAAGTATGCCAAGAACATAGTGAAGAAATTTGGATTGGAATCTGCTGCTCACAAGAGGACACCAGCTGCTACTCACCTGAAGTTAACTAAGGATGAACATGGAGTTTCAGTAGACCAAAGTCAGTACAGAAGCATGATTGGGAGCCTATTGTACTTAACTGCAAGCAGGCCTGATATCACATTTGCTGTAGGAGTTTGTGCAAGATATCAAGCTGATCCTAAGATGAGTCATCTGACACAAGTTAAAAGGATCCTGAAGTATGTGAATAGCACAAGTGACTATGGAATCATGTACTCTCATAGTTCAAGTTCTGAACTGATGGGATATTGTGATGCTGACTGGGCTGGAAGTGCTGATGACAGGAAAAGCACCTCAGGAGGTTGTTTCTTTTTGGGAAATAACTTAATTTCATGGTTTAGCAAGAAGCAAAACTGTGTGTCATTGTCAACTGCTGAGGCTGAATATATTGCTGCTGGGAGTAGTTGCTCACAACTGGTTTGGATGAAACAGATGCTGGAGGAGTACAATATGAAACAAGGCACTATGACCTTATTTTGTGACAACTTGAGTGCTATTAATATCTCTAAGAACCCAATACAGCACAGCAGAACTAAACACATAGACATCAGGCACCATTTTATCAGAAATCTTGTGGAGGATAAAGTCATTCAGCTGGAACATGTAGCTACTGAAGAACAAGTTGCTGACATTTTCACAAAGGCCTTGGATGCTAAGCAGTTTGAAAACTTAAGGAGCATGTTAGGTGTGTGTCTACATGAAGACTTATAGCAATTAATGCAAACTGGATGTGAGGAAGATAGAGTACCTGCCAGTTGTGCTTATGCTGAGTGTGATCCTGTGTCTGAATCTGATAGTTTTTCCAGGATCTGTGTTACTTGTTTTGATTTTATTCCCTATATGAAGACTATGTTTTGTCAGAATTTTGTGGCTAAAAAGGGGGAGAAAATCTTATGTAATGTGTTGGCTCTGATACCAAAAGTCTTATGCAAAGTGTTGCTGCTCAGAAGTTCAAATTTCAGATATTCAGTTTTCAGTGTGGTTCAGAAGTTATGTGTGAAGCTCAGTATTCAGAACCAATGCAACAAGAGCTGTCAAGATGTTATTGAGGGGGAGTATGTGTCTCAGGGGGAGTACAAGATTGGTATGGTCCTGAGTGTTTCTGTGATCCTGAGGAATGGTCCTGAAGAACAATTGTGTTCAGCTCCTGAAGTGTTGACTCTGATATGCTCTGATACCATAAATTCAGAAGTAAGGGGGAGTTTGATGTATGCTGAGTGTATGCTGAGTTGCAGGGGGAGTGTGTGTGATGTTCAGGAGTTGATCAGTAGCTCTGATACCTTGGAGTAGCTCTGATACCTTGTTTGTGATGATCAGTAGCTCTGATACCTTGTTTGTGATGATCAGGAGTTGATCAGTAGGTTATGTGTGCTTTAGTAGCTGATTTGAACTGAAGCTAGTTTGTGTTTCTCATGATAGTCATAAATGAATCCGCTGCTAATTACTATGTTATGATTGATCATTGTGGAGTTCTTCATTGCTGAGTTGTTTATAAGGGAGATTGAAGAACTTGGATGGTTTTAGCCAAAAATTTGCCAAAGGGGGAGATTGTTGAGTCTTTTGGTGTTGGCTGCATGTTTTGGCAAAACCAAAGTATTGTTTAGAAGCATCTCCATATTTGAAACATTTCTTCAGTTGCAAGTTTTATGTTTTGAAGCCATTCAGAAGCTGAAAATGCCATCAGAAGCTGAAAGCACTGTAGCACTTCAGAAGCTGATTCAGGTTCTGATGCCAGCGTTGACTTATGTTGACTTCATCAGAAGCTGGTTATTTTCAAGGTTTTTCTATGCGAATCTTTGCAAGATTTATTGAAGATTTATCCACGCATATGGCTTCTAGAATGTTGATTTATTTGGAGAAGATTTTATTGAAGATTTGGTTCAAAGATATGAAATTCATATTTTCCTGTTATAATCTTTAAAAGATTCAGTACAGTTTTATTTGTTACATTATTGGACCAATCTTATTTCAGTAACAAATCAAATCAGAAAGATTAGTTTGTTATTTTATTCTGCAAGACTGAAGGCTATAAATAGAGGAGGGCTGCTGCTATTCAAGATACGAATTTAAGAGAAAATTCAGAAATAGAGTCTTAGTGTGTGTAAGCTTTTTAAGCTTTGTTTGTGCGCCACTCATATGCTTTGAGTTGGTTTAGGATTGTTATTGAGTTGTAATTCATTCTAAGCCTCTAGGTACGAATGAAGTTGTGTTTTTGAAGTTTTCTGAAAAACAGAGTGTTTTTGATTAAGGGTTTCAGTAACAGGTTTGTTACTTGAATAGGAAGTTAGTGGTCTCTAATACTCAACGTGTTGGGTAGAATTCAAGACTAGGAGGAAGTTAATTGCTTAGGCTGGTAACTGGGAGTCAGTGTCTTGAGTCATAAGGATTAATTCCTATAGTGGAATTCCTTCCTGGATTGGTATCCCCCAGAGTAGGAGGTGTTTACTCCGAACTGGGTTAACAAACCTCTGTGTGTTCTTTAGCTTTCCTGCACTTTTTATTTCTGCTATTTATCTGCTTTGAATTGTGCTGAGTCATTGTTCAGAACCTGTGTTGGTTCAGAACCTGAAATCTCTTAAGTATTGCCTGGCCAGAATTTCAGAGAAGCTAAGGCAAACATACTTGTTCAGCAATATGAATTGTTCAGAATGAAAGAGGATGAAAATATTGAGACTATGTTCTCAAGGTTTCAGACTCTGGTTTCTGGACTTCAGATTCTGAAGAAGAGTTATACCACAGCTGACCATGTGAATAAAATCCTTAGAAGTCTGCCATCTAAATGGAGACCTAAAGTGACTGCCATTGAGGAAGCTAAGGATCTGAATACTCTAAGTATTGAGGATCTTATAAGCTCCCTCAAAGTGCATGAACTAGGACTCAATGAGGATAAGTCTGTTAGAGAGCCAAAAACATTAGGTCTGAAGTCTAAAAGAAAACCTGCTAAAGCTTTGAAAGCAATTGAATCTGAAGAAGAGTTTCCTGAGGGAAATTCAGATGAAGATTCAGATGCTGATGAGCTTGCAATGATTTCTAAAAGACTTCAGTATCTGATGAATAGAAAGAAAAAACTCTCTAACAGAAGCAGTAACTTTAGAGGATCTGGTTCTGGTTCAAAGAGGGATATCCAGAAGGAAAGCTGCTACAACTGCAAAAAGCCTGGCCACTTCATTGCTGATTGTCCTGATCTTCAGAAGGAAAAATCAAAGGAAAAAGCAAAGAAGTCCAGCTCAAAGTCCAGCAATTTCAGAAATAAGCTTAAGAAGAGTCTCATGGCTACATGGGATGATCTGGACAATGAGTCAGAATCTGATGAAGAAGAAGCAAACCTGGCCCTGATGGCAATTGCATCTTCTGATGCAGAATCTTGTTCAGATTCTGATGAAGAAGATGAGGTATATTTTGAACTCTCTAGATCTGATTTAATTGAAACAGTTAATGATCTTATGAGTCATCTTAAAAGCAAGTTAAAAGAAATTAAGTCTTTGAAAAATCAAACAAACTTGCTGTCTGAGGAAAACCTTAAACTTCAGAATCAAATTTTTGAATATGATGAGGAAGTTGAGGAACTCAGAAAAGAGGCTCATAAGAAATCTGAAGAGGTTCCTGATAAACAGGAAATAGCTCTTCAGGATTTCATGTTAACTGGATTCAATAGAACAAAAATTGCCTCCATGATGTATAATATGATCAGAAACAAAGGTGAAGGCATTGGCTATGATTTATTCAAACCTTCAAATGTTTTAAACTCACCTTCATGTTCTGAAAATATTTTAAAAGGCAATGGTATTTGCTTTGTGCCTGCTTCTGATAATTCTGAGAAATTGAAAGTATCAGAATCTGAGACTAAGTCAGAAGTTCTGAACAACTCAGACTCTGAAGCTTCTGAGCCTAAGGGTAAGATGAAGGCAACTGTTAAAACCTTGCCTAAATCTAATCCAAAAGGTCCTAAGCCTAAGAGTAAGAGGAAATCAGACTCTGAACTTAAACCTGTTCAGAATCTGAAGTGTTCAGAACCTGTAACTAGTAAGTCTCAGAATCTGAATAAATCTGACTTAAATTTTTCTAAGACTGGGCTTATTAAAGCTTCAAAATCTGTTAAACCAGTCAATGTAAAACATTTTCAATCTCAGAATGTTAGGCAAAGCAAGCCAAAGCAAACCAATCAGTTTTCTGCTTCAAACTGTTTTAAGAAAGGCAAAACTGAAGCTTGCCTTGTGCCTGAAGTAAGCAAAGTTAGAATTCTGAAGAGATCAGAACCACAGTACTCAATGGTTCAGACTCTGAACAAATCAGAACCAAAGACCTCCAAGTCTCAGGTTCTGAAGAAGTCTGAGTCCAAACTTTTGAGAACTCAGGTTCTGAAGCACTCAGGTTCTGCAAGTCAGACTTATTCAAGATATAAGGATTCATATCCTAAGTATCAGAACAAGTCTGAATATCATAACTTCAGACACAAGAAGCCAAAACCTTTCAGGACTAACCCCAAAGGACCCATGAAAATCTGGGTACCTAAGTCTGAGATCATTTCAATTGCAGATATGCTTAACATCCAAAGAAAAGGAAAGGTCTTGGTACCTGGACAGTGAATGCTCGCATCATATGACAGGGGACAAGTCTATGTTCCAAACCCTGACTCTGAAAGAGGGAGGAACTGTGGGGTTTGGAGGAAGTCAGAAAGGAAAGATCATTGGTACTGGTAAGATAGGTAATTCTTCCCTGTACATTGATAATGTTTGGCTGGTAGATGGACTTAGACATAATTTACTTAGCATAAGTCAATTATGTGATAGTAATTATGAAGTCATGTTTAATAAGAACACTTGCACTGTAATCAATAATGAAAACAAGTCTGTAGTGTTCAGAGGCTGTAGGAAAAACAATGTTTACAAAATAAACTTTTCTGATTTGGTTCAGCAGAAGGTAGTTTGCCTTCTGTCTGTGAGTGATGAGAAATGGGTATGGCACAAAAGGCTGGGACATGCTAACTGGAGACTCATCTCTAAGCTTAGCAAGTTACAGCTGGTCAGAGGCTTACCCCAGATTGATTATCACTCAGATGCACTGTGCAGTGCATGTCAAATTGGAAAGTTTTCTAAAACTTCTTTTAAACCAAAGAACATTGTTTCCACCTCTAAACCTCTAGAACTCCTTCACATTGATTTGTTTGGTCCTGTTGGAACTGCTTCAATCAATGGGAAGAAGTATGGACTTGTTATTGTTGATGATTATAGTAGGTGGACTTGGGTTAAATTCCTCAGAACCAAAAATGAAACATATGATGTGTTTTTCAAATTCTGCAAACAAGTACAAACAGAAACTGATTTGAAAATTTTTAAAATCAGAAGTGATCATGGTGGTGAATTTGAAAATGAACCTTTTGAAAACTTTTGTGAAGACCATGGAATTTTCCATGAGTTCTCATCTCCTAGAACTCCACAACAAAATGGAGTTGTAGAGAGAAAGAACAGGTCTTTACAAGAAATGGCCAGAACCATGATCCATGAGTCAAAAATTGCTAAGTACTTTTGGGCAGAAGCTGTAAACACAGCATGTTATATTCAGAACAGGGTCTACATCAGACCTATTCTGAATAAAACTTCATATGAATTATTTAAAGGAAGAAAACCAAGTATTTCTTATTTTCATCAGTTTGGTTGTACATGTTACATACTAAACAATAAGGTCTACCTAAAGAAATTTGATGCCAAGGCTCAAAAGGGTACCTTTTTAGGATACTCAGAGAGATCTAAGGCATACAGAGTGTATAATTCTGAAACACATGTTGTTGAAGAAGCTATACATATTAGGTTTAATGATAAGAAGCCTGGTAGTGAAATACTAGAGCTGGTTGAGAGTTTTGCAGATGTCAGAATCTCAGAAGAGCCTTCAGAAGCTGAACCCAGTTCAGGTTCTGATGAAGGTTCAGAAGCTGAAAACAATGAAAACTCTGAGAAACTCTCCAGCAATGACACTACTCCTGATGCTAATCAAGATCAGCATGGTTCTGAACAAATCCCTGATGGCCCTTCAGAAGCTAATCCACCCAGATCCTCATTCAAATACAAGTCTTCACATCCTGAGGAGTTGATCATTGGAAACAAGAACAGTCCAAGAAAGACAAGATCAGCATTCACTCAGAATGAGTCTATGCTTGGCCTGCTATCCATGATTGAGCCCACAACTGCTGATGAAGCACTTGCTGATGATGGTTGGATTGTAGCAATGCAAGAAGAGCTGAACCAGTTTCAAAGGAATGATGTGTGGGATCTTGTTGCAAGACCTGATCAGAAGAACATCATTGGAACAAAATGGGTGTTCAGGAACAAGCTCAATGAACAAGGAGAAGTGATCAGAAACAAGGCTAGATTAGTAGCTCAAGGGTACAGCCAGCAAGAAGGAATAGACTACACTGAGACATTTGCTCCAGTTGCAAGACTGGAAGCAATCAGGTTACTTCTTTCTTATGCTATTAATCATGATATCATCTTATATCAAATGGATGTTAAGAGTGATTTCTTAAATGGTGTAATTTCTGAAGAAGTGTATGTCAAACAACCTCCTGGTTTTGAAGATGTTCAATATCCAAATCATGTTTTTAAACTTAAGAAGTCTTTGTATGGTCTGAAACAAGCTCCCAGAGCTTGGTATGAAAGACTAAGCAACTTCGTAATTAAAAATGGTTTTGTAAGAGGTCAAGTTGACAATACACTCTTTAGAAAAACTGTTAAGAAAGAAATCTTAATTGTACAAATCTATGTTGATGATATCATATTTGGTTCTACTAATGCCTCCCTTTGCAAGGAATTTTCTAAGTTAATGCAGGATGAATTTGAAATGAGCATGATGGGTGAGCTGAAATTCTTCTTGGGAATTCAAATCAACCAATGCAAAGAGGGTGTTTATGTTCATCAGTCAAAATACACCATGGAGCTTCTGAAGAAGTTCCAGCTGGATGATTGCAAGCTCATGACAACACCAATGCTTCCCACCTGCACCTTAAGCAAAGAGGACAATGGCACTAAGGTAGATCAGAAGCTGTACAGAGGTATGATAGGTTCTCTCCTATACTTAACTGCTTCTAGGTCAGATATTTTATTTAGTGTATGTCTGTGTGCTAGATTCCAATCAGATCCTAGAGAATCTCATATGACTGCTGTCAAGAGGATCTTCAGGTATCTGAAAGGAACAACTAATTTGGGACTTCTGTATAAGAAATCTTTAAATTATAAGCTAGTTGGATTCTGTGATGCTGACTATGCTGGGGACAGGATTGAAAGAAAATCCACCAGTGGAAACTGTCAGTTTCTTGGTGAGAATCTGATATCCTGGGCCAGCAAGAGACAAGCAACCATTGCTTTGTCAACAGCAGAAGCAGAATACATCTCAGCTGCAAGTTGTAGCACACAACTGCTCTGGATGAAACATCAATTAGAGGATTATCAGATTCATGCAGACAATATTCCTATTTATTGTGATAATACTGCTGCTATATGTCTGTCTAAAAATCCAATTCTGCATTCTAGAGCCAAGCACATAGAAATAAAACATCATTTTATAAGAGACTATGTTCAGAAGGGTATTTTAGATATTCAGTTCATTGATACTGATCATCAATGGGCTGATATATTCACAAAACCCCTTACAGAAGATAGATTCAATTTCATTAAAAAGAATCTGAACATGCATTTTATCTCTTGAAAATGTGCTTGAATCTAAATGAAATCCTTGATTCTGAGTTTATCATAAGCTAAGACTGCTCAGACACTCATCTTCTGAGAGTCTGAAGACAGTTAAGCCTGAAAAACTTCAGAGTCTGAAAGATCAGAACCTGGATTTTCTGACTTCTGAATCTAATAAGACTTTAATGTTGGCCAGAATCTGATAAGTATAGTTATGGGCAATGATGATTAAAGCTTTGAAAGTTTATACTAAAATCCTCCCACAGTCATCAAGTAAAAATGTGATTTTCTGCTCTGATATTCAATGTTAAAACTGCTTAACAAACAATTTTTAGTTGATATCAGTTTGTCTTCAAAAATATTTAGCACGACACATTTTAAAAGCCCAAAGTGTATCAGACAATGTTCAGTCTTTAGAAATATTTGTCTTTGGTATCAGACTCTGAATTAAAACCTTTTAGCTGGTATCAGACTCTGAGATAAATCCTCAATTGATATCAGATTCTGATATATTTCTTTAAAGCAAACTCAGAATTGCTCTGATACTGAACACAACGGGTTGTTTTGCTCTGATGCTGAACCAGTTTGTACTGAACAAGTAATGTCTGAACAACAGAATGACCTGATCAGAAGCTCCACACTTTTTCTGCTTCTGAACAGCATTCTAACTTTTCTGCAAGTCATATACTTATTGGAAATCAAGTAGGCTCTGATGATTATCCTTGCTACTTGGTTATCCATATGATTGCACAAATATCTCACAATCTTGGTTAGTTCAACCCCCCCAAATTCTGAATCATTTTGAAATCTTTTCAAACTTGGTGTCAGAACTGCCTTCAAACTCTTTTAAAAAGGGGGTAAATTTTTCTGTCTTAAGGGGAGAAAGCAGTACTTTTTGTTGATGACAAAAGGGGGAGAAAGTAAAACAAGTATTAAAGCACCTGAGCTCAAATAAGTTAAAATTGTCAGAAGTTAAGCTTATTAAGCTCTGATACAATTGTTAGGGTTAAGCTCTGATACAATTGTTAAGCTAGCTCTGATTCTGATCAGTCAAGCTTATTAAGCTCAAATAAGTTAAAATTGTCAGAAGTTAAGCTTATTAAGCTCTGATACAATTGTTAGGGTTAAGCTCTGATACAATTGTTAAGCTAGCTCTGATTCTGATCAGTCAAGCTCTAGCTCTGATACAATTCTGACTGAATTTAACTTATGAGAACAGATTCTTAACTCTTAGCCTCTGTAGTGTATTTCTGGCTCTGATACACTCTGTGAGATATATAACTCTTAGTGAGTTAAGATGAATTTAAAATAACTTGGATAAGACTCAGGGAGCTTACAAAACTCATCCTGTGGATTATCAGACTTAGGGGGAGAGCTTACAAACCTCAGAACCTGAAGTCAACAAGTAATTTTGAATTCTGAGTGTAAATTTCACTATATTGTTTTAAGTAAAGCTTAATTAACATGGATAAGAATCAAGGGGAGCTTACAAACCTCTCCTGAAATCAGATTGTTAATTAAACTTAACAACAATTCTGAAATTTTCACATTTGTGTTTTTAACTGAACTTAATTAACTTGGATCAAACTCAGGGAGAGCTTACAAACCTCACACCCTGCAGTTAACTTGTTAATTAAGTTAACAACAATTTTCTGATTTAATACTTATGTTTGTCATCATCAAAAAGGGGAAGATTGTTGGAACAAAATGTGTTTAACAACTCTCTTATGTATAAAGGGGGAGATTGTTGAAACATTATGTGTAAACATATCTCTTTATGGTTTTGATGATAACAAAGTATTAAAGAGAAAATTGGTTATTTGCTAATGCTTTGTTCAAGTGTTTCAGAACCACATGCTTAATAAGTATTGATTGATAATGGTTATGAAGAACAAGCTAAAAAGCAAGAAGGAAAGCCAAGAAGCAAGGTTGCAAGGCTAGAAAGAAACTGGTCCTGAAGAAGTGCTTCTGAAGAGGTTCTGAAGAAGTGCTCCTGAAGTAAGAGCTTCTGAAGAGGTCCTGAAGAAGTACTACTGAAGAGAAGCCTCTGAAGTACTCCTGAAGTGCAGCTTCTGAAGTCTGAAGGCAGCTTCTGAAGTCTGGGTGCCTCTGATGAAGTCAACGCAACAGTCAACTCCTGAAGCCAGCTTCTGATCCGTACAACTGAAGCAGCTTCTGATCACTGTTCACTGAGAAGCTTCTGAAGCTGATGTGGCATGGAAAAGCAACCAGTACTGTGCGCATTTAATGCCTGGATGTGTCAGAACAACTCAATGGAACAGTTGTCTCCCTGACCCAAACATTCTCCAGTTTTTAAGGTGGGCCAATTCAAAAATGGCACCTGCCCTGTTCTGACTGATAAAGTGCAGCACACAATTGCAGTAACCTAGTCCAATTGCAACGGCTAATTTCCTTAATTCAAGCAAATCTTCAACAGCTCTATTTTCATCTATAAAAGGAGGAAGATTTGAAGAAGAAAAATAACTAAGACTCTTTGAAACGCATTGCTGAAACCTTGCTCTGTTTTCTGTGTAAAAACTGTCAAGTTCAAACCTCTTAGAAATTCTCATAGTCTTGTAACTTAGAATTTCTTAAGGTTAAGAGTCTTAACCTGTGTTGTATTAAGAGAACACCTCTGATATTTGATCAAGTGTTTATCCCAAACTTCTTTACTTGTAAACCAGTTTGGTCCCTAAAGTCTTAGTCTGTATACTAAGCAATTGTAACCTCATTCCTTTGTGGTCTGAGTCAGAAGTCTCTTGTCTTAGTGACTTGAGCATTGGGAAGTCTCTTGTCTTAGTGACTTGAGCATTGGAAGTCTCTCCCTGTGTGGTTGAGCATTGTGTAATCTTCAGATTATAGTGAAACTCTCTTGTTGGATACAAGGGGACAGGACTACTTCTCACATTGAGAAGGAACCTGTATAATTTCTGTGTGCCTCTTTTTACTCTTCTCTTTTCTATTTTATAACCGCTGCATAACTCCTGATATTTGTTCAGAACTGATTATATCAGCTTCTGAACTGTACCATAAGTTCTGAAAAGAAAAGAACAAGTTTTTAGAGTCACACAATTCAACCCCCCCTTCTTTTGTGTGTGGTTTTTCTCACCTTCAATCCCATCTTAGAAGCATCACAATACACAACGAATGATTCAGTCGCATTCGACAAAACCAAAACTGGCCCTGTCGTCAACATCTTCTTCAGCTCTTGGAAACTCTTTTCGCACTTAGCATCCCAAACAAAAGCTTCACCCTTCCTAGTTAACTACATCAACGGTAAAGCCAACTTAGAAAAACCTTCAATAAACCTACTGTAATAGCCAGCCAAACCCAAAAAGCTTCTAATCTTGGTAACAAACTTGTGAGCCTCCCAATGCAACACAACTTTTACCTTCGACGGATCAACCACAATTACACCTCTGGAAATCACATGGCCAAGGAAACTCACTTCCTTCAACCAAAACTCGCACTTTGACATCTAAGCATACAACTTCCTATCCTTCAAGGTTTGCAACACAACCTTCAGATGCTCCACATGCTCTTCCTCATACTTCGAATACACCAAGATATCATCAATGAACACCACCACAAACTAATCCAAATAAGGATGGAAGATCCTATTCATGTATTCCATAAATACACCTGGTGCATTAGACACGCCAAATGGCATCACAGAATACTCATAGCGACCATACCTCGTTCGGAAAACAGTATTCGATATATCTTCTGCCTTAACTCGAATATGATGATATACAGACCTCAAGTCAATCTTGCTAAATACCTGAGCACCAGCCAACTGATCCATCAAATCGTCTATCCTTGGAAGAGGATATTTATTCTTGCTGGTCACCTTGTTCAACTGCTGATAACCCACACATAGCCTCATACTACCATCCTTCTTCTTAACCAACAACACTGGAGCCCCCCCACAGCGAAACACTCGGCTTGATGAACTTCTTCTCTAACAACTCTTCCAACTGCTTCTTCAACTTGCTCAACTCGAATGCAGACATTCTATACGGTGCCATCGACACAGGACTAGTTGCAGGAACTAATTCAATGCCAAACTCCACTTCTCTCTCAGGCGGTACATCAGAAACGTTGTCCGAAAACACATCAAGAAACTCATTCACCACCGACACACTGCTACCTCCCTTCTCACTTTCCACCTTCAAAGAGCGAACATCACAAACATATGAGCCTCACCATCTAACGACGCCTCCACTTGACTCGCAGTCAAAAACTTACTCTGAGCATGCTCCATCGGATTAGAGATGTTAAACTCTTGGTTAAATAGTTAATGTTAACACCAAAAGCTAACAACCAATCCATCCCAAAGATAACATCCATATGAGCCAAAGGCAAACAAACTAAATCCATCTTAAAATCTACATCACCAAAGTTCAAATGAAACTTCACACAAACCAAGGAAGTGGTCACCGAGCCATTAGCTGGTGTATCAATGACCATTCCTCTCAACATAGGAGATATCACAAGATTCAAACTCTTAGCATAGTCAAGAGAAATAAACGAATGAGTCGCACCAGTATTAATGATAGCAATAAAAGGAGTGTTGTTAACAAAGAAAATACCTCGAATCAGGTTATCCTGCTCCGGGACCGGGACTCCCTTTGCATTCAGAGAAAACACCTTACCATCAGACTTCACATTCTTCGACTTGGAACACTTCGTACGAATATGCCCCGCTTCACCACAGTTGTAGCACACTAACTCTTTAGCCTTGCACTCGAAAGAACGATGCCCATCCTTGCCACACTTTAAACATCTCATCACGGTACTCTTGCAATCCGTAAAACGGTGCCCGGTTCCTCTACACTTGTAGCACTTAAGTTCTCCCCCACTTGGGTTCGAACCACCACCAGACACCTTTTTTTTCTTATCACCATGCTTCCCATAAGGCTTTCCATGATCATTCCCCTTTCTTTTCTTATCACTAAGACTCTTATAATAGCTAGCCCTCGCCTTGCAATCTTCATCAAACATACGACACTTGTTCACCAACACAGGAAAATCTTGAATCTCGTGGAAACTAATAAACTGCCTAATATCAGGTCGCATGTTGCTTTCAAACTTAACGCACTACCTAGTTAGAAAGAACAAGCATCGACAATATTCCACATACATGTCACATGTAACAGGACATTAACCAAGTGTTGGCCCGGACTAGATCGGTCTGCTCTGATACTGTAACAACTTGATTTTTAGTATTAGAATTGTTTGTTATTATTTATTATTAATTGTTTTATTATTATATCTGTTAATTGTTTATTTTGGTGGATTAGTGAATTTTTGGATGATTAAGGGTATTTTGGTCATTTGAGGGTTAGTGGCGTGTTTGTAATATGTTAGAAGTTTTAAATTTGAATTTTTTAGGGTTGTGGTTGAAGGTGATAAAAACACACAAGAAGGGGGGGTTGAATTGTGTGGGCCTTTTTCTTTCTCAAAAACTTATGTTAAGTTCATATTCTGATATAGATCAGTTCTGAACCTATTTTCAGAGTTTGTTTTGCAGCGGGTAAGAGTAAAGAGAGAGAGAGAGAGAGAGAGAGAGAGAGACACAATGGTTTATCCTGGTTCCTTCCACAACCCGGAAGTAGTCCAGTCCCCTTGTTACTAACAAGAGATTTTCCACTATAATCAAACGATTTCAATTGCTCAAAGCACACAGCTAAGAGACTTCCAGTTGCTCAAACACTTAGTAAGAGACTTCTAATTGCTCAAACACCTAGTAAGAGACTTCTAGTTGCTCAAACACTTAGTAAGAGACTTCCAATGCTCAAGCCCTCAAGCAAGAGACTTCTAGTTACTCAAACACTTAGTAAGAGACTTCCTTGCTCAATGCACACAGCTAAGAGACTTCCTTGCTCAAAGCACACAGCTAAGAGACTTCCTTGCTCAAAGCACACATCTAAGAGACTTCCTTGCTCACACACAAAGTATGAGACTTTACAGTTGCTCAAGCACGCAGGCTAGAGGCTTTGAATCAAACAGATTTACAACAAAAATGAGTTTGAGTTGAACACTTGATATACTATCAGTGGTGTTCACAAAATACAACACAAGTTGAGACTCTACACTTAAGTAATTCTAAGATAAAAAGGTTTGTAAGAATTCCTAAGTTATTTGATGACTGTTAGTGAAAAACAGAGTATGACAGTTTCTAGTTTTTCAGTCTTGTGAGCCTTAGTCTTCTTCTTCTTCAAATCTTCAATCCTTTATAAGGAATTAAAGAGCTGTTGTAGAAGATGCCATGTCATCAAAAGAGCCGTTGGTATTAAAGCTACAGCCAGCAATAATTCTTTCCAGAACTGGTGCGCAAAATAGAGCAACACAATTTGAATTGTTTCCTTAAAACAGGGATCATGTTTTGCCCAGGGAGACAACCATTGCAAAGAGCTGTTCTGACACAACAGTACTTCACTGTGTTGGAACAAAATGTATGAACAACTCTCTTTTGGATAGGGGGAGATTGTTGAAACAAAGTGTATGAACAAACTCTCTTTAAGGTTTTGATGATAACAAAGTGTTAAAAAGAAAATTGGTATTGCTAATGCTTTGTTCTAAGTTGTGCAGAACCATGTTCTTAATGTTTGATAATTAATATTGGTTTTGGAAGAACAAGCTAAGAGCAAGAAGGAAAGCATAGAAGCTTTGTTGCAAGTCTGAAGCAAAACTGGGTCAGAAGCAGCTTCTGAAGGTAGAGTCTGAAGACTGCGTCTGAAGGGTGCTTCTGAAGGCAGAGTCTGAAGACTGCGTCTGAAGGGTGCTTCTGAAGGCTGAGTCTGAAGGTCAACGTTGGTCAACGTCTGCAGGCTGAGTCTGAAGGTCAACAAAAGTCAACGTCTGAAGGCTGAGTCTGAGGGTCAACAAAAGTCAACGTCTGAAGGGAGCGTCTGATGAACAGTGCTTTTGAAGTGAGCGTCTGATGAACAGTGCTTCTGAAGTGTGCGTCTGAAGTACTGTGTTCCTGAAGAAGCTTCTAAAGTCTGACGTGGAAAGAAAAGCAACTGTTACCATCAGCATTTAATGCCTGCAGTGTCAGAACAACTCCAATGGAACAGTTGTCTCCCTGGCCAAAACATTCCCCAGCTTTTAAGGAAACCAAATTCAAATATGGCTGCGTGACTCTGTTTTTCTGCTCAGTTTTAGCTCACAAACTCAGCTGGACCTAGCCTCCAATTGCAACGGCTCTTTGCTTAATTTCTGGGCAATCCTCAACAGCTATATTATCCTCTATATAAGGATGAAGATTTGAAGAAGGAAATTGCTAAGACTCTTGAAACCAACTGACTGAAAGTGTGCTCTGTTTTGCTGTCCAGAATTCGAAGTTCACTTAAACTCTTAGAAATTCTTTCAATCTTTGTATCTTAGAATTTCTTAAGGTTAGAGTCTTATACCTGTGTTGTATTAAGAGAACACCTCTGATATTTGATCAAGTGTTCAACTCAAACTGTACTTGTAAAATCTGTTTGAAACCTCAAAGTCTCAGTCTGTATACTGAGCAAACCAGAAGTCTCATTACTTAGTGTTTTGAGCAATTAGAAGTCTCATTACTTTGTGTTCTGAGCAGAGAAGTCTCATTACTTTGTGTTCTGAGCATTGGAAGTCTCTTGACTTAGTGTCTTGAGCATTATAAGTCTCTTACTAGGTGTTTGAGCATTAAAGTCTCTTACCTTTGTGGTTTGAGCAATTGTAATCAGTTTGATTATAGTTCAAATCTCTTGTTAGTAACAAGGGGACTAGACTACTTCCAACTTTCTGAAGGACCTAGTATAAAAATCATTGTGTCATTCTTCCCTTCTCTCTTTTAAGCTTTAATCCACTGCTCTTAACAAACTCTGAAAAAGGTTCAGAACTGATCAACATCAGATTCTGAACTTAACTTAAGCTTTTGAAAAAGAAAAAGGAAAAACTGCCCACACACAATTCAACCCCCCCTTCTTGTGTGTTTTTCTCACCTTCACACTGTTGACAGTTGCAAACGTTGACTGCTGCATTTCTTCAGACTTCAGAAGCTTCTCATCAGAAGCTGGCTTCAGGAACTGTTCATCAGAAGGTGTCTTCAGGCACACTGTTCAGACGCTGACTTTCGTTGACCTTCAGACGCACTGTTCGGACGCTGACTTTCGTTGACCTTCAGACGCACTGTTCAGACGCTGACTTTCGTTGACCTTCAGACACACTGTTCAGACGCTGACTTTTGTTGACCTTTAGACGCTGGTCTTCAGACGCACTGTTCATCAGACGCACTATTCATCAGACGCACCCTTCAGAAGCTGGTCTTCAGACGCACATCAGAAGCTGGTCTTCGTACGAATCATAAGCTGGTCTTCGAAACTGTCTTCAGAAGCTGATCAGAAGCAGCACTTCAGAAGCTGTTTGCAACATAAGCTTCAATAAATTCCTTTGCTCTTAACTTGATCTTTGAACCATTGTTAGATACCAGTCTTTAAGCATATGGTTCTGCACACTAAAATCAAGCATTAGCATATCCAATTTTCTTCTTAACACTTTGTTATCATCAAAACTCAAAGAAAGACTTGTTCATACATTTTGTTCCAAAAATCTCCCCCTTTTTGATGATGACAAACACAAGTATTAATAGAAAATTATTGTTAATTTAATTAACAAGTTGACTGCAGGGTATGAGGTTTGCAAGCTCCCCCTGAGTCTGATCCAGGTTAATTAAATTCAGTTTAAATTAAAAAGGTGATTATTTCAGAATTGTTGTTAACTTTAATTAACAAGTTGACTTCAGGATGAGGTTTGCAAGCTCCCCCTAAGTCTGATAATCCACAAGGTGAGGTTTGCAAGCTCCCCTTGATTCTTATCCATGTTACTTAAATTCAACTTAAAACAATAAGGTGAAATTATCACTCAGAATTATAAATAACAAGTTGACTTCAGGGTGTGAGGTTTGTAAGCTCCCCCTAAGTCTAATAATCCATAGGATGAGGTTTGTAAGCTCTCTGAGTCTTATCCAAGTTATTTAAATTCATTTCAACTCAATAAAGAGTAATGTATCTCACAGAAATGAAATCAGAGGCTAAGAGATAAAAGATGTTCTCTTAAGCTAATTAATCAAATGAAATTAACTTAATTCTGACTGGCTCAGAGCCTGAAATACTTGTACACTTTCTCCCCCTTTTGTCATCAACAAAAAAATTCAAGAATTTTAAAACAGAGAGAGAGTTCAATTATGAGATAATCATGCAATCATATAGGTAATCAAGCAGCAAAGATAAACATCAGAGCAAACTTGATCATACATGAAGTATATGACATTGCATTGAAAAACAGAGCATGATGTTCAGTACCATTTGTTCAGTACCACTGAACTCTTACAGACAGAATTGTCCAGAGCATATGGTTCAATACTACTGAACTCTTTCAGACAGCAAATGGTTCAGTACTACTGAACTTTTTCAGAGAACTGAAAAACAGAGCATTTGTTCAGTAATTTTAAAAGGTCTGAAAGCTGAACATGTATGATGAAAGTGAAAGTGTTTTTGTTAAAACGTTTCAGAAACTGAAAACAGAAAAACATTAAACACAACTGCACATTAATGACTTTAGGAGGGACAAAGTACATTTTTTCAAAGCTTATTCATCACTGCCCAGCAGTTATACTCACCAGAGTCTGACCAAGAGTTAGACAACTGTTCAGATTCACTCTCATTAGTGGGCCACGTGTAAAGTGTCCACTTATAATGAGTTTTATCAGAAGTCATAAAAATTCAGATTCTGAAACTCAGATTCTGATGTTTTCAGAAACTGAACTATCTTCAGACTCTCAAAGTGAGTGTCTGTTAAGTCTTAGCTTCTGATGAACTTCAGATTCTCAGTTTCTTATTCAGAGTCAAGCAAATTTTTCCAAGAGATGAAATGCATTGTTCAGATTCTTTTTAATAAATTTAAATCTATCTTTGAAATTCCTTGCTCAAAGCACACAGCTAAGAGACTTCCTTGCTCACACACAAAGTATGAGACTTTACAGTTGCTCAAGCACGCAGGCTAGAGGCTTTGAATCAAACAGATTTACAACAGAAATGAGTTTGAGTTGAACACTTGATATACTATCAGTGGTGTTCACAAAATACAACACAGGTTGAGACTCTACACTAAAGGAATTCTATGATAAAAAGGTTTGTAAGAATTCCTAAGTTATTTGATGATTGTTAGTGAAAAAAAGAGTATGACAGTTTCTGGTTTTTCAGTCTTGTGAGCCTTAGTCTTCTTCTTCAAATCTTCAATCCTTTATAGAGAATTAAAGAGCTGTTGTAGAAGATGCCATGTCATCAAAAGAGCCGTTGGTATTGAAGCTACAACCAGCAATAATTCTTTCCAGAACTGGTGCGCAAAACAGAGCAACACAATTTGCATTGTTTCCTTAAAACAGGGATCATGTTTTGCCCAGGGAGACAACCATTGCAAAGAGTTGTTCTGACACAACAGTACTTCACTGTTGACAGTTGCAAACATTGACTGCTGCATTTCTTCAGACTTCAGAAGCTTCTCATCAGAAGCTGGTTTCAGGAACTGTTCATCAGAAGCTGTCTTCAGATGCACCCTTCAGACGCACTGTTCAGACGCTGACTTTTGTTGACCTTCAGACGCACTGTTCAGACGCTGACTTTCGTTGACCTTCAGACGCACTGTTCAGACACTGACTTTCGTTTACCTTCAGACGCTGGTCTTCAGATGCACTGTTCATCAGATGCACTGTTCATCAGACGCACTGTTCATCAGACGCACCCTTCAGAAGCTGGTCTTCAGACGCACATCAGAAGCTGGTCTTCGTACAAATTAGAAGCTGGTCTTCGAAACTGTCTTCAGAAGCTGTAACACCCATATAGAGATTGCCTAGGATCTCATACGAGTATTAAAATTTCGTACTGGATACATTAAATACAATACAGAAAGTTGGCTTATAGGTAATACAATACATAAGTCTTTGATACAATCCGAAGTTCAATACAAACATCCTTATAATTTACAATGTGATACATCAGTTATGTACAACCATCCATATACAATAAAACAACACGATCAATCCAAAGCTTTCTCTTTACCTTTACGTCGTGCTTCCCGTGAACCTGCACCAGAAGGAAAGGGATGAGACATGATGTCTCAGTGAGCTCCGGCCCTACCTACTGTTGGCAACCTCGGGGAAACCTAGGGTCGCCGTGCCTACTCTTGGCAATCTTGGGGATTCCTACGACCGCCATCATTCTTTACATATTTCGCGACCAGGAGAAAACTAGGATCGCTGCATGTCTTTATCTTATGCTTTTATATTCTATTCTTAAACTTAAACTTATACTTAGTGATCGAGGGGAAGTCTATGATCACTCTCTGATGTCTGATGACTACTAGCCTTATCTCTTAGTATATAATATATATACGTATTCATCTTTCATAACATTAAGTTAGAAGTTAGCGTTGAACAAACAATAATTCTCTGAGTTCATTTTACGGAGTGCATCCGGGTGGAGTAACCCCGAAGTACATCTCCTCTCTACCGATGAAAATTCCTATCATATCAGGCTAACACCGGACTCCTCTTGTCGTCGTGCGGTCATCCTTGCGGAATAACGCGTCCCACTAGCGTGAACCTCCTGTGTCCCACTAGCGTGAACAACAGAAGACACGACTTAATAATAATCTTAACTTACGCGTATACCTCCCGTGTCCCACTAGCGTGAACGACGGAAGACGCGAATTAATATTCTTTCCATAATAGTCTTTACTTTTGCATGAACCTTTCGTGTCCCACTAGCGTGAACAACGAAGGCCACGACTTAATATCTTAATAAATCTTTGAAATTGATCATATTAATCTACTCATTGTATATCTATTGCATTCCCTAAGGGATAGATCTACTGATGCCTAACATATGAGTATAGTGTCATAGGCTTATCGTTTTCATAAGCCACTACTTGGTTATTGGGAACATTCCATACCCGTCTGGGCTTTGTCCTCACATTTCTAATCAATCCTAAACTATTGCACAATTCCTTGTTCATCCATTCCTTATATATTACATGCCCCTAGTTTATGTTCTCAATGGTGTTTTCCTTAGAAAATAAGGTTTTCTTTGAAAATGGTTACCAAAAGCCTCGCCTGACGCGTATGCAGCTCACAAAACGAAATAGAACAGCCCTGGGAGGGTCTGTCTATTTTCGCTGGGCGAGCTCCATCTCGCCATTGGCGAAATGAGACAGGGAAAAATGTTGAAAATCGCTGTAATTTCGCCCCGAGCTCGCCGGGCGAAATTGACAGCCCAGAAATAGTTCAAAACGTGATTTTCCACCATTTTTGACATATCTAAGCATACCCAGGCATCACAACAGTATAAGGAATGAATTTCTAATGCAAATTGATAGTTTAAAACATGATTTATCAAGGAATTGGCAAGCAAATGAAATTAGGGTATAATTTCTAAACTTAGCTCAAAATGTAAAATTACACTCAAACTTACTCAAAGCGGGTTCTAAAACCCTAGGGAGCTCACCTAAGCCTTGATTGGTGCTTGCTAAGTTCTGAATTCCAAAAACCCTAACTTGCTCCTACTCCTTTCTTTGATTCTTCTTCAACTTCTCTTGTCCTAGAAATTTCCAAAGTGAGCTTGCTAAGAAAAAGGTTCCACAATAATTGAATGAAAGCTTGTTGAATGGTAGCAATAGAGAAGGAGGGCGTGTGACTAGGGAGAGTGAGGGAGAGAAATCAGATTTTTTGAAGAATGATAATGGTGAGAGGAATGATAAAAATATCTTGGTTTTCCCTTTTAAAAAATCTTTCCTTCCCAAGCTACCAATTTACGAAATTGCCATTGCTCTCGTTTTAATCTTCTAACACCGATAACAGTTACATCTAAGCGGGATATTACAGAAGCTGTTTGCAACATAAGCTTCAATAAATTCCTTTGCTCTTAACTTGATCTTTGAACCATTGTTAGATACCAATCTTTAAGCATATGGTTCTGCACACTAGAATCAAGCATTAACATATCCAATTTTCTTCTTAACACTTTGTTATCATCAAAACTCAAAGAGAGACTTGCTCATACATTTTGTTCCAACAGTGGTAAAATAGTAAAAGGGGAGGTTTAAGTGTAGTAAAAGTGTAGAGAAATAATTATGTGATGAATTATAACTAAGTCCACTAGTGTAAGTGACTCATACCCATTATATTTAAAGAGAAATGGTAGTGTTAAGTGAAATAGGTCAAATCATTTGTGAAGATTTTGAGAAGAGGCTAAGGAGAGAAAATAGAGAAAGGAAGAACTTGGGAGGCTAGGAGGGGAGAAAGCTAGGAATTACTTTTGGGGAAGAATTGAGGTAAGTGGGAAGATTATTTTCATCATTTAGGTATTAAGAAACAAATGGGTTGTTTGAGATGTTTTTTAGCTTATGATTAAATTCATGAACTTATGATTAATTGTGGTAATTTCGTATTCCTTTTTGATGGTTGAATTGAAACATGTATAAATTGCTGAACTGATGTTGTTGTTTCCTTAAAACTCATGTTTGATTATGTTGTTTGGTAACTTTGTGAAATTTGATGAATTTGATGAGAATCATGATAATTGGTGTTGATTATGCTTAATTGAGTTGATTATGAACATGGGTATGTGATTGGATCATGAAGTCAAGTGATTATGAAGTTTGGGTTGTGTTTAAATCGGTGTTGTTGTTGTTTAAGTGAAATTTGCTTAAGTTGGTGAAAATGATTAAGTTGTTGATGAAATGGATTAAGTTGATTCATGTTGGTTGATTTAAGTGATTATGATCATGTGGAATTGAATGGGAAACTTGGAATGTTGTTGTTCGTTTTGGAAGAAAATGGATTTTTGAGATGAACTTTGAATTAAGTTGATTAAATTGGAAATAAGTGATTATGAACAAGTTGTTTAACCTGGGTTTGAAACATAATTGAATAATTAACGTTGAGTTAATGACTAGAATCGAGTTTGGAGTGTCTAGGATCGAATGATATTGTCGAGAAACTAGAAAATTTGTCGTTTTGCTGTGCTGAGCAAAACGCACGGTTTGGCTGTGCAAAATGCACGGACCGTGCATTTGCTTCGACATTGACAATCGAAATAACACACGACCATGCGTTTTTAATGCACGACTGTGCGTTTTTCCCAGGCTTGTAAAAATCCAATTTTTGACTTTTAAAGTGTAACCAAGATGCATAGTTGGGTCCCAAACCCCTAACCTTGATCCTTAGGAGTTTAATTGTGATGTTTATGACTGGTTAACAAGGCTTATGATTGAAGATAACTTAAGAATGAAATAAGTTATGAATAAGTACGTAATTGGTCTTTAATTGAACCATGATGTGAATGTGAACTTGATGATTGATCATGAGGCGTAATTGATGATGGAATATGAATAATACATGAAGTTAAGATGAGTTAATAGGTTTATGCAACCTTGTTTGTTTGTGTGTGTGGTGATTATGTGAAAGAAGTAAAATGAAGATGTTTTGCATGTTGCTTATGCTATGTGGATGAATGAATGAATATGATCATGATGATGTGATGTTTGATTACTTGACTTGTTGATGTGTGGCCTTATTGATTTAACAATGCGATTGGCGATGTATGTTATATGATGGTGTGAATTGTATAACGATGATGAGTATGTTTGGTGTGCATTTTTGAGTCTATATATGGGTCCATGCATTCATAGTCAGTTATTGGTGCTTGATTTAAGATCAAGAATAAACATCGGTGCTTGATTTAAGATCAAGAATAAATTGGTGGGTGATTTAAGATCACTATGGTACCACATGCATGTAGAGAGTCATTAGGAGCATTGCATACACATGAAGTGTCGTATGTGCCAATGTTTGGCGTGAACTTGTGCATCTAATTGGTAATTGGATACTTGGTGAATGTGATGAGATTGAATTGATTTGACTTGAGTTGATGATTATATGCGAACATGATTTGGTATGAGTTCATGATATGTATATAATTGTGTGGTAACCCGTATGATGATTGTATGCGAATATGTTATGAATATATGTAAGACGTAACCAGGCATTTATGATGTATATGGATGTATTGATGTTGATGTTACCGTTTCCTGAACTTACATGCGTTTATTAATCTCTTATGATGAACGTATATCTTACCCCTTAGTGACTTTCGTGCAGGTTGAGGAGTAGCATCTTGCTTGTGAGTTGATGAGGACAGCTTGAGGCCTACTCATATTTATTTGCTTTTCTCGAGGCGTCTAGATTTAGGTGCTTTGATCTAGGATGTCGGGATTTTCTTTGTTGGATTATATGTTATGAGATTTTATGAATCAAACAGTTGTTGCTATATATTCTGATGAGTTGTATGTTATGACCGAGGCATGACATTTATTTGACGTTGATTATGATTTTATTTCGATGTGATATGAATATGTTCGGTGAAATTTTTATACTATGATATGAGTTTATGTTGAAGTAGTAAGACCCTAATGTATAATAAATGCGTGATTTATCTTTATATTTATGTTCTTAGGGATTGGGGCCTTTCAGATACCACTTTATAAGACCCCGATTCTCGAGACTACTATTTAAACGATAAATCATACAATTCAACGAATTGAGATATTACAAATCATCAATAAACTCATACAAATTTCTCAAAATAAAAATTTCATCAACAATATTCATAGCACAACGGAAAATAATGCTCTCAACAAATATCATCTCGGGTCTCATCATAAAATAATCTCAAATAAATACAACATCATCATGATCATAAAGATCCATCATCAATAAATCCATCAAGTAAAATAAAATCCCCAAAACTCCTAGATAAGAGTACCTAATCTAAACATCCTCAAAAGCAATATAAAATGAGTAGGCATGATGCCATCCTCAGGAAACACTCACCAAACATCTACTCCTTAACCTGCAAGTCTACACCACAAGGATGCAGGCGACGGCAAATTACCCACCTTTAAATCTTGATCTTAAATCAAGCTACATTAAATCTTGATCTTAAATCAAGCTACATTCGACTGATCATGAATGCATGGGTGTTCACGTATGGACTTGACAATGCATACAACTACAAATCATGATCTTAAATCATGCAGCTTTCACAACTATCATTTGCATCATCAAATCAATACATCCACACCATTCATGTTATCACCACATCATCATTTAATCACAATTATAATGCATTAAGCCACAACTTTCATCATCACATCATTTTAATACATTCAACAAGTTTAATCATCGTCATATCACAAGCAACATGCTTACATTCTTCAACATTCACATAGTTCACATTTCATGATTAAATCAAACAAGTTACATTAATCCACTTTATCATCATGCTACAACATCATTCACACTTCCATAATCAATTATCATGATTGCATACATTCACCACTCATTTAAAGATAAATCCCCAAGTTTAATTCACAAATTTCCAAGTTTCACAATCCACCAATTTTGTCTAAAAAACAACCAATTATAATCATTTCATTGCAAGCAATCATTACTCATCATTAAATGGTCAAAACAGCAGTAAAACATCACTAAAGGAAAGTCCAGTGATGCCCGAAAACACCCATAAAGGACCAAAATGCGCAGAACAGTAGATGTTGTTCCTGCTAAGGTCGCTCAGCAAGCCCTTGGTGTGGCTCAGTGAGCTCCCATTTTCCATTTTCTGGTCACCCAGAAAATGGGTTTTCCCTTACGGGAACACCTCCAAAAACCCCCCAAAATCCCATTTTTTATCTCATTCATCCCAAAATCATTATACAAACAGTACTCATAGCCATTTCACTTTGATTGAACAATTATTACACCATAAAACATCAATTTAACATGGATTCTCATGGTTTTTCACTCAATTCATCAAAAACTCAACTTTTACCAACAACTTAACAACCAAACATGACTCAACAGCAACAACAACATTTCCTTCACATGCAACATAATCACCTCTATCCATTCCATGTATCATAGCAACAACTTAATTAAACAACCACAACTTAATCATTTTCATACAATTAAGCATTTTCACTAAAACACAACAACACCAACTTAAACCACAACTTATTCAACATAATTTTACCCATAAGCAAATTCAACATAAACAACCATAATCACCATCAATTATCATGTTCTTTATCACAATCATCAAAATTCACAAAGTTATCAATTCTCTATAACAAAACATGGATTTTGACATAAACACAGCATGAATTCACCAAGTTTATCATACTCAATTTTAACACAAGAAATAGAGCACGAATTTCACATAATCAACATCAAACATCATGAAATTAAGCATAAGCTAAACCACTCAAACTACCCATTTGCTTATTAAACTCAATTGGTGAAAATATTCTTCCCTCTTACCTCAATTCTTTTACAAAAATTGCTTCCTAGCTTGAATCTTTCCTTTCTAGAGCTTTCCCCTCTTCCTTCTCTCCAAGTTTCTTCTTCCTCTTTTATTCTCTATTCTCTCCCTCTTGCCTCTTCTCAAAATTTTTGTGATAAAATGGTTAACCTAATTCCACTAACACACACCCTTCTCTTTAAATATAATGGACTAGGGTTACTCACAATAATTGGCTTAGTCACATCCAACTCTCATAATTAATTTTCTACATTTTTACTTCACTTAAACCTCCCATTTAACTTATATACCACTATTCTCTAAAATTCAAATTTTTAGTTCTAACATAATCACAAAAATGCCACTCACCCATAAAATGACCAAAATACTCTCATTCACTTAAAATCCATCAACCCACCAATCACACACAAAATATCAATTAACAAATATAATTAAATAAATATTAATAGATAAATCTAATACTAAAAATCGGGCTGTTACATCATGCATGCTAAAAATGCTCTCAAAGACGGTTTCTCTTGACGTGCGGGATCAAGTAGTTCTTCCTTTTGGTTTTGTCCTTGGAGCTCCCTTGGTTTCATAGGGTATCTTCCTCCTTACATAGGCATCCACGACTTACACTTGACAGTTAGAGATGTGCTCTCCACCAATAGTCCTCACACTCAGGTTTGTGCTCTCACCTCCCTTCTTTGGTAGCTGATTTTATCAATAACATGCACATCAAGTTTAAACTATTCGTAGAAGATGCTTTCATTTGGACTCCCAACAAAAATGGTACCTACACTACTAAAAATGGTACCCGCACAAACACAATAACTCATTTGAATTATATTTCCTATTGGTCTTGGATTTGGAAATTAAAGATTCTCGAAAAGCACAAGTTTCTTTTTTGGTTGGCCTACCACAACTCTACCTCTACTCTCCTTTTGCTCAACCATGTTGGCTTCCATGATGTGAATTCTACTCAAATATGGATGTGATAAATTGGTTGAAGGATGGTTCCATGGGTCTTCATTCTTTCCTCTTTGCTGCTAGTGTTTGGTGGGTTTGACGCCACCAAAATCTTATGTGTTTAAGCAATGAGAATTGTCTGGTTAGTTCCCTCTCCTACAACATTCACAGTATGGTAGATTCTCTCATTTTATTTTGCCCCTAATTCCAATGGTGAGTCAGTTGATAGGTTCATTAAGTGGAACAACAATAATCACTCTTGAGCCATCCTTAATGTAGATGGTAGTTGTTTGGGCACCCTCGTGAGAGCTGACTTTGGAAGAGTCATTCAAAATAATGTTGCCTTTTATTTATCAGGGGTTTTCTGGATACATTCATGACTCTTTTGACATCATGTGTACTGAGCTTTATGCTATCTACTTGAGTCTAATTTTGGCTAAAAGCTTAAATATAATTGAGCTCGTTTGCTACACCGAATCTTTGCACTGTATCAACATTCTCAAAGGTCCAACAACGAAGTTTCATGTCTATGCGGTCTTGATTCAAGATGTGAATGATTTGATTGAGTAGACCAATGTCATTGTTTTCCATACTTTTAGAGAGGGTAATCATTGCGCATATTTTATGCCCAAACTAGGAGCCTATCCGGATAATGAGTTGTTGTACCATGCCTCTTCCCTAGAAGATCTTGTATCTCCTTATGATGGATGCAGCTAGAACTTTCTATACTAGAGAGTAGTGTCTTTTTTTCTCCCCATGCGTTTCTTTCTTTTTTGCATTGTAACAAAAAAAATTATTATTAGAATGTTATAATTTTTTTGAAAGGAAAAATATTTTTTATTTATTAATTACAAAGATTTTAACTTTGTATATGAAATGTTAAAAAGTTAAGCTTGCTACCGAGCTAGCGTCTAAGGGTGAAATGACTACATGTTCGATAAACACTGAAATAGTGCTTGTAAGAGAGAATAAAATAAGAAAAGTAAAAACAAAATTATATAATGTGAGACTTACCTAAATAATCTTCATACATACTATAATTGTCATAAAAAGCTTCATATATACTATTATATATCAAAAAAATATTGTGTCTGTGTGTGTATATAAGTATGATATTATTATATTTTTGACAAAAAAGTATTATATGATTTAATAAATGATAAAATGTAATATTTGCCTTTTTAAAATATTATGTGAGATTCATACAATCTAGAGAAACTATTTAAATATTAATAGTCAAAATGTACAAAAAAAAAAGTATGTTGCTAATATTGTTCAAAATTTTGTTTGTGAAAAGATTATATATATATATATATATATATATATATATATATATATATATATCGTATTTATATTTCTTTTAATAAAAATACAGCCTTTAAATTAAAATTGTTAATATTAATAATTGAAAATTAGTTGTTGATAAAATCTCAGTTTTTTTTTGTAACTAATTCATTTTATTCCTCTTTGGACAAAATTCACTCTACTCCTGACTACCAGTTTACACAAAATTTAAACTAAAAAATGTTTTATAAATTCATTCTTTTTGCAAGAAGGAGTTGAGAGTATATTTTTGAAGGAAAAAAAATCTAAAATTGAACGTGTATATACATCACTATATTCCTTTCATACACGTCATTCATATGATATTGACTTTGAACATAAGCAGCTGACTTAGTTTGTTTATTTGATATAAATTGATAATATGACCATGTCAACCGTGTTGAATCCATAAAAAGTGGATCACCAAGTTAGGATATAGATTAATATTATTTAGTTAACTTAATTGCATATACGTTTGCTTTGCAAGTTAATTATTGAATTTAATAATAAATTATACCGCCACCAGTGACGGATATACATGTTATCCATTATATATATACTAGACTCTAACCCGTGCGATGCACGAGTTTTGTATTACTTCATATATAACTATCAAATTTGCTATATTATTGTTTTTATAGTTACATTCTGTATTATGTTATCAAACTATCTCAAAAAGCAACAAAAACAAAAGATGAACTGCTATAAAAATGACAATTCAAAACAAAAAATATATACAAAAGCTTGCATCAAGAAATTGGTTCTAAACGCAAAAGCTGTTAAATCTATAAAAATGAAAAGGAAAAGAAACTGCTATGTGGTAATCGAAAGAAAAAAAATAATGAAAAGGAACTGCTATCTGGTAACCGATAGAAAAAAAATAAATAAAAAGGAATCGTTACGTGGTAATTGAGAGAAAAAATAATAATGAAGAGGAGCCGCTAATAATGAAAAGGAACTGCTATCAAAAAAGGAATTGCAATGACGTTCGTGGCATTAAAAAATGACTTTTTCATGTGCTACCTGATTCAATTCTTTGCTGACATTTTTTTTCATAAAAATTAATTAGGTCCGTCAAAAAGGGCAGGGTTATGATTATTAGGTTCAATTGCATGATGATGAGAGAGATGAAAGTGAGTGAGAAATGATTTAGGGATTGTAAGATTGAAAGAAAGAGGACCCGAGATTTGTGTCGAATACATAACATTGAAGCAATAATATGTCATAAAAAACATCAGTACCTTGGTGGTAAGAGTTGTGATTTGAAAACATGTGGTACCTGGTTTGAACCCCACCAGGAATTTTTTTCATAAATTTTTCATAAATTTTTTTCAGAACTAAAAATTAGGGCTGATCATTAGGATTAGGACAACACTACTTAACATTTAGTATTACTAGACTCTAACCCGTGCGATGCACGGGTTTTTGTAGAGTATCATATATAACTATCAAATTGGTTATATTATTATTTTTATAGTTACATTTAATATTATGTTATCAAACTACTTCAAAAAGCAACAAAAACAAAAGATGAACTGCAATAAAAATGACAAATCAAAAGAAAAAAAATATATACAAAAGTCTTCACCAAGAAATTGGTTCTAACCGCAAAGGCTATTAAGTCTATAAAAATGAAAATGAATTGTTATGTAGTAATCGAAAGAAATAAAAAAATAATGAACAGAAACTCCTTTGTGTAACCGAAAGAAAAAATAATAATAAAAAGGAACTGCAATAATTAATGGCTTTAAAAAAATGTAAAAAAAAATGACCTTTAGTACGGTATATTCATTTTGGAAGCAACATTCTTTCAGTAAAAGTGGTAAAAGATTTAAAGTGTTGTCATGTGCTACCTGATTCAATTCCTTGCAGACATTTTTTTTTATAAAAATTAATAAGGTCCACCAAAAAGGGCGGGATTAGGGTTATTAGGTTTAATTGCATGATGGTGAGAGAGATGAAAGTGAGTGAGAAATGATTTAGGGATTGTGAGATTAAAAGAAAGAGGACCCGAGATTTGTGTTGAATATATAAAAGTGAAGCAATCACATTTCATCAAAAACATCAGTGCCCTAGTGGTAAGAGTTGTGAATTGGTAGCATATGATATCTAGTTTGATCTCTAGTAAGAGTTTTTTCATATTTTTTTAAAACTAAAAATTAGATATATGAAAAGGTTAAAAGGCATGTCATTATGTGTTTCTCATGCAATAGAATTATACAAAACTAAGAAAAGGTTTTTCCTTTACAATGTTAGTAACAGAAACCTTTTCTTATAGAATTTCTTATGATACATATATTTTTATAATCCTTTTGGATTTAAAATTTTCTCTAAGAGAAAATTCTAGCTAGCTTAAACTCGTATATTATAGCCTGAAATCATATATTTTTATAATCCCAAAGGCATGGCGGGAAGTTATAGCGGGAAATTAATAATAACATGAGGTAGTTACGGCGGTAATAGTGGTTCTATAATATGAACGTGGAGGGAGTGATGCTTCAATTTAATTAATTATAATTTTAATTCATTAGTAGAGGGAAAAAATGTGGAAGAGAGAAGAAATGAGAAAATGACATAAATGTTGCATATTAATTTTGAAAGCAAGATTATTTCAGCAGAAACTTAAGTGGCCGAGTGGTAAAACATGTGTTGTGATAGCATTTGGTGCACGGTTCAACTCTTGGCACTATTAGTCATAGAGTTAGGTCAAGACTACCTAACATTAATTTTTTTGAAAGGAAATTTTTTTTTTTTATTAATTACAAATATTTTAACTTTGTATATGAAAGGTTAAAAAGTTAAGCTTGCTACCGAGCTAGCGCCTAAGTGTGAAATGACTACATGTTCGATAAACACTGAAATAGTGCTTGTAAGAGAGAATAAAATAAGAAAAGTAAAAACAAAATTATATAATGTGAGACTTACCTAAATAATCTTCATACATACTATAATTGTCATAAAAAGCTCCATATATACTATTATATATCAAAAAAATATTGTGTCTGTGTGTGTATATAAGTATGATATTATTATATTTTTGACAAAAAAAGTATTATATGATTTAATAAATGATAAAATGTAATATTTGCCTTTTTAAAATATTATGTGAGATTCATACAATCTAGAGAAACTATTTAAATATTAATAGTCAAAATATACAAAAAAAAAAGTATGTTGCTAATATTGTTCAAAATTTTGTTTGTGAAAAGATTATATATATATATCGTATTTAAATTTCTTTTAATAAAAATACAGCCTTTAAATTAAAATTGTTAATATTAATAATTGAAAATTAGTTTTTGATAAAATCTCAGTTTTTTTTTTTTGTAACTAATTCATTTTACTCCTCTTTGGACAAAATTCACTCTACTCCTGACTACCAGTTTACACAAAATTTAAACTAAAAAATGTTTTATAAATTCATTCTTTTTGCAAGAAGGAGTTGAGAGTATATTTTTGAAGGAAAAAAAATCTAAAATTGAACGTGTATATACATCACTATATTCCTTTCATACACGTCATTCATATGATATTGACTTTGAACATAAGCAGCTGACTTAGTTTGTTTATTTGATATAAATTGATAATATGTCAAGTGTCAACCATGTTGAATCCATAAAAAGTGGATCACCAAGTTAGGATATAAATTAATATTATTTAGTTTACTTAATTGCATATACGTTTGCTTTGCAAGTTAATTATTGAATTTAATAATAAACTATACCGCCACTAGTGACAGATATACATGCTATCCATTATATATATATATGCATGGGATCATGGTTAATTCTTCTTCAAGATCAAGAAGATTCTTGTAGACTTAATTAAGTTAGCTAATCTATTTCATTTGGTGGAGATTATGAAGGTAAGCCAAATTGCTTCATTGAATTTCGTTTTCTTTCTTTTTCTCTCAAAAACTCGACTTTCCTACAGTTCCAGAACTATATTTTCTCATTAATTTGATCAACGTATTTATATACATGCATATATATGGTTTATTGCTTAATTATGATGCATTTTTAATTTACTTATAAATGGTGCAGCAAAAGATCGTGATTGAGTTGCCCCTCCACTGTGCAAAATGCAAGAAGAAAATATTGGCCATATGCACCATTGCTGATGGTACGTGTTGATCATATAAAAGTAAAATGCTTTTTATTGAAAAAAAATATGTATCATTTAAAAATACAAAAAAATGTTACTAATATTATATTGGTCCAAGTAGAACTAGACTCAAATACCTTAAACAAAGTCTTAAGTTCGAACCTTGTAAATGAAAAAGTATGACTCACTAAGGGCCAACTACATTCTATTGCGAGGATTAGTCATACTCGAAAAAATTGGAGATACTTCAAAACAATAAATAATGGATACAAAAGATGTAATATATATATATATATATATATATATATATATATATATATTCAAGTAAAATGTTTCACTCTTGTATTTTTAACTTCAATATTAGGAACTAGTGTAATATTGTTACTAGGGTTAATTAACTAATCGTTTGTGAATCATATAGGTGTTACAATGGTTACTTTGGAAAGGGAAGGAAAAGATAGAGTGGTGATTAAAGGAGAAGATGTTGATGCAGCAAGGGTGACTGAACGTTTGAGGGAGAAAGTGACCAGGCATGCTAGACTTGTTAGTGTGACCAATGATGAATAACTACTATATATAATGTTGCTTGAAATATATGTGTTCAATATTCGTATGTAGAAATGTGATTGTTTATTTGTGAAAATTATGCTATACACAGAAATGTATTCATCAATTGTTTGTGTCATTTTGATTTGTAGTAATTTTTCATTTTATATATGTCATGTAAGGAGTGTGTTTCTTTTAATTGGTATAAAATAGCATTTTGATTTTATTTTATAGAAATGCATAATGAACTTATTGTCAATTTTATAATGAAACATAGACTTATATTGTTTGAACCATTCCCACCTCAATCAAAACACCCACTTACTACACAAGTGAAATTGGGGGGGTGGGTTGGGGCAACACTTGCATCCAAATGTACATACAACTACAACAACAAATCCTTTTTTACTTTATCCCCATCCCTAAATAAATATAAACGCAACTTGCACATTTCACTTTTGTTAATAAAAGTTAATAGTGTAGTTAATGTGTTCATAATATACATGAATATATCTAAAATAACATTTATATGTGTATGTAGTTAGTTTTTTCTGGTTACAATATTAGTTAGTTTTAACTTTGCGGCAAATGCCAAAATCTAATTTTCCAAAAACAAAATCTAAAACACTTCGTGGAAAATGTTAACTTAAGGAATCAAATATATAAAAAAATATTGTGGTTGACTATTGTAGCTTTTTTTTACTCTTGTGGTTGACTACACAATAATAAAAAAAAAAAATTATCGTGTAGTCAACCTCTTCAAAGTGTAAAAAAAAAAATTATTTTCAATATATTTTTTTAACTTGCTAATACACCATACCCTAACTTTTTATATTATACTTAAGAATTAAAAAGTAGGAATTTTGTCTTACAAAAACCAATTTTTAAACTTTGAAAAGTTAAATACACTAATTTCGAGATAATATTTTCCTATTTATTTTCTTAACATGTAAAGGCAAGTATTACCATTTTCCTTTAAAATCTTATAATTAATCACCATCATTTTTTCCGGTGATATTATGCCAAAAATTGCATAAATATATGTTTGGAGGATATATTCAATGCAATTAGGAATAGTTCTTCTTAATTAAGTACTTAATTGAACTCAAGTGATTAATAAGTCTCCTAAAAACAAATTGTTTAGAAGTACATAAGTTCAATTTTCAGGTGAAGTGATTACTAGACTGTATCAACTCAACCGCACTCTAGATTGTTGCGTACAATCTTTCTCCTAGAAATTGAAAGATTAAAAAAACGGTGTGGCCATTTTGTTTATGGGACTTGTTAACCGGTGCCCCTGGGGCACTGGTTAAGCAGTCTAAAAATAGAAATTAAGTCTTGGAAATATAAGATTTTACTTTTGATCAAGTAGTTATTACACAACTTTTTAAAATAATCTTACTTCTTTTGGATGCTTAACCAATGCCCATGGGGCACTGTTTAACAAGATCCTTATTTAATTTATAAGGAAATAACCTAATCTTATTGAAAAAAATATAAACCTTTTGTCTACCTGGCTGTGTGTGTATATATTTTGTTGGAACATTGGTGCGAAGTTGGAAGGAAATTAAAAAATTAAACACCAAGTAATAAGACTTTGAGCTAGTGTGATGTGAATTGAAAAAAATAGAGAGTGGGGGTCCCACATAAAATAGAACACACACATTAGTAGTGTTTAAATTGAGGTATTTAATTTTAAATACTTGATAATGATAAAAATAATAGTAATTATTATTTTTATTCATGAATATCACTTCCCATAATTTTAGCTTATGTTGGTTGTGATAAGAATAAGAATTCAACTGAATTTCCTATCTTTCCTTCATTCATATCCAATGAGTTTGTTTCCTCCACTTTTGTGGATTTGTTTCCTTTTGATCTTATCCACAAGTGTTATTGAATGATTAAGTTTTCTTTTGATCTTATCCATTAGAGTAACTGCTGCCGCAATTTTAGCTAAAACAGTTACAAAATCTCTATATAAATAGAGTACTCCTCTTAGTTCAAAAAACACACCAAAGAGTTCTATTGAGTTGTCGAGAACTCTTTCTCTCTTCTTCCCCCAGCTTGTGTTAACGAGCTATTCTTCTCCTTATCTCCTTTTTCTGTCCCTTCGGATTTAAGAGTGTCCTTTAGACCTTAGTCCCTATTCGGTATAATGTCCCTTCAGAATTAAGAAAGGTCTTAAGAACATAGTCCCTTTCGATAATTTATGTCCCTTCGGAATAAATAATATTTTAAGATCATAGTCCTTTTCCGGTATAATTAGAATGATCTTAAAAATATATTCTTCTTAAATTCTTAAAGAAGTTAGAATGGTGGTAGCACCATATTTGAGTGGTCAGAGTACCATAGTTGGAGAAGTTAAAAACTAGAATGGTGGTAACACCATATTTGAGTGGTCTAAGCACCATAATAGAGTGGTCACAGTACCAAAGTATAGTGGTTTCAGTATTAAAAGAGTGGTCTTAGTATCATATTGAAGGTGTAATTCTCGAACGGTTTTCTACAGTGCAGTAGTTAACCGCACAGTTGTAGCTGGGCTTGTTTTATCCTGGAGGCGGCGTGGTTGATAGTCTGCCTTGCACAATTTTGGGCAGTGCCACGAAACGTCTTAAAGATAGCGACATGGTCGTGACTCAACCTAGTAACAACTTCGGTAGATATTCTTTTTCAAAATAGAATTTGGAAATCCAAATACAACAGTTTGAAAATTCAAATACAACATATTCATTTTGCCTAAGCAGCCTTTTGAAATACTAGTACTTGCTTTGAACTAAAAAAATTAACAATCAGCTCCAATAGACATATGGATTCAAAGAAAATGAAAGAAAAAAAAGGATAAAGCACCATATATTCCAAAATAGTTCCAACCACCCTTGATTCCAAAGGTGACTTTATATTGTTTTGGTTCTCCATGTACACTATTATTTGTTTAAGAAATAATTTATTAACGATATTTGCCATATTTGCATTCTTGCTTTCTCCATTTCAATTTCTAACTTTTCTTGGCCTCAGATTTGAATATAATTTTTTTCTTCTCATATATATGTTTAATGTTTCCTTCACTGAAAGTAATCATATCTCATATATTTTGTGTGAAGATGCAATTTTTATGGATTAATTATAACCATTTTCTTCCTATGAACTTGGTGAATATTTATTTTATCAGAGTCCCTATTGAAGAATACTCAAGGGCTTCAACAATTTTGGAAGAGCTAGAGAAGCTTGGTTGCACCATTTTGTTTGAAGTGGATGCCAATACCTTATGGAATGACCCAGTGTTGCTAGATTTTCCTCATGATGAATATTTCGACCGCATAGTCTTCAATTTTCCCAACGCTGGATCTCGTTTTCCCGACACTAATCCACGCCAAATTGGGTTAGATTTTTTACATAATTATCTATATACTTCAACAATTCAACATGTATTGATACATTTCTTTTTAAAAAAACATGTATTGATACATTTGATCATTAAACTAATAACGAAATATTTTTTAAACTATTTCCAATCATTTAAAGAATAATTATAATTAAATATTTAGTAAAAGTGTCATTGAAATAATGTTTTGTCTTTTTCTTACTCATAAAGTCGATATCGCATAGTTTTTAGGATAAAATGTAAAATATTTGATGTGAAAAACGATGTCAAGAACAAAGTATAAACTGTTTCTCCGGTGATTAAGAAACACAAGGGTAAGGGAAAGGAATGAAAAACAAGAAGAACAACAAGGATTGGTTATAACTGCTATTCTTTACTTTCTCTTTGAAACAAGATTACAAGTGTTACAAGAATAACAAATAACCCTCTCACCCTAAATTAGGATTTGCTGTATGCAATGATGAGAGACTAGTATGCTATTTATAATAAACCTAACATACTAACTAATGGGCTTTTTTCACAATTACCCATTACAAGCTAACTTAGGGTACAAGCTAACTTAAACAATTGGACATAACAAACAGGCCCAATTCGATATGCTAACAAACCTAGCAATATCGACTAATGCATGTTAGAACAACTTCGACTACAACACGCACTACTTTGACAGCAGCATGCGAACAATCTTCGACCTCATGCTTATTCCCTGTCGAACCAGAAGCTACCCTAGAGTTCGTTCCAATATCTCACAAATCTCCACCTTGGAACAAACTCTAATATCAGTGAACCAGCTAGCTTTCTTCATGCAGCTTTACCAACTGCATACAGTGGAAAAACTTGCAACTTGGCAATGTCTTGGTGATCATATCAGCAGCATTGTGATCTGTCGAAACCTTCAGCACTTGGACTTCTCCACGCTCGATTACTCCTCTGACGAAATGCAGCCTCACATCAATGTGCTTCGTTCGCTCATGATAGGCTGAATTCTTCGACAGATGTATTGCACTTTGACTATCACATTTAACAGTGATAATTCGACCTTGAAGTTTCAGCTCCTTAGCAAAACCTTCAAGCCACAATGCTTCTTTCACAGCTTCAGTGAGGGCAATATACTCTGCTTCAGTAGTTGACAATGCTACAACCTTCTGAAGTGTTGCTTTCCAACTAATTGCCGTGCCAAACATAGTGAAAACATATCCAGAAATAGATTTTCTGGAATCCATACAACCTGCATAATCAGAGTCAACATATCCTTCGATTACTGCTTTACTATCTTCACCCAAGGCTCCACCATAAATCAGGACTCTGTTCAGAGACCCATTTATGTACCTTAGAATCCACTTCAATGCTTGCCAGTGAGCCTTTCCAGGATTCGACATGTACCTGCTTACAAGACTTACTGCATATGCTATGTCAGGTCTAGTACAAACCATAGAATACATCAAAGAACCTACTATATTAGCATATGGAATGCTATTCATATAAGCTCTTTCGTCATCAGTACTGGGACACTGATCTATACTCAGCTTGAATTGAGGGTTTGTCGGAGTCACAACAGGCTTTGAATTCGACATACCAAACTTGTAGAGAATCTTCCGTAGGTATGCCTCTTGAGATAAGCATAATTTCGACTGTTTTCTATCTCTTCGGATGTCAATCCCAAGAATCCTGGATGCAGCTCCCAGATCCTTCATGTCGAATTCCTTATTGAGTTCAGCCTTCACCCTCATTACATCTTCGACATTGTTGCTTGCTATGAGAATATCATCCACATAAAGCAACAAAATAACAAATGAATTACCAGGTCGAAATCTGAAGTAAACACAGTGGTCGAACTGACTTCTAATGAAACTTATCCGTGCCATGAACTTGTCGAACCTCCTATTCCACTGTCGAGGAGATTGTTTCAGTCCATATAAAGATCTCTTCAGTTTGCACACATAATCTTCCTTCCCCTTTTCGACATACCCTTCAGGTTGCCTCATCAGGATTGTTTCATCTAGATCACCATACAAGAACGCAGTCTTTACATCCATTTGTTCCAGTTCAAGGTCGAACTGTGCCACCATGGCAAGCAACATTCGAATGGATCTGTGCTTCACAACAGGAGAAAACACATCATTGAAATCGACACCTTCTTTCTGAGTGAAACCCCTAGCGACCAACCTTGCCTTGTATCTTTTCGACGCCACTCCTTCAATTCCTTCCTTAACTTTGAAAATCCATTTACAGCTGACTAACCTTGCTCCAACAGGTTTCTCGATCAGTTCCCAACTGTTATTATCATGAAGAGATTTCATCTCATCATCCATGGCCTTTAGCCATTCAGTCTTATTTCGACTCCTCAGAACTTCCTTATAGTCTCTAGGTTCTTCATCTAGAACCTCACTTGCAGAGATTAAGGCATAAGCTATAAGATCTGCATATCCAAGTCTCTGAGGTGGCTTGATGACTCTTCTCTGCCTATCTCTTGCCAACAAGTAGTCATCGACAGTTTCCTCAACTTCCTCAGTATCTACTTCTTCTTCGACTTCATCTGGGATACGCAATTCAGCATCAACATGCTCCACCTCAACAGGAATCTCTCCCTGTTCCAGCTCTTCGTCAGAAATTTCTGCACTTCGATCAACATCATCAGTTTTCTTGAAAGCCATTTCAGCTTCATTGAAAACTACATCTCGACTGGTGATACACCTCCTGTGACCTGGCTCTAGGCACCATAGCCTATAAGCTTTGACTCCTTCAGGGTATCCCATGAACATGCATTTTAGAGCTCTAGGTTCGACCTTGTCTTGCCTAATGTGAGCATAGGCTACGCAGCCAAATACTCTCAGTTTGTCGAGATTTGGTGGATGTCCCGACCAAACTTCTTCAGGTGTCTTCATATCTAACGCAGTCGACGGACATCTATTTATCAGATATGCCGCTGTCGAAACAGCCTCAGCCCAAAACACCTTCTTTAACCCAGCACTGGTCAACATGCATCTAACTCTTTCCAAAATAGTTTGATTAAACCTTTCAGCCAAACCGTTTTGTTGTGGAGTACCTGCAGTAGTTCTGTGCCTTGCAATACCAGAGGCAGCACAAAAACTGTCGAACGCCTCATTGCAAAATTCAAGGCCATTGTCGGTTTTCAACCTCTTAACCTTCCTGCCAGTTTGATTTTCGACCAGAGTCTTCCAACTTTTGAAATTCTCAAAAGTTTCATCCTTAGTCTTCTGGATGAATACCCATAACTTTCTGGAATAATCATCAACTATGGATAAAAAATACCTTGCTCCTAAATGTGATGGACACCTTGCAGGCCCCCAAAGATCAGCATGGATGTAATCAAGGGATCCATGTGTTCTTTGTTTACCTTTGTTGAACTTCACTCTACAAGATTTTCCAAGTACACAGGGTTCACAAAACTTCAGCTTTTCGACTTTGTCTCCACCAAGCAGATTTTGTTTCCCTAGTTCGACCAGACCCCTTTCACTGACATGGCCCAATCTCATGTGCCAAATTTCTGTCTTCGACAAAGGTTTCGTGGATGCAACATTTGTCGAACCACTTACAACTTCAGCCTCAAGGGTATACAAGCCTTGTTTCTTCACGCCTCTCAAGACTTCCTTCGACCCCTTCATGACTCTAAGGATACTTTTCTCTCCTTGGAAAACATATCCTTTCTTGTCGAATTCACCAAGAGAAATCAAATTCCTCTTCAAATCAGGTACATACCTAACTTCAGTCAATAACCTTATTGACTCATCATGGAGCTTGAATCTCACAGATCCAACACCAGCAATCTTGCAAGCTTTGTTGTTTCCCAGCAATACAGATCCACCATCTTGCTCACATAGTTCCTCGAACACGTCTTTGTTTGGAGTCATGTGCCAAGTGCAACCTGAATCCATAATCCACTCCTTCGTTGAGTCGCTGCTTGAAACCACAAGAACATCAGATGAGTCGAAATCATCTTGTGCAATGGCTACGTTGCCATTATCCTTACCTCCATGATCCTTCAGGCGTTCAGGGCACACCTTTCTTGTGTGACCCTCCTTCTTACAATGATAGCATCGAATACCAGATGCCTCGCCACTGTAAGACTTCTGCTGACTTTTACCTTTCTTCTTGTCGAACTTACCATCCTTTCGCAAGAATTTTCCCTTGACGGCCAAACCTTCACCAACCGTCGAAGGTTTATGCTCCTTTCGTTCGTTCAAGTCCTTCGAATACAAGGCTGATTGAACTTCTTCAAAGGTCAGGGACTCCCTTCCATACAAGAGAGTTTCTTTGAAGTGAGCATGTGTTCTGGGCAAAGCGCACAACAGCAACAGCGCTTGATCTTCATCATCGATCTTCACATCAATATTTTCAAGATCAAGAATCAGCTTGTTGAACATATCCAACTGCTCAGCCAACACTTTGTCTTCACTCATCTTGAATGAATACAAAGCCTGCTTCAGGTAGAGTCGATTTACCACCGATTTGGTCATGTACAAACTTTCAAGTTTCACCCATAACCCTGATGTCGTCGTCTCCTTTGATACCTGTCGTAGAACCTTATCACCAAGGCTCAGCAAGATTGCGCTGTGGGCTTTCTCTATCATGGCCGTCTTCTCCTTCTCCGTTAACGCAACATCCATGGCTGCGACTCCCTTCAACGCTTCTAAACAACCCTGCTGAACCAGTAGGGCTTTCATCTTCAAGCGCCACAGACCAAAATCGTTCACTCCGGTGAACTTTTCAATCTCATACTTTGTTGAAGGCATCTTCTCCACGCTCACCGCACCAATTTGATGTGAAAAACGATGTCAAGAACAAAGTATAAACTGTTTCTCCGGTGATTAAGAAACACAAGGGTAAGGGAAAGGAATGAAAAACAAGAAGAACAACAAGGATTGGTTATAACTGCTATTCTTTACTTTCTCTTTGAAACAAGATTACAAGTGTTACAAGAATAAAAAATAACCCTCTCACCCTAAATTAGGATTTGCTGTATGCAATGATGAGAGACTAGTATGCTATTTATAATAAACCTAACATACTAACTAATGGGCTTTTTTCACAATTACCCATTACAAGCTAACTTAGGGTACAAGCTAACTTAAACAATTGGACATAACAAACAGGCCCAATTCGATATGCTAACAAACCTAGCAATATCGACTAATGCATGTTAGAACAACTTCGACTACAACACGCACTACTTTGACAGCAGCATGCGAACAATCTTCGACCTCATGCTTATTCCCTGTCGAACCAGAAGCTACCCTAGAGTTCGTTCCAATATCTCACAATATTAATATAATGCTTATAAATAATGAAATTATATTTTTCCTATTGAAATAATCTTTAAAGATAAAGAAGTCAAGATGGTTATTTGATGCATAAAAGTTATTGTTAATTTATTAGTTTAGAGAACAAATCTACCAAAACCATTCAATTTATGAATAGTTTAGAAGCTCCCAATAGTTTTTAAGCATATAATTTTATAACCTCCCATTTTATAATTGAAAAGAGATACGCCCTCTGGTTTTTATACTGAGTATACGAAATTTACTGTTGATTTTTTTTTTCAAAATATAAAAATGTAGTTTCACATTTTAAAGTGTAGTTATTGTTCAAGTGACTTTTATATTTTTTTATATTTACTAGAAATGTAATAATCCTATGCATCATACATTAGTGGTTTTGGGAAAATATTTGGACCAAAGGAAGTACTAGTATGTTTTTGACCTAAATTTTTTTGGAACATATATCATAAATTTAATTGAGTTTATAGTTTTTTTTTTTTACATTATCCTTGACATACAATATCATCAAATAACAACAAACCACGTGTTCCTTCCTGAAAAAAAGCACATGTTTGTACGTGTGACTTTTGAAGTATATTACTTAAGTCCAAATTAATTAGGTGATTGGTGCATATTAGTTTTTTTTTGTTGGTCAAGGGTTGGTGCATATTAGTTACTATGGTAGTAATTAACAAATGGCCGGTGCAAAGTATTTATATATGCATGCTTCCCCAGGAATTGTTGAAAGGGTTTTTTATGAGTGGAAAAATTATGCTGATTCGATATGGTGAATGACAACTTTTGTAAATGGGAAGTAGAGAAGGTGGCAAATGAAGAAGGTTTGAAGTTGTCTGAGAAAGTACCTTTTGAAATAAGAGATTATCCACGTTATATCAATAAGACTGGATTCGGTAATAACTGGGACCAAACTTTTCCTCTTGGTGATTGCAGCACCTTCAAGTTCATTCCAACGTTTGATTTTTATTCTTTTGCTGAATCTATTCTGAAACCAAACCCAACATGCATAATTTTGTGATCAGCTACACTGACGGATACAATGTTTTTAGTGGTCCAGTGAATTTCCATTTAAATTTCGTTTTGATTCTTAATGTTGTATTGGGATGTTTTAATGTTTTGCATAATCTGAGACTATCTTTTGAATTCAATAAAAATGTGAAATCGGAATTGGTTTACTAAATAACATATTTTGATAAGCTAATTTGGTTAGCTTATAACTTAAAATTTATTGCGTATCATTTTTAAAAAAGTTATAACTAATATTTAAAAATATGTTGATAAGCTAATTTAGTAAACTAATATTTAAAAGTGAGCCAATCTCACTCATAAAGTGTCAAGTTATAAACTAATAAAAATAAGTCATAAACTTGTTAATAAAAAATGCTATGAAACAAATATTTTTTTATCATATGAACATACAAGTTATAAGCTCAAAATTAGGTATTGGAGACAGAGCCTTCATCATTTTTCAGTTTAAAATATAACAAAAATCATATAGCACAAAATCTTATTCGGTCCGTGATTATGAGATTCCTATACATCTTCAAAAATATGTTGTTTAATAAATTTTAATGGAATGGGGTATGGAAAAAAGTTTACTTAATTTTGTTCACCATTGAAGCTAAACTAGACGAGTTTATACGTGGGTCCGTTAAATAAGCTACTATGTTTGTTATACACATAAAAAAACAATTTGTTGTTGTGGAAGTGATTTCAGTTTAACTCAAATAAAAAAGTCAATAAATTTTCTTTCAAAAAAAAGTATAAATTTGTATATAATATATGTTGGGCACGAGTTATATCCTTTCCATTTTACAAAATAAATGATTTTATTTAAAGAGAAATAGATACAAAAATAGTTAGTATGTTCTATTATGAAGGAGATTTATCACCATTAATTACTTTATATATTTTTGTGTATTTATCTCTTAAAATAAAAAAATTGTGATGATTCTAGATAAAGATGATAACCCGTTTGACGCGCGTGGTCTTTGGTCATCCTATCTTTAAAAGAACATTTGAGCAAGATACTGAAGTGAAAATAGAAACATAGAACGACTTCAAGTAAAGAGACATTTACTTAAATGTTTCTTTGTTTCTATTTCACTTAAAAATAAATATTAGAAAATATGTAATAAAAGTTTTGAAAATTCATTTTCCTTTTAAAATTATATTTAATATTTTTGAGAATTATGAAAAGTGTCAAAATATTGTTGAGAAATGTATTCTCTAGTTAGTTTTCATCATTAGAAAAATGAAAATGTTTTTAAAAATCAGATGGATCCTATATTTTTATGCAGTAGCAAATCCTTTATCTTTTCATAGGTTCTCACCTAATGAGTTAATATTTGAGGTAATGTCAACACTAAATATACTTACCACTTCTAGTAGAAATTTGAGCTCTAGTTTATCACATTTTGAGAGACTAACCTCTTTTGTTAGCAACAAAGTGATTAGACATATTTTTTAGAAGACAATGAATGACCTATTTGTAAAAAATACGTTTGAAAATAAATGACAATTTTAATTTTTCATATATATATATATATATATATATATATATATATATATATATATATGATAATAAGGAACACATAATATTTGCTAAAGATACATATATGATAGAATCTCTTTTGTGATTAATTCATTCTACTCCTGTCTTACTGTCCGCAATTTAGACAAAAGAATGTTTTACAGAATCATTCTTTTTTGGGGGAATGAGATTGAGAGTATAGTTTTTCTTTTAAAATAAAAACCAGAATTTTCGAAAGAAAATAAAAAACAGAAATAAAACCAATCTGACATGTATGTTATATCACCATATTCCTTTCGTACACGTCATCCATATGATATTGACTTTGGACATAAGCAGCTGACTTAGTTTGTTTATTTGATATAATTGATAATATGACCATGTCAACCGTGTTGAATCCATAAAAAGTGGATCACCAAGTTAGCATATACGTTTGCTGTGCAAGTTAATTATTGAATTTAATAATAAACTATACCGCCACTAGTGACAGATATACATGCTATCCATTATATATATATATGCATGGGATCATGGTTAACTCTTCTTCAAGATCAAGAAGATTCTTGTAGACTTAATTCAGTTAGCTAATCTATTTCATTTGGTGGAGATTATGAAGGTAAGCCAAATTGCTTCATTGAATTTCGTTTTTCTTTCTTTTTCTCTCAAAAACTCGACTTTCCTACAGTTCCAGAACTATATTTTCTCATTAATTTGATCAACGTATTTATATACATGCATATATATGGTTTATTGCTTAATTATGATGCATTTTTAATTTACTTATAAATGGTGCAGCAAAAGATCGTGATTGAGTTGCCCCTCCACTGTGCAAAATGCAAGAAGAAAATATTGGCCATATGCACCATTGCTGATGGTACGTGTTGATCATATAAAAGTGAAATGTTTTTTATTGAAAAAAAATTATGTATCATTTAAAAATACATAAAAATATATATAACCAATATTACATTGGTCCAAGTAGAACTAAACTCAAATTGCTTAAACAAGGTCTCAGGTTCAAACCTTGTGAATGAAAAAATGTGGTTAAGAGGGAAGACTCCACTAAAGGTCAGTCAGGTTACTTGATGAAGATAAGTCATCCTTGAGAAATCGGAGATACTCAACAACAATAACTTAATAACATGAATACAAAAAAGATGTCATAATACATATTTCTTTTTTCAATTAAAATGTTTCACTACTGTATTTTTAACTTCAATATTAGGAACTAGTGTAATATTGTTACTAGGGTTAATTAACTAATCGTTTGTGAATCATATAGGTGTTACAACGGTTACTTTGGAAAGGGAAGGAAAAGATAGAGTGGTGATTAAAGGAGAAGATGTTGATGCAGCAAGGGTGACTGAACGTTTGAGGGAGAAAGTGACCAGGCATGCTAGACTTGTTAGTGTGACCAATGATGAATAACTACTATATATAATGTTGCTTGAAATATATGTGTTCAATATTCGTATGTAGAAATGTGATTGTTTATTTGTGAAAATTATGCTATACACAGAAATGTATTCATCAATTGTTTGTGTCATTTTGATTTGTAGTAATTTTTCATTTTATATATGTCATGTAAGGAGTGTGTTTCTTTTAATTGGTATAAAATAGTATTTTGATTTTATTTTATAGAAATGCATAATGAACTTATTGTCAATTTTATAATGAAACATAGACTTATATTGTTTGAACCATTCCCACTTCAATCAAAACACCCCCTTACTACACAAGTGAAAATGGAGGGGGCATCCAAATGTACATACAACTACAACAACCAAATCTTTTTTACTATATACTCCTTCCTTAAATATAAATAGCTCTTGCATATTATATTTTGCTAAGAAAAATTAATAGGGTAGTTAATGTGTCCATAATATGTATGAATGTGCCCATTTATATGTGTATATAGTTAGTTTTAACTTCATGGAAAATGCAAACTTAAGGAACCAAATATAGTAAAAAAAAATAGTGTAGTCAACCTCTTTAAAGTGTAAAAAAAAATGCTATTTTCAATTTTTTTTTTTCTTAACAAGTGCTATGGAAACACTAGTTAACATACCCTGACTTTTTGTATTCCAAGATACTTAATGGTTATTAATTAGAGGTTTATATGAAGAAAATAAAAAGAACATGTGTTTAGTAAATTAATTTTTTTTTTGAGAGAAAAAATATGGTTTATATTTAGGTTCAATTTTTTTTTTTCAAATCAGCGTTTATATTTAACGCCAAAAGGAGTATCTATCTGTCATAAGGCACCATAATAAGTTTTTTTTTTTGACAAGGCCATTACGTCTTATAATGCATTAAATAAATAAAAACAAATATTTCACACTTAGGCCTTTCTAGCTTTCTTAAGAGTTTCCTCATCCAAACGTTCATGTTTCTTCTTTCTTTGGATGATAGATACTATAGTAAATATGATATCTTTATTAGGATTTCTGTTTGGACAGAACCCTCTATTTGTCTTGGAAAGGTTCTGCATTTTATTTTTATAACTCATTGGTTCTCTCTTCTTCTTTTTGGGGAAGAACATTGGTTCTCAATTTGTACACGTATCTCAAGTTTTCCAACTAATACAAAAATGGCACAAAAGCTTGCCAATTAGAAAGAAATGGTAAAAAAAAATTGAGGAAAATAACTTAATAATTACTATGAGAATTTTCCTGATCCACTACATATTCATTAGAAATGTCTTCATGTGGTCTCTTTGGAAATGTGTATCCATCATACTCTGCATCATCCTCAGATTCCTCACCACTGTTCCATTTTCTTTTCACAATTTTTGGGAACATTCGTGTTACTTCTTTCGCTTCCAACATTTCGTCGCCACTATGTAGTCTTTCAAACCGAACAGCACTCACCTTTCTCGCATTTCCTGCTAGTATCTGCATGAAAGACAGAAGCTCTCGATTCAGTTTTGTTACTTCACACAGATTCGGAAAAAGAAAAAAAATTATTCGAAAACTTATAAATAATAAACTACCATAAGGGACAATATCATCGATAGCAACAAAGTGATTACCTCAAGTTTAAAAATATGTTTCTTCTCTTTCTGTTCCTGGTGGTCACCATTGGTGTCATCGTCATCATCTTCATCATCCCTTTCAAGAACTAACTTGATGCTTTCTCCTGTCCTCGGAATGTATCCAAAGGCTTCACATACAAAGCCCGATACCGTCTCATATTGGTGACCCTGAAATAATAAAGTAACTACCGTATTAATAGGCCTGCAAATCTTAAACATACTTGATAATCTTGTCAAAATATAGGGTAGGCTGCAATGGTTCTGAGGGAAACTTCAAAATCAAATTAATCATTGATCTACAAATAACAATAAATTGTGATACTGGCATTTTTTTCATTTAAAAGGAAAACCTGATTGGGTGCTGTAATAAAGAAAAATCACACTAATTCCAGGGAACTAATAGAAGAATGTTAGCCAAGATTTCAAGCACTGATATAAGAAGACTAATATGTATGCATGTACGGAAAATGAAATAAAAAAGTAGTGAACCTCTGGCATCTTGATATTCAAATCTTCTGAGAGTTGATCAATGGATGTGTTAGCATCCACGTCAAACACACCTTCAGCTCGCATTACTATGTAGCCGGTTTTCTTTTGTATTTCCTCCTGTAATAGCAACAAAAGAATGTTCTAATGAAAATTTGGCACGTAAAAGCAGAAAATAGTTGTAGTCACCAAAAATCAGATGCAAATATACATAAAAAAATAAATTTCATTTAAATTTGCTGATTTTTTATTAATCAAATGCAAATATACAGAACTATTGTTGGGGAGGAAAAGTGACAGTAGTGTATGTAAATTTGAAAATGTAAAGATTAAGTAGAAGCATTTATACTGAGATTTACCTTGGAGTCATTTTCATCGAATATTTCACCAACAATTTCCTCAACGACATCTTCAAGAGTTACAAGCTGTTATATGGAAAAATACTCAAGACATCAAGACTCATTGATTCAAAAACTATTATCTTGTCAAAATTGTTAGACCTCATTGGCAGATCACAGAATGGACTTCAGATGAATCAGAGAGTTTAGTTGCAATCGAATAAACTGTGTCAGAAGAAGTTAAACATGCCCCATTTAGCAATTAAAAAAGGATTTACTAAATGCAACAAGCATGTGGAAGGATGCCACATAAAATCATTGGCAAAATGAATTCAATCATCACAGATTCAAAACTTATAGGACAACAGAAAGAGGAGAACAGAAGGTAAATATCAAGATTTAGTAAATCAGAATTGCCTTGGAATCAGAAAGTAGAGAAAAAACTATTTTAACTTATATTATTAAATTAAAGTACGGGGAAAGGAGCATACTAATACCTAAACATGCATCTACAATAATTTAAGCAAATATTTGTACAGGATAATTTATGAATATTCTTGAAATTGTTTCTGATGAGTGGTATGATTTCAATGTTGATTCTGTTAGCTTTTATTTAAAATTAACATAAAAAAGAGGTTGAAAGAAACATACACCCATAGTGATAGCATGTTCTAATTGATATCTTTAATATGCATCTTTTTTTTTCCTACAGTTATACTTTGCACAGTTTATACATCTTAAGCGAATCACAAATTCCATATATTCATATTTATGTCAAACAAACTGATCTGAGTTTGGTTGAATTCTAGTATGGCAAGCACATACCCCAACAGTTCCACCATACTCATTAAGAACGACAGCCATGTGAACCTTCCTGATTCGAAATTCTCTAAGAAGATTCCAAACAGACATTGAATCTGCAAAGGCAATAATAAGAATTTATTCATCCAATATTATGCACCATGTTAAACAGATATCGATGCGGCCATAGCCCAAACAATTCAACCAGTTAAACAATTCAATTTCGATCTGTTAAGATATAGTCAAGTTACCAGGTACAAAATATGCAGGCTTGTGAGCCAAATCTCCAACTGTGGTACTTTCTAGAGTTTCGCCCTTCAAAATTAAACATAATATAATTCTGCAAACTATGAGATTGGATTAATAGGTAAAGAACTTATAACCTGTAACCAATAATAGTAGTAAAATCTCCCAACCTTTTGGACATAATCCAGCAGATCCATCGCATATGCTATACCCATTATATTATCAACACGTTGCTCAAAAACAGGAACCCTAGGAAACATGTCATGATACAGTTAGCACACTGGGAAAAAAATATCACTGAATTTAAACTGGGAAACATTTAAATACCTTGAGTATTGATGTGTAACCCACAAGTGATGAAAATCTACAAGGCTTGAACTTGCATCAATTGCAACAACATCAACAAGAGGCGTCATAACTTCTCTGACATGTGTGTCTTTTATCTCCAACACATTTTCGATCATATCCTATAAAATATATTCAAGACACTTATCAGAAAAAGAAAGAAAAAAAAAAAAGAAAACAGATTAAACACTATAAAATAATCAAACGGCTTTTGTAAGTGGTGTAAAGAATAACACTGAACATACGTCATTACTAAAACAAAGAGCACATTTTCACATTAAATTTCAGGGTGCATTTTTAAAAAACTATAGTGTAGAAACAATTTTTTAGAACGGAACATATTTATAAAATTTTATTTTCTCTAGAGAAGAGAAAGGACTGAACATTTTGAAAAGAAATATAAAGTGATATTATTAGAATTAAACCCAATATTAATTACCTGTTCTTCCTCTTCTATTGCTCCACTTAATTCTGCACCCCTTAGCATCAGTTTTAGCTCCTCTTCAGTTACATATGGCTCACTAAAATAAAATATATTGCCTTTAGTGTTGAATTCAATAAAAATAAATGAATGAGAATAACCCAAGATCATTGCTTCAACAAATGGATGCAACTTCCCAGATAAGTATTATCAACATATTCAAACAACAACAAAAGCCTTTATTCACTAGGTGGGGTTGGCAATATGGCTCAAATGACACCATAACAATATGTAATGAATCATGTTAATGAGACGGTTTAAATCCGCGTCTCTATTAGTTTTCTTTAGTTTACCTCTACGGCCTAGCATCAGACTATCCAACATCTGGCCTACCCTCTTAATCGCTGATTTTAAAAGTCTTATATCCATATGCTAAACCACCTAAGACAAGAGACTGCAACCTTTTCTACAGAGGAATTTACCCCAATTTTATCTCGAATGATTTCATTTCTAATACTACTGGTCTTTTGAAATCACTTATCCAAAGTGTTGTCAATTGGGGATTGTGAAAAATTGTGGTTTGTTAAAATTCCGCTACACGTCATAGCTAAAGTGCCGCTATTTGACAACATTTTGTACTAAATAGTGTATCACGCCACAATATTGATTTTATTCAAATTTTGCTGAGCTATAGCGCCACTAATCTATAACCGCTAGTTGACCAAACTGCTTATCCATTGCAGTATTGTAATCTCTGTACTGAACTTACTCTTTCTATAGGCTACCTATTGCTCAAGTTTCAGTCCCATACAATATCGTAGGTCTTATAGATGGTACAGTAAAGCTTCCAGTTTAGCTTGAGTGGCCTTTTTCCTATCACAGATTCAACCTGAAGTCTTTCTCCAATTTTCACCTCTAATTGTGTGCCTCCTGAAGAGCTTGCATTCCAAATACCCTATTTTGCTTTTGTTTAAGCAAAGCCATGTGCTTCCAATGTTTGCTCCGTATCAACATAGAGTAAACATCTTAAAAATATCAGACCATCTATAATAGCAAAAGGTTGTGTATCCACTCTTTATGCTATGAGCTTAACACAAGAAAGTGGCCATGCTTACTCTTTATAACCAAGCATGGTTGTCAAAATCAGGATCCCACTAAAGATCATTGGGGTATAGAAAAAGCGTAGATCGTAGGATCGTAACAAAGATCGTAAGATCCCACCAAATAGAAACAATATACTAATTTTTTTATTTTTTATTTTTGGTGGATAACAATATACTATTTTGACTATTATAATAAAAAAAATATTATTTTTACTATTATAATAAAAAAGAAACAATATACTATTTTTACTATTATAATAAAGATATATATTCTATTAGTCCAATATATTATTTTTACAATTTTTTATTGTGTTATTTTATTTTTATCTTCTTAAGTCTTAAGAGCCCCCTTTCAAACAAAAAATAGGTCTTAAGAAGCCCATGTTCAAAAAAGAATAAGCCCAGCCAACATTTGATGGGAATTTACAATTGGCCCAACTGCCCAGAACGGGTTGAAACAGTGTGGTAAGTATCGGGTTAAAAACAAATCAGGTCTGGCCATCCGGGTCAAACGTCTTTTCTGATGCGGAACAGAGCGCCGCTTTCACGATCTTACGCTCTTCCTCTGCGCGCCACACGCTCTGCCGTCTTCTCTGATCTTCGAACCACTCCAACTCGGCGGAGGCTTGGTGATGTGCGAGATCGTACGATCTCGAGATCTAGATCACGATCCTGACAACCATGTAACCAAGGATAAAAAATACATAAAGAAACAAAGTTCGCTTCCTTGTGCCATATGATTTGACCAAATTACAAACCCAAAAACTGTTACCAACCATCTAACAGCTACCACATATAAAACCCTCACAATCAATAAAGTAACTTCATTTCCCCATTTAATCTCTCATACATTTAAACAAAAACAAACTTAGAAAATGCAGAGTTATCATGGTGCATGGGTGAAAAAAAAATGCATCCCTTTAATGAAGGGGCTAAGATTTACATCACAAATAAGAATCAGATTTCACGATAGACACGCTAATAAATAAAAACAAAAAACAACTGTACAAGAGAATATTAATGGCTGGCTATTTTTTCAGCATACCTACTTCCTTTTAAGCCAAGCAGTTTAAGCATCCCCATTGAAAGAAAGGTAACAATTCTTCCTGCAGGATACAGTACCAGAGAAAGCCATGCCACTGGCCTGACCTAGAGGGATTAAAATTTATATTTGTCACTAAACAACGTTGAAGAAGAAATGCCATGGTGTGCAAAACAAACAAAAATGCTTAATCAGCACATTTCTGTTTCCAAATATCAAAAAGTAGAAGGCAATAAATTTACAGCTTACCACAAACCGAGCCACCTCTGTGGCATTATGAACCGCGATGCTTTTTGGAGTGATTTCAGTGAGAAGCAGAATGGCAACCTAGTTTGATTACAGAGAGGAGAGAAATCATTATTATTATGAGAAAAAATTCTATGAACTACGTATCAACATGGACACGTATATTATACTCCCTCCGTTCCTTTTTAATTGTCACTTTTGAAGAAATTTTTTGTTCCTTTTTAACTGTCACTTTCAAAGTTCAATGCAACTTTAAATATTGTTTTACCAATATTATCCTTAGTTATTTATTACGGAGAGAGAAATATATGAGATGATATATTAAATGAATAAGGTTATTATAGTAAAAATATAAATTATTGTATCAAAAGTAGTGACATTTATAGTTTGTCTTGGTTTGTGTAAAATGTCAAAATGTGACAATTAAAAAGGAACGGAGGTAGTACTTACAAGAGGTGAGAAGAAACACAAAGTTATGAAATTAAAATACACGTAGTTCATTATCGGAAACAACAACTAAACAGATGCTGAAGCATCCATGAGAATTAAGAAGATAAACAGACTCAGTTTATAGCCCAACGAATTTGTAGCTTCAATCAATCAAACCAAGCTTCAGATGAGTGTATTAACAATGATATTTTTGGAGAAAAATAAAGATATTATAAGAGGTTTTGGACAAAAAGTCTATGGGTCAAAAAGAAACTGTCGGGGTAAGGTTTTGTGATCAATCTGATACAACCATTCTGTTTGAAAAGATAATTTATACCAAGTACTACGAAAAAAACTAAATAAAATTTAAAATAGGATACTTAACTTTATGAAAATCCTACATCCTATAATGGTGCCTAAATTGCTGACATGTGGATAGCTTTTAAATGTATAAATTCAAATAACATATCATATCACCGCCCCCTTTGTCTATTCACTAAAAGATTAGCCCGGGCACCTTTTTTCACAAATTGGTCATAAAGCTAGCAAGCTTTATATGTCAAATTCTGGTTGCCATCACATCAGGAGTTTGCAAGTTTAACGGGCAGCATGTTGATATACTGAAATATTCAAGGTTTGAAATGAATAACAATCAAGTAGCCTAGTGAATCAGAGTTTATGTTTTGATGACCTGTTATTAATATCCAAGCAAGAACAAGAAAACATACCGTCATCACTCCTGTTGCTGCGCTGACACCAGCTTCGCCGAATGCTGCAGTTGCAGCTTCTGTGACCAGAGCAGTTGCTGCAATATTCACCACACTGCATACAACTTATTGACATGAACAACTACTCTAATCAAGCCGAAAAAATGATATTCTTCAATTAAAAGACAAATTAAAGAAGAATACGTTGTGCCAATAAGTATGGTTGTGAGGAACCGAGTAACATCACTTCGGAGTAGTCTGAAGACGCCATTTTCAGACTCCTTTTCTGCCAACTCACGAACCTAAAACATTGTCATCAACAGTAATCAGACATCAAATATTTAAAATTATAGTCAACCATATTAATCATAGGAAGTTACATATCTAATGTACGGAAATGCATGCATATCTAAGGAAACAAACAAAATTCTCAGAGGAAAAGGAACTATAGTATAGCAACTGATGCTTCAAATCAGTTGCATTTAATTTCCTTGCCAACAAATAGGTGAGTTGCTAAAAGCTTAACTGTTAGAGGCACTATTTTAGCAATTTGTGACTCTACAGTCGCACCAATATTACAATCAAATCATGATGTTTTGTTAGATTTTATGTTTAACTAGTATTCACCTTCAGTGGCGACATGATCCAAGTTACTAAAGCAAGACAATGGCACAAACATATGTATATAAGGCAAAATATACACCTTCAGATGCTTCAATCAGTTGCATTTAATTTCCTTGCCAACAAATAGGTGAGTTGCTAAAAGCTTAACTGTTAGAGGCACTATTTTAGCAATTTGTGACTCTACAGTCACACCAATATTACAATCAAATCATGATGTTTTGTTAGATTTTATGTTTAACTAGTATTCACCTTCAGTGGCGACATGATCCAAGTTACTAAAGCAAGACAATGGCACAAACATATGTATATAGGGAAAAATATGTCAGATATTGTTCTACTAAAAATATTGCTAGACTTAATATCTCAATAACATTCAAATTCTAATCTTAGATTATGTCATTAAACTAATTTACATATTACTTAGTCATTATCATAATTTTTTTTTCCCTGATTTACCCATTTGTTTAGGATTGAGTGTTACATCCCTATATATAGGAATTGATTTTTAGTCTATTGTATCAAATCAGTATCAAGTTAATTATCAAGTTAGTATCCAGTTATTATTATCTACAATATTCAAAATTCTTATTATTTCTCTTCAGTCTTCTCTTTTAATTAAAACCCACCACTTCAACAAAACCAAAAAAATTGGTGTCTCAAACAGTTAGATAGCAGATGAGTTTCTGGTCACTATATCTCATCTAAAATACAAACTTCATTACTCCAACGATGAGAAACTTTCAACAGTCAGCAATAAAATAAATTTCACTGTCAAAAATGTTACCATATCATCATGAATAATGTTCCTATTACCACAAAACTCGCCTCCAAAACTCAACCCAACCCCGGCAACAATCCTTTTACAAACTACACTATATTCAGTACACCTATATTGAACAATGCCATACATATAAAAATAGTCACTCACTCATCAAAGGAAAAAATAAGCATGATACCTTCCAAGGCCAAAGTGTGGTAATCGAAGTCTCTGCCAGAGAGAAAAAAGCAGAAAGACCCAAAAGCAAAGCCAATAACAATCCTTGTTCCTTAAACAAACGAAGAACTTGCAACACCGTTGGCCAAGTACTCTTAAGCAAAAGTATACTCTTTCCAATAACACCATATCCAGCATTCACTACATCTTCAGCAGCCAAAACTCTTGGACATCCAAACAACAATACCCCACAAACAGTTGCAGCCAAAATGATTCCTCTCTTGACCAAAACTTCATTTATAAACTTCAAATTAGCATCAGAAACATCGGGTTTCGCTCGTAAACAATCACTACCAATACACTTCGTCTTCAAGCTAGCTCCACCAACTAACTTCAAATTTTTTCCATAACTTGAAAGACGAAAGCTTTTACAAGTGAAAGGACTAACACAATTTGAGACAATAGGAAAAGGGTATCTACCATTTGTACCCAAAACCTTCATTGGCATTCTCTTTGTACGACTCTCATGCACAGGGTAAAACAATTTCGAACCCGAATTGAAAACTCGATGACCCAGAACCCATGATTCGAGTGTCATTGCTAAAACTAAATCATAACACACCACAAGCTAAAAATCAAATTTTTATGCAAAAGAAGAAGCTTTGGAAAAACCGAACTTGGAATATTTTGCTGAATTTTAATGAAATTGGTTATGTAATGCAACTGAGGAAGGTGAAAAACAATGAAGAAAGTGTATATACAAGAAAAAAATTGTGAAATTTTTGGTTAATTGGAAGGGAAAATTGAAATTGGGAAATTAGGGTTTGAGAAGGAAGAGAATGGGGAATTGAGCGTGTAAAGGCGCAGAGGAGAGTTGGACTTGGACTGACCACCCCCCTTGCTTTGGTTGTCAGATGCTCTGTTTGATACAAACAAAGCATACTTTTTTTATACAAAACTTAGCTAAAATTTTTTAGATACTTTTCGTATAGTTCTTAATTAAAAATATAATTATGAATTTAAGAAAATCATGGTGAATTTAGTTAAGAACCGTACGAAAAACACCTAAACAATTGTATCTAAGTTTTTTTCTTTTTTAAGTGGACTAATGACCGAAACTCACACATTTTAAATGTGGAAATGTAGGGTGTCAGAGGTTCGAATTCTGACTCTTACATATATTATGCATTGTCCCTACCGACTGAACTAAGCTGATAGGGACTAAAGAATAAACTTCTACTAATCTCCTTAACTATATGAATAAGAATAAAAGGTACACTAAAAAACCATAAATGTCCCTACATGCTCTATTTGATAAAAAAAATAACTAACAACTGATAAATTAGTTTATATCAGATGAATTTATAGTGGATAGTTGATAAACTAACTTATAGTAAATAAGATGATCGATTACATTTGTTTCATTTTTGGTAAGACCAGCAGTTAAACTAATTTTCTATTAATTTTTTTTGAAGGAAAACTAGCTTTCTATTAATATCTACTATTATTTACTACTAATCTACTACTTATATTAAAATGATCACCAAAATTCTTTTATTAACTTCGGTTAAACTCATAATCTTCCTTATTTTGTAAGTTTAATGGTCAATTACAACTAAATTATTATTAGTTATAATAACTAAATGAAGAATTTATGCATTAAACATTTTTTTGGAGCAATTATGCACTAAACATTGATAACAATTTTTTGTCAAAAAATTGATAACAATTTTTGTTTGTATTTTATAAATTTAAAATAAAAAATGGATTCCACATTTTCATTTAAAAAAACTACAATGAGAATCTAAGCAAAAAAATCGATAAATTTTTTATATGTTTTAAATTTAAAAAGAAAATTAAAAACAACAATTCTACAATCTCCGTGAAAAAAACTGCCGTGAGAATCTAATTTGTTAAAATTGATGACAATTTTTGTATTTTTTAAAACATATATATAAAAACCCAAATCTACTACTAATATAATAAACCTAATATCCACCATATTTTCCTATTATGTCATCGGTTAATCTTTTAATCTCACTAATTTGAAGGATTTAATCTCACCATAATTTCCTAATATGTCATTGATTAATCTCACTAATGTTTATAGGTTAAAAATATCACAAATTAATAAAAAATATTACACTAATGTTGATATTTTAAAAATAATAACAAGTTTTCAAAATTTTATCATATCGACTTTCTCATATCGGTACATAAAAATTTTGGTCTGAAGACATAAACACATAAAATCCGCAACGGACGCGGTGCAAATATTTAACGGTGTTTTGCATATAAAATAAAAATATATATTTAATAGAAATATTATATTGATGTTGATATTTTTCTACCAAAAAATGTTGATAATTTGAAAATAGTCACGAGTTTTCAAAAATTTATCATATTAATTTTGTTTACAATTGTTATTGTTTTACAAGTTTATCCTTTAAAAAGGAGAATTTGTTAACGTTTACATTGAGTATTTATTACATATTGTAGAAAGAAATATGTAACATAAATATGAATATATTTGTAAGGAAATAATTAATGTACTTTGCAATTTAAAAGGAGTCTTTATAAAACGGAACAAAGAAAAAATTCAAAAGGGTTGTATATTTAAAAACAAAGGTAGTACTCATTTGATCATAACTACAAGAGAACTTTTGGACTTTCTTTTTATCTCTTTACAAGAAAATGTTACCAATTTTAATGTATGTTTAGTGGCTTTTGTCTTTTTGTTTCTTCTGTAAAATAACATTAAAATATAACATATTTTCTAAAGAAAAATGGCAGATTCTTTAACTGTAGAATTACAATTTATCTCACTGAATATTCTCATTTTTAACACATACAAACATACATACATGCTACTTGTAACAAAAAAGAATATACATACATGCTATTTTCTTTGCATTATTGTGATGTGTTTTCAGGCAATATCAATTTCCAGAACCAATGCTTCCTCCACATAAATGTCATCTCTTCAATGGGGATACCTTTGGTTTCAGGCAAGAACAGATAAACAAATATGGACATTAGGGTAATCCAACCAGCAAAAAAGAGAAAGATCCCAAACTTGAATGAGCAGAGAAGAGCAAGAAATGCCTGAGCAATTATGAAAGTGAAAAAAAGGTTTACAGATACTGTGATACTTTGCCCTGCTGAACGGATTTCTAATGGAAATATCTCACTTGGTACTGTCCAACCAAGTGGACCCCATGACCATCCAAATGCTACAACAAATAGGCAAACCACAACTACAACCAATATTGAATAGCCTTTGGACAGTTCCTGGTTATCCCCAAATTTTACCCCAAGAATTATTGCAACTATAACCTGCTCATGTGAAAAATGAAGCAAAATAAGTTGCCCTAAAATTTTTGTTCAGTTTCAAGCATTACTGCATTAGACTACTTTATGTATGAACATAATTTTTGGTTATAACTACATAAAGGGTAGGATAATAAGTGTTTGTCCCAACTTAATGGCGTGGATCTTTAAAACATGATTAGAATTTGTTTGAGGCGGACTTTTTCATACCTGACATGTGATCATTTGTATTCCACCACTGATAAGAAGAACTCTCCTACCCAGCTTATCAACTGTTGCAATGGAAATAAATGTTGAGCAAGCAAGAACGCCACCCGTCAAAGCCGAGGAGTAGAGTGAAGCGTCTCCCCCAAAGCCCATGCTTTGAAACAACACTGGAGCATAGAAGAGAATTGCATTTATGCCAGTTAAGATTTGTGAAGTTGGCATGACAATTGCCATCACCAACTCTGGCCTATACCTTCTTTTGAGTATGTTACGAAATGGGTGCTTTATTGAGTTCGCCAATTCACTTGCTTCAACCATATCTTCAAACTCTGCATCAACATCGCTAGTTCCTCTAATTTTCTCTAGGAGCTTTCTTCCTCTTTCTTTTGATCCTCGCTCTATTAAGCTGTTTGGAGTATCGGGAAGAAATATCCCTCCTATCGTCATCAAAAGAGCCGGTATTGCAGCCAAGCCTAAGGACAACCTCCATCCCCAAGGTTTAATCCTTTGTGTTCCAAAATTCACCATATTGGCGATGAAAATCCCAAAAGTTGTTGCCACTTGAAACATCATGTTCAATCCTCCTCGCAGGTGGGTCGGTGCCATCTCTGACAAATAAAGTGGAATTGCCTTCAAAAAAAGCATGAGGGGGAATAACTCAAATAATTTGTCAACTTTTCTAGTATAACTCAATTTATCTTCCAACTGAAACATAGATTGTTTCGATCACATTATTATCTATCATTTCCCATAACTTTTATGAACTAATATTAACATTTACACTATAATTATTAACAATTAACACCCTTCAAACTATTTGATACTTGTTTGGCTAATCTAGAGACAGGTTTTAAGTAGGAAAAAAAGATAGTTTCGTTCTTTCAAAGGAAAAATTTACCAGTATTCTAAACCAATAAAGGAAAAAAAAAAATTATCTGCTAACTATTGACCATCAATTCATCATAGGTAGAAAGGGTGATACTTGACACAATAGCCCAACACTTTTAAGGATTGATCGTATATAGATTAGAGTAATTTGTTATTACCTGATTTCCAAATCCAATGCCAATGCCGAGCATAATACGGCCGAAGATCAGCATTGTGAGGTTAACAGCTGAAGCATTTAGAGCTGATCCAATTAGAAAGCTGATACCACCACCGATGATACTTGCCCGACGTCCATACTTCCTTGTAATGGTAGATGCAAACAGGGATGCAACTAAACCAGCAATGTATAGAGAAGAGGTAAATGCCGCAAGGCCCTGGTTATCATATTTGCAGTAATTGTTTTCATGTGCATGTTGTTTTTGCCTGTATACTGCAGGGAAGAATTCTTTAAGGAAGTCATCCATGGAAGTCACCCCGCCTGTTAACCATATAACATGCATCAGGAAAAAAAACCTGAACACAAAAAAAGTCTAACAAATAATGAAATGGATGTAGGGTTCATCAACATCTCGACCAGCTAACATTAAGACTAAAAGTTATTGAAATAAGGAAACAAATCAATAAGACATTCTAAGATAACCAAATTATATCTTTAATATTTGGACCGTCAATCTCGCCATTTAGGGCTCGAAGCCCTAAAGTAGGGCTGGGCGCCCTCCAGAAGGACATGAAGCCCACCTGAAGATCTCTCATAGCCTTAGGTGTCCCTGCTAAAGGCACCCCCTAAAAGAGATCTTAGGATCCTCTAGGGCGCTCTAGCCATGGCTTTGGTCCCAAACGAATTGGGCTCAAAACCATGACCAGTTAAGCCCAATTTAGGCTATAAATAGTAACATTGGGATCATTCCCAAGACATGACCTAAACAGATCCTAAAAACCCTAGTTTCTAGATTGTACTCTTAGCCAGTACAATATTTTTATTACTAAATTAATTAGGAAACATAGTTTTCGTTGTAAAATGACTCAAAATTGATTTTTTGGAATTGAGAAGAATCGTGACACGATTTTGAGGCAGAATGGAAGGGTGATCCTGGAAGCCAAATCATGACACGATTTTGGGATAAGGTTTGTTGTATCTTGGGTCGTATGTTACGATCGTGACACGATTTGTGATAATTGTGGCACGATTTTGACAGTTACAGGGCACTATTTAAGCATTCTTTGTTGAATTTTGGGTGGAGCTTCAAGAGAGAGAAACTTGGGAAATCAAAGGTGACAACTTTAGGGTTTAGGGTCTTTGATTAAAGTTATCTTGAGAGGTTCTCTTAGGTTGGAAAACATTGTTAACACCTTGGGTGAGTGAAAACCATTGAGTGTATTGTTCATTTGTAAGATTGGGAAAAAATGTAGAAATTAGAGTTTGTTCTTTGTGAGCTTGTTGAAGCTAATTTCTTGTAACCATTTTGTATTTCTTTGTAAGAACTCATTGATAGTGGATTGAAGAGATCAATCTCTCCCCTAGAGTAGGTCAAATTGGACCGAACTGGGTAAACATTTTTTGGTGTGTTTGTTTCTCTTCTCTCTTCATCTTTTGCTTGTGGTTTTGTGCTTCACACTTGATTCCTAGATTAAATCTAGGTTTTTATTGTTGTTGTTGCTTGTGTTTACTTTGTTATTGGTTACTACTTTTCTTTGCTCCACACAACATAGTTTTATTGGTGTGAGATTTGAGTCCGAATTCACAACAGTTTCCCTTCCTTAGTTCATGACAATATGATTCTCAAGCTTACTGTACAACTAATTAAAGAAATTTGGGGTTGCATGTAGAATTTCTACAATTACATGCATTTTCCTCCTGATAGAGTACACTTTTATGTGATAGTATGTTTTCTTAACTATTTGAAGGAATCCATAACCCGATCGTGATGGATGATTCACTTGGGGAATACACTCTTCTCTTCTCGCAAAATCCAAATTTAAATTACATATGAAAAATTGATTTATTAGATCAACAAGCATTTAAAAATAGATAATGTAAAGATAATAAATATGGAAAATAATCTCTATCAATAAGTGTAAGAGAATAATGAATATCAACTATTCAAACAAAGTTTGTGTAAGGTCTAGTTGTTATTGAATAATTGACATATTAAAGTGGATGAGTCTTAGATCTGAAATGAGAACTTGCAGATCACTCTTTTGTTAATGAATCCATCATGATATACAACATTTGGGTTTTGAGGTTTAACTGGGGAACCAAATTTTTGCCTTATATTTTAATTTTTGGGTGTAAATCGGCTATCATCGCATGCAACTACAAATACTAATCCCTAAAGCCTAGTAGAACCAAAATGGCCAATGAATATCTCCCTCAAGAGTGTCAACGCTGTTTCATTATCAATTTGTTGCAGGTAGAAATACAATCACATCCCATGTCGCCAATAATTGACAATAGAGTGGGCTTGTTATTGCCCAATTCTTGACCCTTAAGTGGATGGGACTGCATTTCCATCTGTAGCAAACTGATAATAAAACAATGGTAAATTTCTTGAGGGAGAGATTTATTGTCATTTTGTTTATACACGGCTCTAAGGATTAGTATGTGTAGTTACGAGTAGATAATAGACGGTTTACACCAAAAAATTGAAATATGAGGTAAAAATTTGTTGTTTACCATTGCAGCTAGGATTTTTAGACTTTTAGAAGACAAAGCCATATAGTTTTAAATTTTCATGTTTGAGAATATAATTAAGAATGATAATTTCTAGAATATCAACAAATTGAGTTTAAAAATTCATTAAAAAAACACATAAAGATCAACATATATGCAATTTCATATCGCTTGTGGGATATTAAACTCATGAAAGATTAATAAGAAAAATATAATGAAATGAAATAGCCTGAAAAACATTGAAAACAAAAAACTACAAAAACTCATGATTCAAACAACGAATTATGCAAGAACCTGAAATTCCAACATCATAACCAAAAAGTGATCCTCCTGTAGCAGCAACAATGCATGCAATGATAACGTAAGGAGTGACCCTCCCTTTATAAAGCTCTGCCCTTTCGTTGTCCACAGCACCTGTTATAAAAGACCCACCAGCCATATTCTTGATTCTCCTTCCTCAGAGAGATTCATTCAAAACAAAAATGCTTTGTTTTTTCTATCTTCAAGAATGAAAATATCATTCCTATATACTTCTCATAATTATAATTTATATCAAGTCAAAACATGAAAGATGCAAATACGATTTTGTAAAATGTTTAACTTGTTAAATTATGATTACACAACTTTGTATTTAACATTCTTTCTTTAAAAACAAAAAACTTTGTATTTAACATTTAATGTTTGGATTTATCTTCTCTCGTGTCGTCAATATAATTTAATTTATAAGAATTGACTAGGAATATTTTTTGGCCATATCATTTGTCATCATCAAATTCCCACCTACCATATTTTACAATGAAAGGTATAAAGATGATTATTTTTTTGACAAATATAAAGATGATTTTGAAAAATGTTTATCTTGTGAAATTGTGATACGGAACTTTTTAGTTAACGTTTGGCTTTATTATCTGCCCTCGTGGCTTTCATTTGAGAGAATTTAATTTACTATATTTTATCCTAGTATTACTCAAGAATTAACTAGGAACATGTACATTTGTTAAAGGCTTAAAGCACATTTTTCGTGCCGTTAACCGGTTATTTCTTTTAGTACATGGTTGATGCTTCGTGAGAGTCTAAATCCAAAAATATGATCACCATAAAATAAATCCAAAAATACACCAAAATAATAACCATGAAAGTGACATTGAGTTAGATTATGATTCATGCGTTGCTAATTTTGTATGTGGTTTATTTGTTCGGTTAATATCAATCTGTGTTTGGTTGGTATACATGAATGGAAGACTCAGTCTTGTAGTTTCTTTTTCCTCTTCACTTATTATTTATTTATTTTTGAGAGGAATGATATTATTAAATTTGTATATGTATTAGTCCTATAAATAATTTTAGTTTTACACATATATCCGGTCATATATCTTAATGAATACGAATATTTATTTTTAGAGATATTTTAGAATTTAATATAACAATTTTTTGAAAAAGAAAAAAAATTGAGGGGAAGTGAAAATTATATTGATAACCGCGCCGCTCTCAAAGCATTAGACGTAGAGATGTCAAAAATGGACCGGGTTAATGGGCCGGCCCATTAGTCCACATTTTAGGGCCGGACCGGACCTCAAAAAACTAGCCCAAAATGCACTCGGGCTTTTTTGGCCCTAGCCCATTTGGCCCATATAAAAATGGGTCAGGCCGGGCTGGCCCATCGGACTTTGGGCCGGCCCATTATCTATATTTCCATTTGATTTTTGTTTAAAAACACTATATTTTTTGAAAAAATTATCAACTAATTTAAAATTTATTAATAAAAATGAATGAATTTAGCTCAAAGTTTTAAAATTCTAAAGTTTATAAATTATTAATTTGATTCAATTGAAGGAATAATCTAGAATTTAATTAATATTCAATGTTAATGTAAAAATTATTTACAATTCTATATCCATCCAATCATGTTTTAGCAAAAAGATAATTGTGAGTAACTAATATATAAAAAAGAGTGAATAAATTAAAAAAAGAAAACTAAAACGGGTTGGGCCGGTCTGGCCCATGGCCTACGCAGGCCGGGCCGGACTAGAATATGTGGTCCAATTATAAATGGGCTGGGCCGGATTGGCCCATTTATACACTCGGGCCTCTCGGGCCGGTCCGGACTAGCCTATTTGACATCTCTAATTAGACGTGCTAAGAAAAATAGTTATGATACATCAAAAAGTCTCAACCAATAAAACAAAGTATCCAAATAGAACTCAAAACTAAATCACCCCAAACTACACAAGAGATCAAAATGAAAGTACACCCACCATCATAATCAAGATAACATCAAAAAACAAATATTGCATTCCAACATCAATTTTTTTATCTATAATTTATTCGATTTTTTAATTATTAAAAACACATGTTTTAAATAATTTAGTCTAAATTTTAGTAAAAGCATTTGTTGATACTCCTTTGATTTTTTTGTTAGGAACTCACCCTTCCCTTTGATGACTCATATTTTATTTGTTGATAATATATTTTACACATATAGTACTACATTTTATTTGTTCATCAACGCAATGGCCTAGTCACAGAAGGAAATTGTGAGGCAATTTTTGCATAGAATAAGAGATATGGGCTAATCTATAATGCTATGAAGAGGCAGTATAATAATGTTTGAAATAAAATTACAAGAAAACATAGAGAGATGTAGAGAGACCTAGGTATGTGCTTGTAAAACATACAAATCTCTCGTCTCTTAGTTGTACCAATCACTTTATGGTTAGAATTTTGCAAGATTGAACACTTTTTAGTTTGGAATTTTATATGACAATCTAAGGACTGAACCAATTTTGTTACTCAAATAAGATTAACATAAGGTATGAAATAGAGTTTGGAATTTTAAGAATGTCTGAAACTGTGGCATTTGTTTTCCATTTGGTAGGTTCACACTAAAAGGTTGTATGTATTGATGGCTAGAAAGTTATCAATATCCTCGCACATACCATGTAAGAAGATGGTCTTAAAAACTAAAGCACATGATATGGTCTTAAAATTATTAGTATACAAGATTTTAACCTTTACTCATTTCAGAGTTGTGGCCATTAGAACTACAAACCATTGAAGTAAATATACAAGAGTTTAAGATGATTTACTGTTTTAAATGTGAAACCTGATATTTCAAAATGAAAAAAAAAAGAAAACAGAATAAAAAAACTCAAAATAAACTGAACATTCTTTGGCATATACAAGCTTGAACAAGTCCAGTTTATGGATTTTGATGCTAATTCTCCGTCTTTTCTTATGAAGAATAATTTGTCATTTTCCATTCCAAATGGTAAGACAACTCAACACTGAAAAGTTTGGTCCATGATTCTTTTACACGAAATTCACCCAAAATTGATATGTTAAAGGTAGTCGTCATATGTGCATGATATGTGATCAAGGTGTCTCCACGAATATCCTTCATCAACACTATCATCAATATCCGAGGGTATGTGTGTAGTAAAGAACGCCTCATTGCTCATGTCGAATGACACAAAATATGATTCAGATTTAGAATTTTCAATGTGCAACCAATGACACAGCAGACACCTTTAGTAATCTCATAAGATGCCGACATAATGACATTAAGTTTTCTCCAAGAGTTACATCTTAAGCTATATATCTCCCATATATCTCTCATTGTCTCATAACCTCCTTTTTTATACGACGATGTGATTTTAAACTTTACATGACGAATTATCTTATAGTTATGTGTGACACGGTCATAGCCAACTCTGAAGATTACACGATGTGATTTTAAACATTATATGAAGAATTATCTTATCGTCATCTATGACACGATCATAGCCGATCATAGCCAAATCCATGAAGATTACTAATTGTGCAGTAACTAACCAAAATGGTTTAGACTCAGGTGGGGTTTAGCATGGGAAAGGCTAGTTTTTCCCCACCATGGAAAAACTTTTTTTAACCATTAGATTAATGAGAAACACGATTTTTATCATGGACTGTCTACACCATATTTTTTTCCTTTCTCTTTTACACTCTTATATTTTTGTTTAGATCTGGAATTTTTTTCTTTTCTTTATTCGGAAACAATTGGTCGGATTTTCTCGCTCGCGCGGCCCGCGTGCGCGCGCGCCTGTATTATAAGAGTGACTTAGAGGTTGAATTTTTTTCACGATTTTTTGCAGGCATGTTTAGGACATAAAAACAACATCGCCCACAAAAACGAGAATTTTCCGACAAGGGACGGATTAAATATGAATTTTTTACACGCCAAAAATTTAAGAACGCGAAACAACAAAACATGCACCTAGAAAACGAATTTTAAGCTGATTTTTTGCAGATCCTCTATATGTATTTTTATAGAGGTGTGTGCAAAAAACCAGCTCAAAATTCGTTTTCTAGGTGCATGTTTTGTTGTTTCGCGTTCTTGATTTTTTGGCGCGTAAAAAATTCATATTGAATCCGTCTCTAGCCGGAAAATTCTCGTTTTTTGTGGGCGATGTTGTTTTTATGTTCTAAACATGCCTGCAAAAAATCGTGAAAAAATTCAACTTCTAAGTCTCCTTATAATACGGGCGCGCGTGCGCCCGCGCGCGTGAGCGAGAAAATCCGACCAATTGTTTCCGGATCAAGAAAAGAAAAAAATTTCAGATCTAAACAAAAATATAAGAGTGTAAAAGAGAAAGAAAAAAATATGGTGTAGGCAGTCCATAATAAAAATCGTGTTTCTCATTAATCTAATGGTTAGAAAAAGTTTTTCCATGGTGAGGAAAAACTAGCCTTTCCCAGGCTAAATCCCACCTTAGACTCAAGTTTGAAGTTACCACTAAGATGACCACACACACAAATAAAGTCATTAATACTACCTGAATTGAAAATGTCAAAGTGGTAGAGAGCTTCCTCTTCGAATGGATTTGGAAAATATAATCCGACTCTCCTCAAAAAGAGAATACAACTCACTAGCGTATGTATTGAGAAATGATATTTGAACAACTATTTTTAAATAATTCTTGTGACAACTCTCTCATATTCTTATTATATTTTTATTCTCTCTTTGTTTTTCTCTCTATTGTTATTGTCCAATAAATAGAAAAAAAAACGTTTTTTTTAAGGAAGAGAGAAAAAATGTTGTCACTAAAATTATTTAAAATTGTTTTTTTTTGACAAGAAATTATTTAAAATTGGTTGTCCAAATATCATTCTTCTTAGTTTAATATATATATTTTTAATACTTTTCAATTTACCTTAGTAAAAGAAAAATTCACAGCCACCATAGCAAGCATGAGTATCTCCTCGCCGCCTGAAACTTAAACACTGACTTACTGACTGACTATGCGTATGGAATCCCTCTCCGTCCGTTCGTGATTCATCTCCGGCAGTCCCTGCACGACCGCCATTTTCTACTTCTGCTTTGTTTTCATCTCTCAAACAAAAGTAAGATTTTTTCATATTTTCATAGATCTCATTTAAATCTATATAATGCTCTTATTAGATTTTCAACAAGACCCTGTTGTTTGATTGATAATTGATTCTAAGCTTTGGTGCCACTTACGTTGTTCCAATCCGACAACAACCTTTGAAGCTGTTTCATTCACACAAATCCCATGATGTCAATGTCACTCAGAAGAAGATCAACCTTGTATTTCCGAAACCTCACCACAGAAACAACAACCAAACAAGATCCTAAAGATCACAACTTTACTCAAACCCTCAATGAAATCTGCACCATAACCCGAACTAAACCACGTTGGGAAAATACCCTTCTTTCACAATACCCGTCTTTCAATTTCTCAAACCCGAAATTCTTTCTTAGTTATCTCAAACATCAGAACAACACCTTCCTCTCCCTTCGTTTCCTTCACTGGCTCACTTCACATTGCGGTTTCAAACCGGATCAATCTTCATGTAATGCTCTTTTTGATGCTCTTGTTGATGCTGGTGCTGTTAAAGCTGCTAAATCGTTGCTGGGTTATCCTGATTTTGTTCCAAAGAATGATTCTTTGGAGGGTTATGCTAGGTTGCTTGGGGAAAATGGGATGGTTGAGGAAGTGTTTGATGTGTTTGTTAGTTTGAAAAAGGTTGGATTTTTACCGTCTGTGTCGAGTTTTAATGTGTGTTTATTGGCTTGTTTGAAAGTTGGAAGGACTGATTTGGTTTGGAAATTGTATGAACATATGATTGAATCTGGGGTTGGGGTTAGTATTGATGTTGAAACTGTTGGGTGTTTGATTAAGGCGTTTTGTGCGGAAAATAAAGTTTTTAATGGGTATGAGCTTCTTAGACAGGTTTTGGAGAAGGGCCTGTGTGTTGATAATACTGTTTTTAACGCGCTTATAACTGGTTTTTGTAAGCAGAAACAATATGATAGAGTTTCTGAGATTCTTCATATTATGATTGCTATGAAATGTAATCCGAGTATCTATACTTATCAAGAGATTATTAATGGACTTTTGAAGAGGAAGAAGAATGATGAGGCTTTTAGGGTTTTTAATGATCTTAAGGATAGAGGGTATTTTCCAGATAGGGTTATGTATACAACGGTTATCAAAGGTTTTTGTGATATGGGGTTGCTTGCTGAGGCCAGGAAGTTGTGGTTTGAGATGATTCAAAAAGGACTTGTGCCGAATGAGTACACATATAATGTAATGATATACGGTTATTGTAAGGTTCGTGATTTTGTAGAGGCAAGGAAGCACTATGATGATATGTGTGGTAGAGGTTATGCGGAAAATGTGGTTAGCTACAGCACAATGATTTCGGGTCTGTGTTTGCATGGAAAGACTGATGAAGCACTGAGCTTGTTTCATGAAATGTCACGAAAGGGCATTGCTCGTGATTTGATCAGTTACAACTCTCTGATTAAAGGCCTTTGCCAGGAAGGCGAGCTAGTTAAAGCTACAAATTTGTTCAACGAACTTCTTATGCAGGGTTTAGAGCCATCTGTTTCTTCTTTTACTCCTCTCATAAAACGCCTTTGCGAAGTTGGAGACACTGAGGGAGCAATGAGATTGTTGAAAGATATGCATGATAGGCATTTGGAACCAATTGCTACTACACATGATTATATGATAATTGGGTTAAGTAAAAAAGGAGATTTTGCACAAGGTATGGAATGGTTGCTAAAGATGCTGAGTTGGAAGCTGAAACCCAATATGCAGACTTTTGAGCACCTGATTGACTGTCTAAACCGAGAAAATAGGTTAGATGATATTTTGATTGTTTTAGATTTAATGTTTAGAGAAGGGTATAGACTCGAAAAAAGCAGAATTTGTTCTCTGGTCAGGAAATTTAGCAAAAAAAATTTTCTTTTTCCTCCTTTGTGTTTGGAGGAGCTCGTATAAAGAAATTGATATAACTGATCATGTTGTTTTATCTTCCGTGTACCATTAAATGATGATGTTTTTTTTTTTGGAAAACATGAAGCTATAGCCATCTTGATGTTTCCCTTTGTAAATTTTCAAGTTGTAATATGTTGTCTTTCGAAATAAATTACCTCTCAATTTCGTCATGATTATTGAGAATATTTTGTGAGGATTTCTAAATTCACGGTCCTTTTTTTTGTAGTAAACTTTGTAGGCATATTAATTTCAATGAAACTTCCACTCTCGTACGAAGAACATTGGAAATTGGTAGCTGCCTTCTCAAATACAGAAATTATGCCTTTATTTATGCTATGTTTTTGCAATGTGAATTGTGCTTCAGATGATATGGGTGTGATAGAGTTGAACTAATTATCCATACATGAATAAACTCAACTTTCAGTTGAGTGTGACTTGATACGAGCGATGCTTGACTGTAGAACTTCATAGAATTGATGTTGTGCGGTGAGAAAGAACTAGTGGCTTTTACTTCAGAACAAACTATGCATTTACTTGTTTCAAACCCGTCAAGGTTTTGAGTTTAATTAACTTAGATAGGTGTAAAACTCGATTATATATTACATAGGTTGTTGCAAAACTTTGTTTGAAAGTTTATTTGCATTCTATTGGAACCACAAATATTAAATATGCATTTGGTTGTGATTCTATGTTTTATCTGTGTATTGGAAACACAGATATTAAACAAGTTTGTTGGAACCACAGAATACATATTTAGTACAATGAACAAGTTAGCACCATTGTATTTGGATCTTTGCACCTTGCAGATCTTGATCAGAAGCTAGTTTACTTCTTCCAATCCTCTATTTGAACTTTGATGTTCCTGGCTGATGAACAACATCATTTAATTATTGCAAAGATGTTTATCCTCTTCAGTTTGTTGTTCTCTGAACAATAATGAATGGAAACCAAGTAAAAGTTGGTTTTATTTTGATGGTATAACTGTTTGGTGGTACAATAATTGGTAAACTAAATACCGTGATCATTATTTGTCAGATGACTCTTTTTTATTTAGATAAGAATCTTTTCTTTCACATTTTTTTTATTAAGAATTTTTTTTTTAGTTGGCTTTCTCTAGTTTGGCATTAATTGCTCTCATCTTCAATGTTGCTGTTGAAGGATGGAAAGCAGATTCACCATGCCTTATGTTTCTTGCTTTATTGAAATTTGGTTTGATGTGCATGTGTTATCCTACATTACAATTTAGCTTGCAGCATACAATTTACTCTTTACCTGCTTGTAAACTTGGCCAAACCAAAGATCAACAGTTGCAGCTGATACTCCTCTTCTTACTGATGTGAGGTAAACTTTATTGTCATTGGACCTTTGTTTGTATCATATATTAACTAAATATGATAGCTCTCATGCCTGAAGACGCGTAGTTGGTGCTTGGTTTTCTTTTCCCCTCAGCTGTGTGTACAAATATTATCTTATTATATATATTTTTTGAACAAATTATCTTATTATATATATAATCTTTGTAACTTGTAAGTGATATAAAATTGCTTAAACTACCTTCTATTTCTACTTTTGTATTTGTTACATATAGTGGTTTAAATTTTATGACAATGTTTTACTTTCCTTATTAAATTGTTGTAACGTGACTTAAAGGTCACGGGTTCAACTTCTGGAAACAGTCTCTTGTGTAAAAAAACAGGGTAAGGCTGCGTACAATGCACCAATTGGTGGGACCTCTTCCTGGACCCTGCGTATGCGGGAGCTTTAGTGCCCCAGGCTGCCCTTTATAAAATTGTTCTTCTCTTAGAGACTACTTTGATGGAAAGAAAAAGAAGTGAGATTGGAGCAGGGAAGTTTAAGGCATTAGTTTAAACCAGTTTGTATTATGATGATAGTCCATGTATCTTTCGTTGTTCACAAAGTAACTATGTCCTATAATGTAACTCAATCCTAACATTCCTCTGCATTCTGTTTGGTTGACACAGACAGCCTCAAGATTATCACATTACAGCTTTTAATTATGCAGATTAATCCACAAATTTAGATCTTTGTCAAAAAACTTGTGGGATGTACTGAATTTGAACTAATTGTTGTTCCGCGATACACTTTTTAGTACAAAATTTTGTGAAATAGCGGCTCTAGCGCTGCTATAGCACTGTTGCCCAGCGAAATTGGAACAAACTGCTATTTTCTGCGATCCGCATTTGACAACACTGATGCATATTGTAAGAACCACTATTTCACATCTCGGCCTTAAATGGAACATTTACATTGTCTATTATTTATTTTACAACACTGATGGACTCTTTATGTACATAATCATTAGCCTAGCCGCCCATAACTGTTACAGACTATTTATGGTTTACATGTATTCCACGAGGACTTTTTTTACCTCGCTATATGAAAATGAGTGGTTGTAAGAATTGTTTTAAAACCACCACTTGTTGCATGTAAACTGTGTATACAAGTTTCATAATTCTTTTCAATTCAAAACTGCAATAATAAATTTTCCAGAAGGTGGTGATCAAATAATTGTTGTTTACTTATAATATTTATGTTATTTTCTGTGGCAGGGAGTCTCCTGTGATCTGTTAGATGGACTGTAGTATGTAACTGTCACGAGCTTTGAACCCATCTGTGATATGTACCATCATAATACTAACTTGGAACTACAAATCAGACATAGAAAATGGCACTTGTTATTCTTTTACTAAGTGCAAAGGAGGCATGTGGCATGCTATTTGACAGGAAGCTTTTACAACGATTCAGGTGGCTGGATGGAATCCTTCGCGATGGACTTAGAGACTGGCATCCGATTGTGGGCATCTTTCGATTGACAGCCTCCGAAATGAGTTCGAGCTGCTCCTTCCGCAGCACCTTGCTTATGGCTTGGCCAATTGACACTGTCTTCGATCGAGTGCTCTTATTTCACAACGCGGAGGTTCGATAATCTATGATAGGATATCATAGGCTAAGGAAGAATGAAAGGAAGTCCATTACTGAGAGAAGTGGTGATCTCGTCTTGCCAATGAATTATACATGTCAAGGCAGACAATAATAAGAGAGCACAAACTATCAGCTGCAAATCTGCAATTTCAAGGCAGGGGCCAATTGTATCTTCGGCTCTATCTTTCCAAAACCTTCATGTCGTCTACTATTTTGGAAGCAGCTCCTGCTTGTTTACATTGTATATTTATTAGTAAGACAAGAAAAGGATGCCTAAAAGGAAAAACCTGTGGCCTATGTCAGTGCACAATTTAAGAGCAAAGAGTCGTGACAAAATGACAATATGTATTTCAAACACTCTCCGAGGACTGTTAGTATGTTCTTCCAACCTCATATCTCTGATATGCAAGGAACTGAATCAGTGATCATGGACAGCTTCACGATGGTTCGGTTGTGGAGGAGAATATACGCGGTGTAGCCGTTGACTTTCGATTAGAACCGCGAGAAGAACGAACGCACGATGAGTTTTGTTTCTGACAACGAATGGGCGTGCAATCATGTTTCCTTCTCTTCTATTTTCTTTGTGTAATTGTGTGTTGGGAATCTCTTCATCTAGTTTCTGAGTTTATACATCCTAGAAATATTGATTATTAGACTAGGGTCTCTTACTCATAAAATGCCTTTATATGTTTAGAGTGTCAAAAAATTACCCCAGTCTTTTACCTGCTGTATGCTTACCATTCAACAAAGCTTTTGATTTGTAGTTCTGAGGAAACAAATTATAAAAGCTGCACTACAAGGTGCTTCAATAAATGCTCAAATATTTCTTTTGTTGCTCATCATGATGGAAACAATGAATGGTTTTATGATGTGCATTTAATCTTTATTTGTTGCTCGAATATGCCTTTTGTGATGGAATGTTTTTGTTACCGTTTAGTAAAAACAATTTTTATATGTTTGCTTGTGAATGCTCCATTACTAGGGGAAATCATGGCTATTGACATGATAAATTTTGTCATGTAAGATGAATTCAAGCTGTCTTTTAGTGATGGAGATCTATCCCAGACTGAGTTTTGCAGCATCAAGGCATTAGCTAAGGACATCTCTAAATTTAATGTGTGCCCGTTGGGAAGGGAAGGATCAAGCATGAAAGGTAGATGGATAAAGTGGTATTGATGTGGCACTGTCTTAAATCCTTGAATCGGATTAATAGTGGTATGATGCTTGGTGCTTGTGTATTTGTAGCTGTAGGTGTTACGTTTCTATTTTGATCCTCTGCTGGTATGGGTTAACTGTTAAGGAGTGAGGAAATTAAGGAAAATCAATTTTTCATATCATAAATCACAACCATAGAAGCATAACCATTGCATTATAGAATCAAATACCTAATCATCCTTGTGCCGCATCAAATCAAATACATTATAACAATAGCCCCTAAAACATAAAAAAGAACAACCTTAAAAACACAATCTGGTAAAACATAGCATGCACTGAGTGCTCTAACAGCCTAAACTGACCAATATTAAACCAACCAAACTATCTAGGTTCTCATAATAACATAACAATTGATACTCACATGAATGACAAGGAAAATAGTAAAGATCAGAATATAAGGAACTGCAGCATCCAAGTCCAAGGCAACTTGGATGAACATATGATGGTATAAAGCAATCATGGAGAAGAAATACCCAAAGACAGATCCAACAACACAAAGTAGCATGCCAAGACGTAAGAGGCGGTTGATCTGGTTTATCATGTGTTTGAGGTAGAGGGAGAAGATGGTGGTGGAAAGGAAAAAAGTCAGGGATAACATTGTGAATGTCGCAATGTTTTCATTCGTTGTGCTGTGATCTGATGATGATGATGTAGATGATAAGTAGGAATTTAAAATATTGCTTCTAAACTTGATGGAGGCCGTTGCCATTGAAAACATGGTGTTGATATACACCATCCCCTCTAAGACAGCTCTTTGCTCTCTTGGAAAAACCATTGTTGAGAAGAAACTGATTTTGAGTCCAAGTAGTGAAGTTTGAAGCACACTAACTTGTAAATATGGGCTACTTAATTAAATACAAAACAAAGGGAAAACTTTATAAATTCTTCCTCTTTAACTAAAATTAGCAGTCTGTGAAACTACTCCATTAATTGAGGGCAGCTTGTATGCAACTTGTGATTTTCCATCTATAGTTTGCAATTAATAATATAATTATAACTATGCTTATATTGATCAATTGCACGGAAGAAAATAGAAATCCACCAGCTTGCCAGCTAACTCAGTTCCATATTAGTGCAAAAAACTAAGAAAAAACAAACTGCTTTTATAAGGTGGACACTCCTATTTTTAATATATTTTAATAAAAATATTATTCTTGTTTTTCATTTTTTTATTATAGAATTTATTTTTTACTAAAAGAGTAAAAGTTCACCTATGGACTATTTATTTGAGAGGACATTCCAAAGGAGTCTACAATGGGCTGAATCATAAAAAATGGCAGCTCAGTGCACTAAAGCTTCCGCTTACACAGATCCCATCAATTGGTGTATTGTACGCAATCTTATCCTATTTTTTTTACAAGAGGATGTTTCTAGGACTTAAACCTGTGACATTTTAGTCGGGTGACAACAACTTTACTGCTTCACCAATGGCCTAAAACATAGAAATGAGTTTGAACAACACGATCTTCACCTAAAACATTAAGACATTAGGCATATAAGACTTCTCAATTATATGTTGTTTCACATCTACTCTTTCATTCAATGTGAGACTTCTAACTTATACTTTCCTTTCTGTAATCACATTAAGCATATCTGTCAAGAGCAGAAATAAAGAACAATAGTAGTGATATACAAATTATCTTAATTAATGAACATAGAATAGAAAGTGCACCCACTTGCAGACATTGAATATATATTTGTTTTTTGTATTTTGAATTTATTATTTATTAAAGTCATATTAATGATCATTTTAAGCTGAAGTTACTGGTTACAAGGCAAGGCTCTTAAAAAGTAATTTTTGAATGAAAAAGTTTAATGTGCACATACTTTAAAACTCTATTTATATGAACAACTCTATAAAACTTGTCAAGCAAAATAGTGTCCGTCCTTACAGTGAACCCTTTTAATGACAGAAGATATGTCAAAGATAAGTGCTACAACTCAATTGTTAGTTTCTTTAAAGTGTGGTGATTTCATTAACAACAAAAAAAGACATTGTGATTTTTTCCTGATACTAACTTCCTTATATTTACAAGAAGACAATAATCTTTTGTATGCTTCAACAAACATAATTTGAAATTCTTTATATTAACACACAAATAACAATCTCTTGTGCAACCTACTTCAATATGCATGATCTTTTACTTTACTGACAGCAATCCTTAGTAGTTCATTTTGAACTACTTTTCATCTATATATCTTAATCACATGGTTGCCAATCTTATATAAGGTTTTATAATTTTCTTTTTCTATGACACGAAATGTGTTTATAAATCCCTTCATCTTAGCATTCTTCTCGAGTTCCTCTTCGACCTAGCTACTACCATGGAGCTTCACAACCTTTTCTCTAGTACTATCATAGTCACTTTTTTCTTCCTCTTCATGCAATTCAAAATAGTTATAAAATTAAGTACTTCTAAAAACTCCATCACAAATTTACCACCAGGACCATGGACACTGCCCCTCATAGGAAACATACACCAAATTATCAGTAGTTCAAAGCCTCATCACTGTTTAAAAAATTTAGCAGAGAAATATGGACCCTAAATTCACCTCAAACTAGGAGAAGTATCATACATAATAGTTACTTCCCCAGAATTAGCCAAAGAGGTTATGAAAACACAAGACTTAAACTTTTGTGATAGGCCAGACCTTCTTTTGTCTACAATATTTACTTACAATGCTACATATATTGCAATCTGTCCATATGGAGATTATTGGAGGCAACTATGAAAAAATATGCGTTGTAGAGCTATTAAGTTCAAAACGTGTCCAGTCATTTCAGTCCGTAAGAGAAGAAGAGGTTTCAACACTAGTTAAATCAATATCTACATGTGAAGGATCAATTGTTAATCTCACTCAGAACATATTCTCAATGACATAGTTTTTGGTAAAAGGGCCAAACACCAACAAGTGTTTAAAACTGCAATGGAGGAAATAGTAAGTTTTTTGGGAGGATCTTGTATTGCTGATTTTTTATCCTTCTGTTAGAATATTGCTTCAGAGGGTGAGTTGGGCAAAGACTAGACTTGAAAAACTTTGTAGAGAAACTGATACGATATTGCAAGACATCATCAATGATCATAAAAATAGTCACGAAGAAGAAGATCTAGTTGACGTCCTTCTCAAGTTTCAACATGATAATAATAATCACCTTCAAAATCAGTTGGCTGATGACAATATAGAAGCAGTCATCCAGGTTAGACTATAACCAAACATATCTAGAAAAGTCACTTTTTGTACTACTTTTAAGTGAATCCCACAAATGACGATTAAGACTAAAACAAGTCATTTTAGAAATGTCATGGTTGAATAAGCAATAATAGAAATATTTAGGCCAAGAATATATATAATCTTGACTCATATGTATTTTATGGGCTGTACTTGTATGAATTGTACATAAGAAAATGCAACTGATTTACATATATAGTAATAGATAGTGATAATTCATATGCAGGACTTGCTTTCTGCTGGTACTGAAACATTGTCAGAGGTTGTGTTATGGGAGATATCTGAGATGGTAAAGAATCCAAATATGATGGAAGAAGCACAAGCTGAGATAAGAAGAGTGTTTGATTTGAAAGGGTATGTGGATGAGACAGAGTTGCACCAATAGATATACTTGAAGTCTATCATCAAAGAAACACTGAGAGTACACCCTGTTATACCATTGTTGGTTCCAAGAGAAAGTAGTGAGAGAAGTCAAATCAAAGGGTATGAGATCCCAGCTAAGACAAGAGTTGATGTCAACGTTTGGGCCATTGGAAGAGATCCAAGTTATTGGGCTGAAGCTGAGAGTTTTAAACCTGAAAGGTTTGTTAATAGTCCTCTTGATTTTAAAGGTACAAACTTTGAATATATTCCATTTGGTGCTGGAAGGAGAATGTGTCCAGGCATAGCATTTGCTTTACCCAATGTTGAGTTGCCACTTGCTATGTTACTTTACCACTTTGATTGGAAGCTTCACAATGGAATGAAGAATGAATAACTTGATATGACTGAGTCATTTGGGCTTAGTCTAAGAAGAAAAAATGACCTATGTTTGGTTCCTATTATTCGCCGTCCTTAATATGTACTTGCATTGCCTAGTTTAAGTATACAATCTGGTGAAAAAAAGTTTAAGCATTCGAATTCACGAAGTGTTCAAGTTTCCTTATGCTACTTTTCATGCATGTTTGGTTTTACCGTGAATCCAAACATGCATTTCGTACTGTGCAATCAAACAATGTGGTTTGCAACTAACTTTCCTGCGGCTGTTTAACATCTTGTATCTTGGTTGTTGTTATATAAATAAAAGTATTGATTGTCAACTATAGCAAGTATATGTAAGTCTGTACTAGTATATCATTGTTTGTTATAAAGAGCTCAAAGAGTGATATCCTGTAAAGATGGGAGCAATGATGTCAATAGCAGAAAATAGTGTTTTTTTTTTTTTTTCAAATTCTGCTATGCAGCTATAATACTGCTATAGCCAAAATTTGACAACACTATGTACTAAACAGCGTATTGTAGAACAGTAGCGTTCTTTTTTTTTTTTTTTTTTAAATTCTGCCATGCTAATAATGCCTTACCACTATCTCACAGCTACAACTCTCATTTGACAACATTATATATCAGCATATCTTAGTATTTGCCCTGGTATATAATATGTAACCGATGGTAACACAAGCTACAACCTTTAAACCATGGAGAATCTGTGTAAGAGGGACAAGGTTTCTAGACTAGTACAGACAAATTTATTTATTTTAGGAAAAGTAGAGATAAAATAAAACAAAAATAATAAATTACAATAAATATCCACATCAACCACCAATTATATCACATTTGCAGTAACTGATTCTAATTAATTCTTTCATGAGGCCTCATTCTTCTTGTCCTCCTTCTATTAGGCTTGCCTCCAACCATACTCACAAGCCATTGAGGTTTTCCTATTAACAACACAAAGCATCCCAATCCAACACCAAATACCATTCCACATCCATATCCTATAGCCACTGGTTGCCAACCAAATCCAAATTTTTGTTCATGCTCATCAGAAGATGTTGAAGGTGGAGAAATTTTGTTGCAATTTTTTTACAATGGAAGTCCAGACAACCCATAGTTTCCCCAATAGGAATCATTGGAAAATGTATCAAACTGTTCTCCTTTAGGTATTGCTCCTTCAAGATGGTTGAGAGACATTCAAGACTGCAAGATAGTTTAGATTGGTTAACTTTGTAGGAATCCTACCGGTGAGCATATTTGTGGAGAGATCCATTGATTCGATGTTTATCAAATTTCCCAAGGATTGAGGAATTGGACCAATAAGTCTATTGTGGGAAAGGTTGAGTCCTATGAGTGCATGATGCTCACCAATAACATTTGGAATGTCTCCTTCAAATTTGTGTCCTGACAAATCAATACTTACAAAGATTGTAGGAATTATATTGATCCCTTTTGTTGTTACAGTCAGAGTCGTAGAAAAACTCGTACGTACGGTTATATGCTGCAACGGTTACCATCTTTTTCATGTCTTGAAATTGTACAGGAGTAACATTCTTCATGGTTTCAAAATTTTCTACGTAGAATTTCGGTATTGGACCACTGAAGTCATTGCATGAGATATCAAATATAATTAAATTGGGAAATGGATTTCTGTTGATCTTTAACTTGGTAATGGGACCATGCAACTTATTGGCTCGCAAAATCAGTACTTTCAAATGTGACAAAGTTTGAAGCCAATGGGGAAACGTGTCCTCTATTTTGTTGTTGCCAAGATTTAAAACCTCCAGGTTTGTGCAGTTGGACAAAGATTTTGGCAAAGGACCTTCTAATTGATTTCCATTAAGATCGAAACTGCTGAAAGTCATGCTTGAAAAGGTATTTGGCACAGAACCATAAAGTTTATTCATCTCTATGTCCAAAACTTGAAGGAATGGTAAGTTTGCAAGGCATTGTGGGATCATACCTGTTAATTTGTTGTGGGACAAGTTAAGAGTTTGAAGTACAGTTGCTTTGCAAATCGACAAAGATATCACACCCCCTAGTGAGTTGAAACTAAGATCAAGGGATCTCAGCCAGTAATGCTTTGAGAATTGGTCTATTGATGTGAACATGTTCTGAGAGAGGTTCAAAGATTGTAATAAAAACATATCTGGTAACCAATTTGGCACTCTTCCACTCAACTTATTATTGGATAGATCCACATAGACCAAACTTGGAAATATTTCTCCAAATCATTTGGGCAATTCAGTTAAACTGAGAGAAGATAACTCCAATTCTCCAAAGTTCACTGATAATTGAGTATTCTGAAAAAGGGAAAGACTTTCTAGATTTTGGAACTTCGAAAAGAGTTTAAAATTGACAAAACCACTCAAGTTATCTGAAGATAGACACAAGTTAGTAAGGTTTACAAGGTTGAAAAGTGATTCTGGAATATTTTCTTGTAACCTGTTGTTGCACAAAAACATATACTCTAAGGAATGTGAGAAGATTGCAGTCCTTGTGTGCCCTGTAAACTGATTATTTGATTGATCTAAATCTACCAAAGATGGCAAAGACAAAGACCAAGAAGGAATTTTCCCTTTCAATGTGTTGTTATTGAGCCATAATGCAGTTAGGTTTGAAAGGCCTGTTATTTTGTTAGGTAGGCAACCTTCTAACTTATTAGAAGAACAGTCCAAATAAGAAAGTGATGTTAAGTGAAAGAGTGAAGATGGAATTTGTCCTTCTAAATAGTTATTCTTAACATTGACAGATTTCAATTTGGTTAGGCCACCAAACACATCCGGAATTCGACCGATGAGTTTATTCCCTGAAAAGTCCATGAGAGTGAAGTGGTAAAGGCTTGAAAGCCACGATGGTGGTAGCTCACCTCCTACATTGTTTCATGAGAGACTCAAGAAAGTAAGTTGTGTGAGGTTAGAGAAAAACTGTAGGATTGACCCTTGGAATTGATATTGTGAAAGATCCAATACATTAAGAGGGAAGTGATGCAACTCAACTTTGGAAGTTGACCTCGAAGGTCGAAGTTAGCTGACATATATAGCTCTTGAAGTTTTGGCAAACAAAGAATGTTGTCATTTGACATCATGTTTCCACTTAAATCAGTTCCTCTAAGACTAATAGTAACTAAAGAAAATAGATTAAGAAATGAAAAAAATGAGCTTGGCGCAATAAAAGACATGTTTGTATGGTCAAAAACAAGCTCTGTCAAAGATCTTGCATTTTGCAGCAGCCTCTTCAAAGTGACTTCTTGTATCCACTTTAAATCGTCATTCATGGAGAGATCAAGTGACACTAGGTTAGAAAGGTGTGAGATATAGGAAGAAACTTCACCTTGAATCTCGGTATCAGACAAGTTGAGGTGTGTGAGATTGACAAAAGCACCAAACTGAGATGAAAATTGAGTTGGGAATAATCTATTATGAGCAAAATTTCTGAAATGGAAAAGTCAAAATTAGGACACCGTGTATATTCAATGAATCTATAAATACTACAACAACTAATATATCATAAGTCTTAATAGTTTCTATATTTGACAAAGTTGTTGCATATAAGTCAATTCTGATGCCAAAAATTTCTAACCCCTACGACACTCCTAATTGATTTTAACTTAACTAATGTTGTACATAAAATTATCTAGGCTGCTAATTTTCTCTTGACTCTTTCTCTGTCAAAGTCTTCCTTGCAAACACTACTAGAAACTAACATTTTTCCTGCAGATTTTCCAACGGAAAATCTTCCGCAGGAATTCCTGAGGATTTTGCTGTCAATATCCCTAACTTTAATGAAATTTCCTACAGATAACACTACCGTAGGAAAATCCGCAGGAAACGAGTACATTTCCAGCGGTTCTACATGGGTATCTCTTACTTGAAAATGCAGCAGGTATTTCTGCGGTTTTTCCTGCGGATATTCATAATGTCTTTCCTGCGGATTTTTCTGCAGATTTGTTTTAATTTCTTTTTCCTAATTTAAAAATTTGAAAAATTTTCAATTTCTTCATTATTTTTATAAATAAGATAGATATTGAAATGAAATGTTCATATCAAAATATGTGTAAATGAAATGTCAAACTATTTATGTCAATTGCAATTAATTAATTTTCTCATTAAGTTGGATAGGAAAAAAAAAAGTGAATTGACATACCTCGTTAATTGACTTAGATGTATGTTATTGAACGGTTTGTAACTTTTTAGAGTTTCTATGTTCATGAACCAAGCTAAATCCGCAAAATCAAATACAAATGCATAAAGGGTGAGGCTTCAATATTGAGATTGTTTGCAATTAAGCATATTTTTGTCTTTTATGAATTATTATATTATAGGGGAAAGTAGTAGTACATAAAGACAGGTGAGTCAGTAAAGGAGAACACAAAAACAGCACTCTGTGCTATGTAAACTGCCAACAATGTCTATAGTTTATTTCTTTGAATGTCCTTTTGCACGTTTGATCAGCACTCTGTTGTGGATTGTTATACTTTGTTTCGATTGAAGCTCTTAAACTGAGCTAGTTATTTTAATTGTTCCACTGCGCTTCGTGGTGGAGTGTTTCTAATATTATATATGTCTATCTGAGATCTCAAAGATGATCATTTTGGTTATGGGTGAAATTTGTTAGATAGCCTTTCATTTAGGAAGGAAACTTATGCTATTATTTTTTCTTAACTTTTAGGTTGCTGTCCAAGTTGAAATTGAGTATGTACTAGAGAAGGCTAACCTAGATGAAGGCATGGATGAAGAATTTGGATTAGCAGCTTACTGAAGATGTTGCTAGGAGATTCATGCTCCTTTTCCGATACATCTTTATACTTGGAGGATAGCATAATGAACATGTGGCATAAGGGGAGTGGTGGTGGTGGTGTGGAGGGAGGTTCAACTATGTAAAGACATGTTACTTTTAATTTTATTTTTTTGTATGTTTAGTGCAATTGTATCTTTACTATAATCACTGAATTTTATAAGAATTGGTATCTTCTATAATTTATGCTGTTTAATGCTTTGAAGTGCATTATTTTTTTTGTAAATAAATATATTTCCTGCGGATTTACCTGTGGAAAATAATTAAATTCAGATTTCTTTGCGTCATTTACTGCGGAATTACCTGCGAATATATTTGCATCAACAGTGCTTTTTCTGGTAGGAAAATTCCCAAACCACTGACCAAATGTTTCCTGCGGATTTTTTTCACATTTCCTGCGGATATGAATTTCCTACGGATCCTAAAATCCTCAGGAAACAATTACCCACGAAGGTATCCCTGGGAACCTAAATCCTAGGCAAAATCCGCAGGAAACACCTTTCCTGCGGAATATTCACTAAACTCCGTAGGTAATTCCGCAGGAAAATCGAGAATTTCTAGTAGTGAAGTAATCAGGAAAGTACAAGGTGTATATAAATTTATTTGAAGACTGATTGACAATTTTATTAGTTGAGAGATATACAAGTGACAAGATTACATGGAGATGAAATATTCAGGCTTTTACGTATTCTCCCGAGAGAGATGCGAAGTATTCCTGACTCTGTCTCTTTAGACTTATATGTCATTTTGATCAGGTCTCACCAGACCCGCCTGTTTGTTTTTAAACCGATCCCATCAGACCCACCTGTGTGATTTTGATCAGTTTCAACCTGTGTGATTTTTGTTGTGTATCAATATTCTCATCAGAGAATAGTCAATGGGATTCAGATTTCTTGACTCTAGTGGTCACTCTTACACGCAGGTTCTCCATGGCTCAAAGGTTATAGGCTCATAAATATAGTATAGTATTTGACCATCCTTTTAGTGTTGGGCAAGGCATGTATGGTTTCCCTCTCATTCAATGTTGGTAGCAGGTTTTAAAAAATCGCTACTTTTTTGCTGTACAATATTCTTTTTGCTCAAAAAAAGATTCTAGTTTATTCTTGGGTATAAAAGATTCATGGAAAAGAAATAACTTCTATATTTCCCCTTTTTTTTACAATATTTCTCTTGTTTATTCTCATGGAAAGGGTCGGAAAAAAGCTCGCATGGTGGTGGGAAACAAATAACTAGCCAAAACCTCCCTCTTACAATAAATTCTCGGGAATATTTTAAATGTTGACCAAACATCCTATTTAAAATAACCTAGGAAATAAAACTTTAAAACTTCTATTCCATGGGAAGTTATCCCCATGAATAAATTTAGAAGACTTGAAACAAACACGTCATTTAGATTAACGACCTGCGTTATATAGGTTGTGAAGGGATTCTAATTATATTTCTCTTGAATATAATTGCACAAATTCATTGAAGAACAATATTAGTGCAACTATTCACATTATTTGAGTAACTAACTATACCATGATACAATCAATGCATTTGAAGTAATTAGATTTTTTTTTTTTTCATTTTGTAGTTCTTCCCTCTAACAAAATGCTTCAGCCTTGGAAAAAAAGCTGAAGTTGGACTTCTAAAGCCTTATTCTTATATATTACATTTCTATCAAACATGCTTAATGGAAGAAGAATTACAAACCCTATTAATAAGATACTGCCCCCCTCCCCCAAAATTTTTGTCTTCATCAAGAAGTTTTTATTTCAGACGGATTTCTCAAAAGATGGTCAACAGATTTCTCAAAAATTTGAGTTGGACCTCATGGTATACTCTGCAACAAGCTTAGCAAAAGATGATGACTTATCCTCTAACAATGTCGTTGGGGAGTCGTACTCCTCAATAAGTCCTACACCAATACACAACAACATCAGAAAACAAAACACCAGGGAACAAAAGATATCAAAGTTCAACGAAAAATGACAGTTTTTATTACTAACCTTGATTAAGAAGTAGAACCATATCACTGTCAAGAACAGAAGTTATTCGATGTGCGATGGTAATGACAGTAGAGTCCGTGAAATGCTGCCTGAGAGTTTGCTGAATCAAATTATCTGTAGCTGTATCAACTGATGCAGTTGCTTCATCAAGCACCAAAATCTTGCTCTTCTTAAGCAGAACCCTACCTAGGCAAACCAACTGTCTCTGACCCATGCTCCAATTCTCACCATTCTCACTAACTATAAAAGCACCAAATTCCACGTTAGCAAGAAGTTCAAGAGTAAAATACTATATACTCCTTATGGACTTTGTAAGCAAAAAGGTACATCAATTGGTCTAAATTTACCATATACTCTCTCTGGACGTAATACTATATACTAAATTTGGACCGAATGCATGTACTAGTTTGTTTATATTTAACTATTTAAGTCTGAAGGGATTGTTTATGTTCAACAAAGTTAGAAGACAAACCTGACGAGTCAAGCTTTCCTTCTTTCTTTCTAACTTCATCTCCCAGTTGACACTTATCCAAAGCCTATTTTAAAGGAATGTAAATCAGTATTTGAAGAACAATTACAAGTCCAATATTTTGCACAGAACCCAAGTGCCATTGTCATTGCATTATTTTTCAACAAAAAAAAACAACTCACCTCCCATATTTGTTCATCAGTGTACTCTTCCAGGGGGTCCAGATTACTTCTCACAGTCCCCTCAAACATGGTTGGATCCTGCGGAATAATGCTTAGTCTAGACCTCAAATCGTGCAGTCCAATTTTAGATATGTTGATGCTGTCGATGATAACTTCCCCGGCAGTAGGTTCAACGAGTCGGAAAAGTGTTTGTATAAGAGTTGATTTTCCACTACCTGTTCTACCAACAATGCCAGTTTTCAATCCTCCACGAAACGTGCATGTCAGACCACGCAGCACCAGTGGAAGATGTGGAGCATATCGAACCTTCATCATAGAGAACAAATCATTAAAAATGTTGAAATGGAGCACAAACAAACATCTTGTAAAATAATTATGCTACAAAGTATGTTGTACGCAAAGCACAACTTTTCTGTTCAGAAGCCAAATTTCTAACCATTTAGGAAAAGAAAACCTTAGCATGAGTTTCATGAATCAATTGACCATAAAATGAAAGAATAAAAAACCAAAACAATAATTAAAAGGAGGAAAGTAGAAGAAAAAGTCCAGTTACCTGCAAGTTCCGTATATCAACCTCGCCATATGTGGGCCAAGAAGGATCTGGCCTATTTTCTTCTTCTAAAACAAGGGGAGGCTCACTAGGAATGGTTGTATACTGAAGTATCCTTTCTACCGATATAATTTTGTTCTCCAAGTTGCAAAGATTCCATATCACCCAAGCTTGTATCATGTTTAGATTTAGACCATAGGTAACAGCTAGACCAGCAATGCCTTCAAAAATCAGGAAAAAAAAATGACACAGTTATGCTCAACACCTCATTACACAAGCAGAGTAAATGTTGATTGATACACAATACCAGATTTGAATTACGCACCTGGATTTATGATTCCAGGTGGAATTGATATCAAGAATATCAAGGAAAAGGCAAATGTGATGGAAGACAACATATCTAAGCGGAAACATAGCCATTCCATAGCAGCAGCAATGTTGAACTTTGGGCGAGAATACCCATCAGTCAGTTTCATATTTGTTTCATGAAATCTTGACTGTTGATCAAAGCTTCTAATGGTTGAAGTACCGGATATTGTTTCTGCGAAGTGTTGAATGATTGGAGCTTTGCATACTCCACCTAAACGTGACAGTTCACGAGCTGATGGTAAATAACATCGCTGCAGATTACAAGTTCCAAAGTTGTTAAGCATCACTACAAAATAAAATAATAGAATGAAATCAAATTTGCAAACAAATAAATAAAGACATATAGTCCAAATAATACCTGATACCAAATGCTGACTGCTATCATGGGTACAAAGACGATGAAAACTTGCCATGCAACCTGAGACATCACTGCTATAATTCCCAGAAGCTGAATCATGGAGAAGGCAAATGAGCCAATTTGATAAGGAATGTCTGTATCCACTGCACTTTGGTCAGTAGAAGCCTGCAGGACAGAGGAGAGGAAGAATGCGATAAATAACAAGCGACAAAGTAATCCATAGTTATAGTATTGAAAACATTTGACAAGAAATGGAAATAAAGGCGGTATGACATACTCTATTAAGGATTCGTCCACTTGGAGTAGAATCAAAAAACGACATCGGGGCACGGAAAATGCAAAAGTGCATTTTATTGAAGAGAATAGTAGCTGTCTTATAACCAACTGTAACAAGTAACAATGCTCTAACAAGAATGCATAAAGAACTTCCAATGGCAAAACCAACATAGACTTCAATAAGAGTTGTTCCTTCAACAGGTGGCTCGACTTCGGCTGAGATGGGAGTTGCCCAAGCCATCCAATAGTTGCTTCCAATTTGAAGAGCTTGAAAAAGAATCTGAGCGAATAATATGAACGGTACAAGAGATCCTCCATATGCAGTTGTGATATACTTCCAATAGACTGAAAATCCAACTTTACCTTTCTCCCTTTCTTCTTCTTGAACGAGTTGGCCTTTCGGTTCGCCTTTATCATCTGCTTTGCCATTTTGCTCATCTTTGTTTGCCTCTTTTACTTCTTGTTCTGATGTACTTATTTCATTAGATGCTTTTCCTCCATCCAATGATTCAAGTGTGGACAAAGCTTCTCTGTGTGCACCAACAAGTTCCATAAAATCAGTCCCAATGTTAAGCAGATCGGCATAGTTTCCACTTTGAGTAATTTTCCCGTCTTTCATGACCTATAACAAGGGCCAAAAAAGAGGTTAAGAGAAAATCCACCATTATAAATTAATCACAATAGAATTATGATAAATACTCACCAATATAAGGTCAGCAGTAGGTAAGAACTCCACTTGATGAGTAACATAAACAACTGTTTTTGAGCTTAAAACACCCAGCAAGCATTCCTGCCACACAATTAAACAAACAATTTCACTTACTAAAATAATTATACAGGTGTCATGCTATTGGAAATAACAGCATTTCAAAAGAGTTGAACCAAGAACCATTTAAGTTATCAAATGAAGATTCAAATAATGAATCGGAAGACATTTTTTCCAAATCATGAATTGAATCTTATTATGAACTGTAAGATCGTCGCCATAAAATTATGACAAATTATAAGCTGGTATATCATCATATATGAACCTCAAAATAATTCAAGTCATATAGCAAATGACAAATGTTTGGTTATACAAAATTGACAAAAAAAATGTGGTTAGCTACACTAAGTTTAGGTAGTGGTTCATCAAATGAACCAGGATTCATCATAGTGAATTAGGATTGAAGATGAGATTCGTGTCTAAAGAGATGCACATAAGAGATTTGTATCGATTGAGTTCAATTAGGTAACGATTTGAGATGTAACTCTTGTGCATGTGAGATCCTGATAACTATTTTGTAGTATGCACAAAAAATAGAATAGCCGGATTATATTGCACATACAAAACACAAAATGAGTTACCTTAAAAAGGTGAGATCCTGTATGAGCATCCACAGCACTAAAAGGATCATCAAATAGATAGATATCCGCATCTTGGTAAAGAGCACGAGCTATTTGTATTCTTTGTTTCTGTCCACCACTCAAATTTATTCCACGCTCGCCAATAACCGTCTGATCACCAAATGACAAGATTTCCAAATCCTTCTTCAAGGAACATGCTTCAAGTACCTTCTCATACCTTTCCCTAACCATGTTTTCACCAAACAATATATTATCCTCTATCTTGCCACTTTGAATCCATGGTGATTGAGCAACATAGGCCTTTGTTCCACAAACCTTAAGGACACCTGATATCTTCGGTACTTCTCCCAATACACAAGAAAGTAAAGTAGACTTTCCTGACCCAACAGTACCACAAACAGCAACCTTCATGCCATGAGAAACTTTGAGATTTATGTTCTGCAAAGTTGGACTAGGCAAAGATAAATCCCAAGAAAAATTCCCGTCAACCACTTCAATTGCTGTATCAGAACTACCAGGAGGAATCTTTTCGACAACATCAGACTGCAAGTCATCAAGACGAAGGAACGACGCAATCCTATCAAGAGAAACTTTAGTTTGTGCTATCATTGAAATTACATCTGGAAGATTATAAATAGGCTCTTGAAGAATCCTGAATGTTGCAAGTGCTGACAGAATCTTCCCTGATTCAAGTGGGATCCCTATGAGCATACAAGTACCAAAAGTAACCACGGATACAAGTGTAGGTGCACCCCAAAAGACAAATGTAGTCATGGCTGAAGTATAAAGAAATTTTTTCAACCAGCCTTGTTCGGCGTCCCTGAGCGCAGTTATTTTAGATAGAAACTTCATTTCCCATCCTTGTAGTTTAAGGATCCTCATGTTCCTTAATATTTCAGATGTGGTCTTCATTCTTGTATCCTTTGACTCCATCAACTTATTTTGAAACTTCTCTTGCAATGATCCTAATGGAACATTTGCTAACATAACAATGATAGTTGTAACAAAAGCAGCAACTGAAGCAAGTCCAAGATTTTTATACAAAATCAACAATGCCAGTGTAACTTGCAAAGCTACTAGCCATAAATCATGCATGTACCAACTGAAAATACCCACTCTTTCGGCATCAACGGTCATGAAATTGATTATTTCTCCAGAAGTATGGCACTGTCGTGATTGACCTGAAAGTGTTAAGGCTTTACTATATATCATAGTCACAAGCAGTGCTCGGGATCGAAGTCCGAGTTGCTGCAACCTAAAGAACCAGTGCGTCTTTGTCAAGCACTCTACAAGCTTTGCAAAGAAAAATGCAGAAACCAACACATAGCCTTGATTCTCATATAGCCTTTTTCCATCAAGGTATTGAACAAAAGAGTCAATAAGATAAGGACCAACATAAGAAGCAAAAGTGTTCAACAATGCAAGAAAAGCAGTGAAAAGAATCTCTTTCCACCCTGAGATTATCAATGACTTAACTAACTTAAGTGTGGTTACTCTACTAACTGCACCACAATCAGCTTCAAGTTTTTCTCTAAAAATTGGAAAAGCTCCAACCACACTATCTCCACTATCTAGCTGAGGAACGTCCTCAAGGTCTAAGGTTTTCTTATAACCAAATGCTATAAGTGGTCCCACCCAAGTGAAAGTGAGAAGGCTCAAAATTCCAGCAGTAGAAAAAGGGGTAACAGTGTCACTCCCTTTAGTGTCTTTTAACTCCAAGGGATTAACATTACCATTACCATTACCAACATGTGTATCACCATTCAAAAGAGGCTCTTGAAGAGTTCTTTCACTTTCTTCACTCTCATTTTTCACACAATATCCCACATAACAAAAGAACAAACCAACACAAAAGGACACCACATCAGAAACCAAGCATTGAACTGTTAACTCAATGTGATTTTCATAAAGAACAACAATATCAACCACAAAACAATAACATGAAACAAATAAAAAGAAAACACACCAAGCTCTAAAAAACAATGGAAACCTTCTTTTTCTTTGACCTGAACTGAAGAAAAACAAGAACCCTTTGTGGAAACAACCACAAACAACACACCAAGCAACTGTTTTTAAAGCTAAATCAAAAAGTGTAACAACTTTTTCTTCTGACCAACCACTTGCGTACCAGTAAAAGTAGTTAAACAGAAACAGAACCAAATTGAAAGAAGAAAAACCAAATGAACAAAACTTTGTCACTTTAAACAAAGTGTTATTAGGTTTCTCCTTAGACTCATTCACAACACAAGTTGTAAATTTTCTCCAAACCCATGAAACTAAAACTGCAAGAATCAATAGTATATGAATTAAGCTAGATAACCCATGAAGGAAAATGGGTTTAAGAACAAAATCAGTTCCAAGGTTCATGAATGAAACAGAAGACAAAACAAACATCATAGTTATAAAAATTGGATTTTTTTTTTTTTAAGGATGTTTGTTATTGAGGTTGTTTGAAGAAAAGGGTATAGTGGGTTAGTATGAAGATGAAATTTTTAAGGTTATAAACGTTGGAAAAGTAGAGAGAGAAAGTCAAAAGTTTAGAGAGAGAAAGAGGGTCAGCGAAAAAATGTGATTACTTGGGATTAGGGTTAACGTGGTGGCCAAGATTTGAGTGTTAAGTGGTTGAAGGAAGAAACTAGGAAATGTGACAAAAAAAACGATTGAAAGAGACAAGAACAAGGTTGGTGTTTTTTCACTAATATGAAGAGTGAAAATAATTGATGTGAGATACTATGATCTGAATTGAATTGAATGAGGTTGTAGTTGTGTTGTGAATAAAATAATGATTTTGTTTGAATGAAACAAAGAAACAGGTAGCAGCACACGAACTATGAGAAGATACTTGCTTCAATCTAGATATTCGGTTTGTGTTAATTTATTAACTAATAATTTGTTACAATAATTATCGAAATATTTAAACATTTGTTTTACAATTAAGCTTGGTTTGTTTGTTGTGAATTAAAATAAAATCTGATTTAATAAGAAGTTGAAATACAAAATGGAATATGGTGTGGGTTGTGACTGATATATTATTACGATGGATAGATCTAGATTATTTATTATGTCATGTTATTATGATCGGTCCAATGTATTTGTAGGCTTAGAGAGAATTTTAAAATGAGGTCTTTTAAATGTGTTGACAAAGAAACAGAACAATTAAGAACAATAAATTTGTAATTTTATTTGATGCATGTCAGACATTTAATATGAGTATCGTTTTCAGTCAATATTCGAATATTGATTCATTAGGTTGTGAAAACCTAGCTTCTTCCATTAGACTCAACCCTATTAGTGCAAGAACTTTTTAAAAACAAAAGTTTAGTTTAATTACTAATATATGTTAAAAATAATATTTAAAGATTTGATTTACGAAAATATATTGAAAGCGAAAAAGATTTGGAGGCCTAATATTAGGCCTAAAAAATTTGGGGGTCTAAAGCCCTTGTTTTAGTGGCAATCCCCTTAGACTGGCCATGCATGTCATCTAATATTGAAGGTCAAAATAATATGAGATCAATTGTCTGAATTTTTAAAAATAAGGGATCAACATTTTGGAGAAAAAGCAGGGGATCAAAACTTTCAATATAATAAAATAGGTGGATCAAATATACCTTTAAATTAATTTACCTATAATGATGTTATATTGTTAGTGTCATCGCTTGTTAAAATGCTATTTGATGGAGCAAAAATTTATATTATATTTGTTATGATGTCATAGAAAAAGATAAACAAGATTTGTTATAAATATTATACCTAATAATTTTTTGTTTATAATTTACACGCGTTAACGCAATAATAATAACACACATAAGAGCACGAGAGTGATCGTCAGAACGCTAGTAATAATAATTTTTTTGTTATATATATATATATATATATATATATTGTCAATAATATTTAACGGTGATTGATAATGTAGTCATTATATATAAATATTCAGTTTGGAATCTATATTAGTAAATAAAAATGAAAATCTATATTGTAGACAATTAATATTATAAGATTTATGTTTGAGTTTGAAAAAAATATTCAAAAATATAAAACTTCATAAAATGGCTTGAATAACATAACAATTAGGTCCATTATGTTTACCTTTCCAAATAATTTAAGCTGTTAGCCGAAAAGACATACATATGAATTAAGGTTTAGTTTTTTTTTAAGCAAGAATAATTAAGGTTTAGTTGATGCCTAATTACTCGAACAAAGGTCAATCGAGTGAAAGATAGTTGAATACAAATGAGTCGAATATGTCTCAAGTCCAAACAATTACACGAATGTCATGGAGGTGTCAGAATCAAAGGCACAAATGGAGTTGATAACCAAACCTCAAAGATTTGTAGTATGTTGGCTAGAAATACTTTTATTAGGTGTGAGTAACATGAAAAATAATTGGGCGCACACACAAATAAAAAATTAAATAGAAACTATTTGGTCACTACATTTAACAGAAAATATTTGGTTGGTTTCCATTTCCCGTACATTGAGGAAGGTAATGAATATGTCGATTGATTTGTTAAATATGTGGCTGACAACATTGACACACTGAAGATGTGGACTTCTCATCCTTCACAGCTAAATTTTATCTTGTAAGCTGACTCCTCTAAAGTTTTTAGACATAGAAGTTGCTTAATCTTCTGCTTTTCTGTGTTTTCCTTCTGATAAAAAAAAATCATTTGTGCACACAATTAATACAATCACATAAAAATACATATAATTTAATCTAATTAGAAATACATATTTTTAATTCCTTTCCTCTTCCTGCCTTTTGCATATATATATATATATATATATATATATATATATATATATATATATGTGTGTGTGTGTGTGTGTGTATGTGTGTGTGTGTGCGCGCGCGCGCGCGCCTAACTAGTGTGCTCAAACGCTTATTATTGTGTAAAACTTCCTATCATTTAACATCATTTAATCCTTTTTTTTCTTTTCATTTTTTATTTATAAGTACCCGAACATTTTTCATCTGGGGTTGTGTCCGATTAAGTATTTCTCATATTTTTACCCCTCGTTATATTTGGTCTATAAATACGAGCTTTGTTTGTAAATATTATTTTCAACACACAATGAAACAGTCATCTTTTACTTGCATTTATCTTTTATCTTTCAGCTTTACATTTACTTATGTTTTCTTTAGTTTAATAATTCACCAAAAACCAAACAATCCAGGCTTCACACTCTTTTCTGAAAGAGTTAATAAACCAACAACTAAGGGACATAATTCCTTCCTTAATTCACTTTTAAGATCTATTAGTCAATTTAACAACTAATTTTCAAGTTTAACATAAAAAAATGGTGATTCTTTTCTTTGCTTAAAATATAATAATCGCATACATCCATCAAATAAAATATATGTAAAATTTTAGAAAACGTCGTGAATGGACACACTCTCCCACGTAAAAACAGTAACGAAATTGGCACAATGCACCTTTTTCAACCGTGCACAATATTGACTGTATATGTGTCATGTTCTGTACTTCTGTTCAATGTGACTTGAAATTGTAGAATTTTCAACATCATATACTATAAATAATGCAACTCCAACATCTCAAACAGAAATGATACATGCAGAACACTATTGCTCACTTGCATGGCATCAATAATTGCGCTTGTACTTTGTACTTTTAGTCCACGCAATCTCAAAATATCTTGGAATATACTAAGAACTAAATAAATGTGTTCATGTTGGAGAGGATTATCTCATGTCACATAAGAGTCAAGATTAATCTTAACTATTGATTTGTTAGGGGAGAGAAAAAAAGGAGATAGAGATTTAAATTAAAAAAAATTATTAAGTTTAATGGTTGATATCTCTACACTTGAGAAAACATGAGAATAAAATTGAGAGAATCCTCTCCCGTGCTCCTAAGACTCCTTGGGCTTGCATACTAAATTTATAAGTGAGAGAATTAATGTGGGCATTTAATATAGTATGTCTAATTTCTACCAAAAACAAAATAGTATTTCCTTCGGTCCTTATTATAAGAAGAAAAACCAAAAAACATCAAAATTAATACAATCATTAACTAATACTCCCTCCGTCCCAAAATATAAGCAAAAATTGGTCAACAAAAGTTAATGTATTTGGTTCAAAATTTGTACCAAATACATCAACTTATGTTGACTCATTTTTGCTTATATTTTGGGACGGAGTAGTATAACCTTTTTAATATTTTTACAACTATACCCTCATAAAAAATTGTGAAGCATTAAATACATTCACAGGTAATAAAAAGACAAACATTATATTAAGAGTATAAAAGTCTTTTAAACGATAAATATACCTTAAAAGTTGTGACATTTTCTTATAAACAGGACCAAAAAGTTTTTGAAAATTTTCTTATATATAGAACCGGAAGGAGTATGTTTATAATACATAAACACAAATGTTTATTAGATTAGTTTATGTTTGAACCAGTGGAAGTGAATTTTAGCGGAGGAGGCTACAATATAACGAATAAATGTTTAAATCTTGACATTAAGAAGTACTTATATTTAGCTTTATTTTAAAGAATTTATGTTGTGTTGGAGAGTTCGTGTTTGAGAGTGCTTCAAAATTAAATTATATTCAAATATTCTGTTTGATTTTTTTAAAAGTAACTACGATTCTACTCAAACATAGTATAAAAGGATTTTAAAACTAATTAAATCTTCGTTTACGTTGTTTTCGAATACAACTCTAATGTTGATATATCTATCTATGAATCGTTTTTGCAATGAGAATGATAAAACACATCAACTAAACTACTACTTTTTATTTCTTAATCGAAATCTTTAGATATCCTTAAATAATTACTAATAAGCAAAAAAGTGAACTAACTTCCATGATTTGGTTTAGTGGGAAAAAGATAAGTCTTGCATCTAAAAGTTCTGGATTTGAGTTTCGCTAGAGCCCCTTGAAGTAAGTGTAGATAGTGCTCCTTGAAGGAAGTAAATGTAAATACATTTATAAGCGCTTTTTGAATCCAAATATTTTCATTCCTTTGAACCGAGACATCATTTCTTCACCCTAAGATTTTTTTAGCAAAAAAACAAGAAAAAGATTAAAAACTTCATATGTATAAAGAAAAATACTACTACCTCCGTCTCTAAATATAAGACATTTTTGAGAAATTTTTTTGTCCCTTTTTATAAGACCCATTTGGCATTTCCAAGTACATTAATTATTTTTTTACTAACATACCCCTATTTACTTTATATTTTTTTCTTCAATCAACATTAAATACTATCTTGAAAACATAAATTAACTCTTTCTTAAAGGATAAAATTGTAAAAACAATAGTAATTACAAACAAATTTATTACCATTATCAATTTTCTTAATTCCCGTGATTTTTTCAAAAGGGCCCTATAATTAGGGACGGAGGTAGTATTAACTTATTATTTATTATGTGTAACCAAAAAACGTGTTATTTATTACTCCCTCCGGTACTTATTATAAGAAGAAAAACCAAAAAATATCAAAATCAATACAATCATTAATTAATATAACTTTTTTAATATTTTTACAACTATACCCTCATAAAAAATTATGAAGCATTAAGTGCCTTCACAAATATTAAAAAGACAAACATTAAATTAGGGGTAGAAAAATCTTTTAAACAATAACTAAACCTTAAAGTTGTGACATTTTCTTATAAATAAGACCAAAAAGTTTTTTGAAAATTTTCTTATATATAGGACCGGATGGAGTATATTCTTTCCAACACGCCCAGGTACATATTATTGGTTAAAATTTATTTTTTTTTACTAAAAATAAATTATATTCATTCATTCAAATTGATATAGTACATCGATACAATACAAATTCACTAAAAACAAAAAGGATGAATCTGCGAACAAACTCACAACATTCATGTTAATAGCATAAAACGGCAAAGTAAAAAAGCCTACACATATGACTGTTTTTAAATCCCCAGTATACTCATGTCTCCAGATCTGCAATGTTGACGACGCCAAAGTCATTGATTGGATATGCACTGGATCGAAACTGATCTGACAATAACCGAACAAATACTGGAACGAAACAAAAAAGACAAACAACACCGCACAAAGACGGCGAACAAAACAACATTGCACTAAGACGACGAAATCACGAAAGAAAAAACGAAATAGATGTGAAATCACTTATTTCAATAAAAGGGAAAGAGAAAAAACAAGTTATAGGGGTGATTTTGGGTCAAAAATTGACCTTAAATCATCCATCTTTGGTACATGAAAGAGAAAAAACTAGAATTTTGGTAACGGCTCACAAGAGAGAAGGGGAAGAGAGAGAATATTGAATTCAATTAGTTTTTTAGTCTCCTAAATGATAATAGCTACTATAATTATTTGGTTAAAATTTATATTCCACTAAATTAATGTGGGGCCCTTATATTTTTTAACCTATAATACCAGATGTATGTCCTGAAAACATATGTTGAAGAGTGTATTAGTGACACATACTCTTTGAAGTGTAATGATATTTTGTTGACCTATACCATTCATAAAAGAGAGGTCATCGTATTTTTTTGTTGGCTATTACTTTTTCCACCCTATGAGGTTCTCACACGTCTTTTTTTTTTTCCAAAATGTCCCTCAGATTATATAATTTGGACACCGGTTTCAATTATAAAATCTGAACCAATTCGATATATATATATATATATATATGCAAGAGCAGCAACTTCCCCCATTTTTACAGTTTAACTTTTCACTTTCCCTTTCTCTCTTCTTATTCCAAAATCCGAAAATCAATAAATCGGTCGAATCTTGCCCTTTTTTTGCTCAAAATCATCACATTTCAAGGTTTATCAAACACCAAACTGAAGGTTAGGTCTCATTCCCTCTGCATGCAATCCTTTGAGTTCAATTTTTTTTTGGGTACTGAAGCAGTTCGGATTTTAAAATTGAAACTGGATTGTTGCAGTTTCAATTTTAAAATCCGAACTGTACCGGTATGAAGAATCTTGCCCTTTTTATGCATGTTATAGGTATGGAACAACATGTTGAACGCACCGGGGGTCAAAGAACAGCTATGCATGCTTCTGTTAGGAGGGAGCGTATGGAGAGGATGCAAGCAGAAGGGGGAGATCCCAGGCGTTGCAGGGGAAGGGCACGTCGTGCCAGTGCTGATGGCGAGGGAACCTCCCAGGGGAACTATGTTGAGCCACAATATGAGCGTCAGGTAGAGATGGAGGAGCAGGTGGAGGATGACCAGGAGGTGGAGGTGGACGATGATGAAGAGCAGGAGGACCGTGTGCCAGAGCCAGAGGAGCTTGACGACTATCCTGGTGGCCCACACAACTTGACGGTGCTGACGAAGTATCATGTTCATGTGGCTAGGATGGCGGCTGGCGGAGTGGTAAGACACTACACCTTTTAGCTTAATGAAAATTGAATTTCTATGTTGTTTTTAATAATGATTGCAAACTGTTGTTGATTATTGTCATGTATTATTTCGATTACTGTGAAACTGTGTTGTTGTTAATTTGTAAACTGTTGTTAATTTATTATCATGTATTATTCCGATTGGAAATTGTTGTTAATTTGTTGTTTTTAATTTTTGCAGTGACATGACAACTTGAAGTGCGTGAATAACGGGAAGAAGATCGAGACAATTCTCATACCAAACAAGACATGGATGACAACACAATAGTTTAAAGATGGGCTGAGAGCCACCGGTCTTCAGTGGCTGCAGGATACGAGCTACAGCCAGATCGACCACGGCATATGTTTGACATTTATGGAGAGATGACACGAGGAGACCTCGAGCTTCCATCTTTCATTTGGGGAGATGACAGTGACACTTGATGATGTGTCCTGTCTGCTGCATCTCCCCATTGAGGGTATGCTCTTATCCCATGAGAGTTTGAGCAGGGCTGATGCTGTTGGGATGATGATAGATTTGCTGGGGGTTGATGGGGGGAGGCATGGGCGGAGGTAGAGAAGACAAAAGGGAGCCATGCACGGTTTAGATTCTTGAAGGATGTTTTCAAGGAGCGTCTTCAGGAGGCACATAATGTCTTCCATGCTAGAAATTTGGTTGAGATGCAGCAGAAGCGGGACCAGTCTCGCCGCATATATTTGCTCTACCTGGTGGGTATCACGCTCTTCACTAACAAGAGTGTCCGCTATGTGGAAGTTGCCTACTTGAGGTAATTCAAAGACTTGGAGCTGGTCTCTGATTATGAATGGGGAGTTGTTGCCCTTGCACACATGTACATGGAGCTGAGCAATGCCTGCCATTACAAGATCAGACATCTTGCAGGCTACTTAACTTTGTTGCAGGTATACATAAATGTGTTTGTATATTTATTCATTTCTATGTCTTTAATTGTTTGTATATTTATATGTTGTTGACTTTGTTGCAGGCTTGGGTGTTTCAGCGTTTCAGGGGCATGGGTGTCAGGGATGCATGAGGCGGTTATGAGGAGGCATGTCCACGTGTTATGCTGTATTTGCCGTTGAGGGGCCTGTCTTCACCAGATGAGTACATGACACATATGGATCAGCTGGATCTGTCGGGTGTTTTCATGTCCCCTTACGAAGCACATCGTGAGGTATATCCCTTCGAGCGTGTCAGCCTTTACTCTGGATGGCTGAGATACGGTTCTTCTAAGGTGAGATATCTACCGGAGCGAGTGCTACGCCAGTTTGGGTATCAGCAGACCGTCCCCAGACATCCATGCGACAGTGCATCTCCCCAGACGACCTTGACGGAGATCAGCCACATATATGTGCATTACCTTGATCATATGTTAACACCCCGGGACTTGGGACTCGCTGTTATGACTGGCGTGGAGACTTCACATGGATATATCAGATGGTTTTATACCATCTCACATCCACGCGTCATTCTTCAAGACGATGTTGTTCAGGTCTCGAGGCCACCCGAGCAGGAGGCCCTTAATGAGATTGTTGTTGAGCATGACGGAGAATAGGGGTACCTGGTGCTGACCGGAAGGTTGGGTCGCATCAGAGACCATGTATATGTCGTCATGGGCAGTGGTGTGGTGCAGCAGGGGACTGATCAGTGGCGCCATTTGGAGGTTATCCTGACGGAGGTTCATGGATGGCGAATTTATCGTCGTAGGCGTGCTGTTGGGGGTATGGGTGGCGGAGCTTAGTTTTACATAGTTTTAGTTTTTTGGTGTTGTAATCATTATTTTTGAATTTTATGTCTGAACAATTGGATTGGTCTGTAAATTATGGATAATTTTAGTATTTATGTTTGAACAATTGAATTTTATCGTTTCAATTGCAACATTTTTTGTTATTTATTCAAGAATGCATGTTTATTTCACAAGAATACATAATCCGGGAAAAAAAACACAGTTTCTGTTTCTGAAACACAACTTCTGTTTATGCGCTCTCTGATACACTTCGGATTATATAATCCAGAATGTTTAATGACATTCCGTATTATATACTCCGAACTAGTTATCTTTTTTACCTTTTTTACGCCAAAGTTAGGCCTTTACGGGGTGTTAGACATGGTTCAGAATAAATAATATGAAATGTCTAAAATGATTTCGTATTATAAAATACGAACTGTAGTTTCACAGAGATTACACAAACTTCTTCAGGGTGCTCTATGTTCCAACAACTTAAGAATGTTTCAGATTTTATAATCCAAACTATGTCCGGATTATAAAATCCGAACAAAGGGCATTTTGGGAGAAAATAATAGGGAGCGGGAGAATGTCATAGGGTGGGAAAAGTAAAAGCATTTTATGTTACATAAACTCAACAAACTTTTTGGGCTTCTACTAGGAGCCTCTAAACCAAAAAGCCCAAAACGTTGATCAAATGTCAAGAAAATTGCTTTTCTCTCATACAAAATTGTTCACTTCCATACAAACGGACCAAAATACCCCTAACGTGAGTTAACTCACGTTCGCTATATACCAATGTGAGTTAACTCACGTTCGGTAGTTACCAACGTATGTTAACCGGCGTAAAAAAAAAAGTAAAAATTCCCCACGGGACTTATGTCCCGCTGCCAGCAATTCTATTTTTTTTTCCTTCTTAAAAATGGCTATACATCCACATTCATTCGTGCACGAAGCAATTAAAGTTGATATTTTGCTACATCTTGATTGACATTAGTGGTTGTGGTTCTCACCTGGCATAGGGTTCTCTTTCTAAATTATTGTCATATTGGAGTATTTTTTAAAAGATAAACCAATATGTCTTGACTAAAATACTTTTATATTTATGATATTTGGAAAGTTAGAACAACTTTATTTTCTCTCAAATCTGCGTGGAGTGAATTGTATCACAAGGTTTTACATCATGCTTATTTAGTAGCAAAATATGGGAAATGGATGTATAGCCATTTTTAAGAAGAAAAAAATAGAATCGCTAGCAGCGGGACTTAAGTCCCGTGGAGAATTTTTACTTTTTTTCGACGGCAGTTAACTCACGTTGGTTATTACCGAACATGGGTTAACTCACGTTGGTATATAGCGAACGTGAGTTAACTCACATTGGAGGTATTTTGATCAGTTTGGATGAGAGTGAGCAATTTTATATAAGAGAAGATCAATTTTCAAATGTCAAAGCACTTACGTAAGGAATACTTAAACCTCAAAATTTGAGTTGTATTTTAGATTTTTAAATTGAGTAAATGAATGTATCCATGTAAAGATGAAAATAGCAATTTCTTGCCAGACTTGGTACTTAATTAATTCTTTGGTTATTTGGTCCAAACAAAACTTCAAAATAAACTACATAATGTAATTTTGATAAAAAGGTTGAAAAATATATTTTTTTTAACAAGCAAAAATGAAATATATTACGAAAAACGGAGCCTCTCAATTAGCACAAGGTGTGCCAACCAAGGACTCAAAACAAATAGAAGTACACAGTTCCCAAAAGCATCCAAGGGACGGTTAGCCGATGTCTATGCAAACAAAGGGGCTCGACCACCAACAGTGGGAATTATTACGGACATTAATATTACAAGTTTTGACCCACCAAAAGGTATGAACTTTTACTTTATCTAATAGTTGGTAGATGGAAGACTCCTTATTTTTTAAAAGACGGTTGTTCCTTTCAGTCCAAATCACCCACAAGGTACATAACCACACAAGCTACAAAAGAGAGCAACTAGAACGCGAACCACCTGCTAAAGACACAAACTGAAGAAAATGATCCCTAACAGTGGCGGATCAGCCGAGTAAACACCGAGCCAGCCCCGGATAAGACTCCATAAAGGGTGAAATTCTGGCCAGGCAATAAGATACTTAACAAGTTCTGGTTCTGATTAAAACTTAGCAGGTTCTGATCAGAACTTGGCACAATTATAAAAGCAATAACAGACAGAAAAATAAATGAGCAGGAAAGCTAAAAACACACAAGGTTTGTTAACCCAGTTCGGAGTAAACACCTCCTACTCTGGGGGATACCAATCCAGGAAGGAATTCCACTATAGGAATTAATCCTTATGACTCAAGACACTGACTCCCAGTTCCCAGCCTAAGCAATTAACTTCCTCCTAGTCTTGAATTCTACCCAACACGTTGAGTATTAGTAAACCTCTAACTTCCTATCCAAGCAACTGCAACCCAGCTACTTGAACTACCCTTTGAACTTAACCCAGTTCTGAACACAAAACTTCCCTGTTTTGAATACACCTTCAAAGACAAAACTTCATTCGTACCTAAAGGCTTAGAATGAATTACAACTCAATAACAATCCTAAACCAACTCAAAACATATGAGTGGCGTACAAAAAACAAAGCAAAAGCTTAAAAACAACTAAGACTCTATTTCTCTGAATAATACTCTTCAATTCGTGAGTTGAATAGCAGCACCACTCCTCCTTATATAGTCTTCAGTCTTGCAACATAAATAACAAACTAATCTTCTGAATGATTTGTTACTGAAATAAGATTGGTCCAATCAAGTAACAAATAAAACTGTTTTGTATCTTTGAAAGATTTAAAACAGAAAATACGAATATCATATCTATGAACCAAATCTTCAATAAAATCTTCTCCAAATAATTCAGCATTCTAGAAGCACTTATACAAAGATAATTCCTTGCTAAATCTCCCAAGATACGCGCAAAAACTAATCTGAAAACCCAGCTTCTGATGTGGTCAACAAAAGTCAACGCTGGCTTCAGAACCTGAAATCAGCTTCTGAACTGCTACAGTGCATTCAGCTTCTGATGACATTTTCTGCTTCTGAATGGCTTCAAAACACAAAACTTGCAACTGAAGAAATGTTTCAAATATGGAGATGCTTCTATTCAAAACATTGGTTTTGCCAAACAATGCAGCCAACACCAAAATACTCAACAATCTCCCCCTTTGGCAAATTTTTGGCTAAAACCATCCAAGTTCTTCAATCTCCCTTATAAACAACTCAGCAATGAAGAACTCCACAATGATCAATCATAACATAGTAATTAGCAGCGGATTCATTTATGACTATCATGAGAAACACAAACCAGCTTCAGTTCATATCAGCTACTGAAGCACACATAACCTACTGATCAACTCCTGATCATCACAAACAAGGTATCAGAGCTACTCCAAGGTATCAGAGCTACTGATCAACTCCTGATTATCACACATGCTCCCCCTGCAACTCAGCATACACTCAGCATACATCAAACTCCCCCTTACTTCTGAATTTATGGTATCAGAGCATATCAGAGTCAACACTTCAGGAGCGGAACACAATTGTTCTTCAGGACCATTCCTCAGGATCACAGAAACACTCAGGACCATACCAATCTTGTACTCCCCCTGAGACACATACTCCCCCTCAATAACATCTTGACAGCTCTTGTTGCATTGGTTCTGAACTCTGAGCTTCACAAATAACTTCTGAACCACACTGAAAACTGAACATCTAAAATTTGAACTTCTGAGCAGCAACACTTTGCATAAGACTTTTGGTATCAGAGCCAACACATTAAATAAGATTTTCTCCCCCTTTTTAGCCACAAAATTCTGACAAAACATAGTCTTCATATAGGAAATAAAATCAAAACAAGTAACACAGATCCTGGAAAAGCTATCAGATTCAGACACAGGATCACACTTAGCATAGGCACAACTGGCAGGTATTCTATCTTCCTCACATCCAGTTTGTAGTAATTGCTATAACTCTTCATGCAAACACACACCTAACTTGCTTCTTAAGTTTTCAAACTGCTTAGCATCCAAAGCCTTTGTGAAAATGTCAGCAACTTGTTCTTCAGTAGCTACATGTTCCAGCTGAACAATCTTGTCCTCCACAAGGTTTCTGATAAAATGGTGTCTGATATCAATGTGTTTAGTTCTGCTGTGCTGTATTGGATTTTTAGAGATGTTGATGGCACTCAAATTGTCACAAAACAATGTCATGGTTATTTGTTCAATGTTGTACTCCTTCAGCATCTGCTTCATCCACACCAATTGTGAGCAACTACTTCCAGCAGCAATATACTCAGCCTCAGCAGTTGACAATGACACACAGTTTTGCTTCTTGCTAAACCATGAAATTAAGTTATTTCCCAAAAAGAAACAACCTCCTGAGGTGCTTTTCCTGTCATCAGCACTTCCAGCCCAGTCAGCATCACAATATCCCATCAGTTCAGAACTTGAACTATGTGAGTACATGATTCCATAGTTACTTGTGCTGTTCACATACTTCAGGATCCTTTTAACTTGTGTCAGATGACTCATCTTAGGATCAGCTTGATATCTTGCACAAACTCCAACAGCATAAGTGATATCAGGTCTGCTTGCAGTTAAATACAATAGGCTCCCTATCATGCTTCTGTACTGACTCTGATCAACTGATACTCCTTGTTCATCTTTGGTTAGCTTCAGATGAGTAGCAGCTGGTGTCTTCTTATGAGCAGCTGATTCCATTCCAAACTTCTTTACTATGTTCTTGGCATATTTACTCTGAGAGATGAAGATTGTATCTTCCATTTGCTTGACTTGTAAACCAAGAAAATAAGTCAGTTCACCAACTAGGCTCATTTCAAACTCTGACTGCATCTGCTGAACAAACAATTTGACCATCTTCTGAGACATCCCTCCAAATACTATATCATCCACATAAATCTGAGCAATCATCAGACTCCCATTTTCATTTTTCACAAACAAAGTCTTATCAGAACCTCCTTTTCTGTAACCTTGAGCCACAAGAAACTGAGTCAGCCTGTCATACCATGCTCTTGGTGCTTGTTTCAATCCATATAAAGCTTTCTTCAGTTTGTAAACATGATCTGGAAATTTAGGATCCACAAAACCCTTAGGCTGTTCAACATACACTTCCTCTTGCAGATACCCATTCAAAAATGCACTCTTCACATCCATCTGAAATAGCTTGAACTTGAGAATGCAGGATACACCCAACAGTAGTCTTATGGACTCTAGTCTGGCCACAGGTGCAAAGGTTTCATCAAAATCCAATCCCTCTACTTGAGTATAGCCCTGAGCAACCAACCTTGCCTTGTTTCTGACTACAGTACCATTCTCATCTGTTTTATTCTTGAATATCCACTTAGTCCCAATCACATTCAGCCCTTCAGGTCTTGGAACCAGATCCCACACTTCACTCCTTTTGAATTGATTCAACTCATCTTGCATTGCTTCAATCCAAAATTCATCAGTTAGGGCTTCCTTCACATTTTTGGGTTCAAACTTAGACACAAAACATGAATCAGTAGCAGCTGGTTCTGATCTCCTGGTTCTGACCCCTTGATCCAAACTCCCAATGATAAGCTCCTTAGGATGATCCTTCTGAATTCTAATAGATGGCCCTTTATTGGTAGGATCATGTTCTGGATGAACATCTTCTTCTTCAGACCCTGGATGAATTTCTGCTTCTGAAGTTTGTTCTTCTGAGGCTTCAGACTCTGGAACAACTTCAGGCTCATTCTTTTCATTCTCAGCAGACAAATCATCAATTACCACATTAATGGACTCCATCACAACCTTGGTTCTGGAATTAAACACCCTGTAAGCTCTGCTGTTCACTGAATAACCCAGGAATATGCCCTCATCAGACTTAGGATCCAGTTTTCTTCTGTTTTCCCTGTCAGCCAAAATGTAGCATCTGCTTCCAAACACATGAAAATACTTCACAGTTGGCTTTCTTCCTTTCCATAATTCATACAAGGTACAAGTGGTTCCCTTCTTCAAAGTAACTCTGTTATGAATATAACATGCAGTGTTCATGGCTTCAGCCCAAAACATATATGGCAACTTCTTAGCATGCAGCATAACCCTTGCACATTCTGCTAAAGTCCTGTTCTTCCTCTCAACTACACCATTTTGCTGAGGTGTGATAGGTGCAGAAAACTCATGCTTTATACCTTCAGAAGCACAGAATTCTGAAAAGCTCTTGTTTTCAAATTCTTTGCCATGATCACTTCTGATTCTGATAATCCCACTATCCTTCTCTCTTTGTAGTTGGATGCACATCTCTTTGAAGACTTCAAAAGTGTCAGACTTTTCTCTAACAAAGCTGACCCATGTATATCTTGAGTAGTCATCTACCATTACAAAAGCATATCTTTTTCCTCCAATACTTTCTACTTGCATAGGCCCCATCAAATCCATATGAACAAGTTCTAATACTTTAGTAGTTACCTGGTGAATTAATCTGGGATGAGACTTTCTTGTTTGTTTTCCAATTTGACAATCACCACAAACATTGTCCTCATTGATCTTCAGATTAGGTACACCTCTGATAGCTTCAGTACTTAGGATTTTTTTCATGCCTTTCAAGTGCAAATGTCCCAGTTTCTGGTGCCAGAGTTTGACTTCCTCTTCTGAGCTCATAAGACAAGAAGTCAGACTTCTTTCTTCTTCAGAAACCCACAAGTAACAATTGTCTTTGGATCTGCAGCCTCTCATCTGAATCTTATCTTCCTGATCAGTAACAATACACTCTTGCTTGTTGAAATTAACTTTCAAATCCTGATCACACAGCTGGCTAATACTGATCAGATTAGAGGTTAATCCTTCCACCAGTAGCACATCATTAAGTCTGGGCAAACCTTCTCTGATCAAATCTCCAATACCCAGAATCTGACCTTTTACACCATCTCCAAATGTCACATAACTTCTGGAGTATGATCTGATATTGCTTAGCAGCTTCTTCACACCAGTCATATGCCTTGAACACCCACTATCAAAATACCAGTCTTCTTTTGAAGTGGCTCTCAGTGAAGTATGAGCAATCAGGCCTACATTCTGAACTTTGGGCTTCCATACCTTCTGAACATTGTGTCTGATAGCAGTTGGTTCAACTTTTCTATACTGAAAGTGTTCAGGATAGCCATAAAGTTTGAAGCAGAATGGTTTGATATGCCCTCTCTTTCCACAATGATGACAAATCCATGGATGATTTCTCCTCCTTCTGTTTCCAAAGAATTTCTGGGGTTGCTTCTGAGGCAGCATCTGAACTTGCTTTTGACCTTGCATCTGAGGTTTCTTCTGAGCTTGCTTCTGAGCTTGTTTCTGAGGTCTCATCTGAGAAGTCCCAATCATAGGATTATCAGTTTTAGTGGCAGGAACAAACTCTTTAACAAGAATCTTCTGTTTGGAGTTCTGAGTCTGATCATCAAAGCCTAATCCAGTTTTTCCTTGTTGTTGAGCACCCAAAATTTCATCCAACACATTAGTAGCAGTATTCATCATTCTAACCTGCTTTTTCATATGTTCAAGTTGGGAATTTAACTGGTTCACTTCTTCTTTCAAATCTGAATTCTGCACAAGTAGTTCTCCCTTTTCAGCCTCCAGTTGAAAAATAGTCTCCTTCTGATCCAGCACTTGTTTGCAAACCTCAGCACTTCTGGTATACAGCTTCCTGTAGTTGTCAGCTAGTTAATCATATGAAGTTTTAACAGCTTCAGACACAGATGAACCTTCAGACTCTGAGTCAGACTCTGAAAAAGTCTCAGACTCTAAAGCAGGTTCCTTCTTCAAGATAGCTCCTGACCTCACAACCAGACCAGTATCACACATACCAGATTCACTATCATTATCTTCTTCAGAACCATCATCAGACCATGACACAGCTAGGCTTTTCTTCTGCTTCTTAAGAAAAGTAGGACACTCAGTTTTGATATGTCCATAACCTTCACATTCATAGCACTGCACACCTTTGGCTTGGTTACTTTTCTCCTCAGACTTGGTCTTCTTCTCATTAGTTTGTTGCTTTTTGTTATTGAATCTGAAGTTCTGACCTTTGGCTTTGGCTTTTCTGTTAACATTCTTCAGAATCTTGTTGAATTGTTTTCCCAGCAACACAAGAGCTTCTGATAAGTCATCCTCTTCAGACTCTTGTTGATCATCAGCTTCAGAATTCACACTAAAAGCTACACCTTTCCCTTTCTTATCAGGCTGTTTGCAGAAGGCAGTCTCAAAGTTGAGCAATGACCCAATAAGTTCTTCAAGCTTCATGGCAGAAATATCATGAGCCTCCTCAATTGCAGTTACCTTCATGTCAAACCTTCTGGGCAGGGACCTGAGGATTTTTCTCACCAACTTCTCATCAGACATCTTCTCCCCAAGTGAATCAAAAGAATTTGCCATGTCCAGCACATTCATGTAAAAATCCTGAATGGATTCATCCTCCTTCATCTTCAGGTTCTCAAATTTGGTGGTCAGCAGCTGCAATCTGGACATCTTCACTTTAGAGGTTCCTTCATGAGTTGTCTTCAAAATTTCCCAGGCCTCCTTAGCAACAGTACACTGTTTGATAAGTCTGAACATGTTCTGATCAACACCATTAAAGATAGCATTCAAAGCTTTTGAATTTCCTAGTGAAAGATCATCTTCAGCTTTGGTCCATTCCTCCTCAGGCTTCAGAACCTCAGTCTTGTTACCATCTTTGTCTGTATACACAGGATGATCCCAGCCTTTAATCACAGCTTTCCAAGTCCTGCTGTCAATAGACTTTAGAAAAGCACACATCCTTGACTTCCAATACTCATAGTTTGTGCCATCTAGTAGGGGTGGTCTATTGACATATCCTCCTTCTCTATCCATGCTTACCAGAAATTAAGTCCTCTGGATCTCACCCAAAATACAGGCAGGGTGCCTGCTCTGATGCCAATTGAAATTCTGGCCAGGCAATAAGATACTTAACAAGTTCTGGTTCTGATTAAAACTTAGCAGGTTCTGATCAGAACATGGCACAATTATAAAAGCAATAACAGACAGAAAAATAAATGAGCAGGAAAGCTAAAAACACACAAGGTTTGTTAACCCAGTTCGGAGTAAACACCTCCTACTCTGGGGGATACCAATCCAGGAAGGAATTCCACTATAGGAATTAATCCTTATGACTCAAGACACTGACTCCCAGTTCCCAGCCTAAGCAATTAACTTCCTCCTAGTCTTGAATTCTACCCAACACGTTGAGTATTAGTAAACCTCTAACTTCCTATCCAAGCAACTGCAACCCAGCTACTTGAACTACCCTTTGAACTTAACCCAGTTCTGAACACAAAACTCCCCTGTTTTGAATACACCTTCAAAGACAAAACTTCATTCGTACCTAAAGGCTTAGAATGAATTACAACTCAATAACAATCCTAAACCAACTCAAAACATATGAGTGGCGTACAAAAAACAAAGCAAAAGCTTAAAAACAACTAAGACTCTATTTCTCTGAATAATACTCTTCAATTCGTGAGTTGAATAGCAGCACCACTCCTCCTTATATAGTCTTCAGTCTTGCAACATAAATAACAAACTAATCTTCTGAATGATTTGTTACTGAAATAAGATTGGTCCAATCAAGTAACAAATAAAACTGTTTTGTATCTTTGAAAGATTTAAAACAGAAAATACGAATATCATATCTATGAACCAAATCTTCAATAAAATCTTCTCCAAATAATTCAGCATTCTAGAAGCACTTATACAAAGATAATTCCTTGCTAAATCTCCCAAGATACGCGCAAAAACTAATCTGAAAACCCAGCTTCTGATGTGGTCAACAAAAGTCAACGCTGGCTTCAGAACCTGAAATCAGCTTCTGAACTGCTACAGTGCATTCAGCTTCTGATGACATTTTCTGCTTCTGAATGGCTTCAAAACACAAAACTTGCAACTGAAGAAATGTTTCAAATATGGAGATGCTTCTATTCAAAACATTGGTTTTGCCAAACAATGCAGCCAACACCAAAATACTCAACAAAGGGCCAAAACACGAACAGGAGAGAAATAAGTGTTGAGCCGATTCATAGCCTCCACACCCTGTCACACAGGACTGGTCCTCTATAGAAATTATACCACGAACCAACAAATTATCTTTAGATGGCAAGCGATTTTGAAGCAGACGCCAAGTCAATATAGACACATTCAAAGGTACCTGTTTGTGCCATATAAGATCCGACCAAGCATCCACAGTAGGAACCTCCTGTTTAGAGAGCATCTGATACACACCTCGAACGGAATAGCCTCCAGTAGAGTCAAGCTTCCACCTCCGTTGATCTGAACGTTATGCTGCAAAGAGATGTCAAGCAATAAAAACCTAAGCTCCGCTAACAACTCCTCCTCTCACGCCCACAACCGCCTACGCCACTGCCACACCTCTCCATTGAAACCCCACCCTAAGCCACACATATCTGCGACCGAAATCGACTTGTTAATAGTTAACTCGAAAAATATATATTATATTAATGAGAATATTGTTTTTTATGAATAACTATTGCACAACCCCTCAAAAAATAAAAATGAAAACTATCGCTCAAAGCAATATATTTTTTTGACAAAATCGCACAAAGCAATATGAAATGTATATATTTGGTCAATACCTCAGTGTTTTCTGCAAATAGCAAATTAACCATTCGTTCACTCTTCAAAACATTTACACGTAGTGATTCTTGTCTTTTTTTTTTGAAGGAGTGATTCTTGTCTTTTATTAATTATTATAATTATTTGTCGTACCAAATAACAATATTATTAGGAAATACTAATTCGTGTCATTAGAAATTGTGATTTTTTTGTTCGGCGGCTTGCGGGTTGGTTGAGGATTAGGATCATTTGTCTTTTTCTTGTGCTTTTTATAGGAAACTATGGCTTTTAATATTTGGATGGTTAGACATCTCAACGACTCTTCAAGGTTCTTTATTTGAGCATTTTCTTCAGTTTGGAGGTCGGGGCTTTTTCCAACAAGTCTCGTTAGCTTTTAATATTATTTGGATTTCAACTCTTTTTACGATTTGGAAGGACCACAAAATGAGACATTTACACAATAAATCAGAACAACTTCTATCTTTATTGAAAAAGGTTAAACTTCAGGCATTTTATTCTGTTTTTTATTTTGAGTATTCGGTTTGGAGGTTAAATCATTTATTATGTTTTCAGGTCGTAACGTAATTTTATTTTTCTTGGCTACTTTGTCGTAGTTTATGGATTGTCTCATTGTAATTTCTGGATACTTTAGTTTCCTTTAGTACACCTTGTGCTAGAGGAGTTTGTGTTGGTTTTTTAATATAACTTGTTTAGCTTGTTCAAAAAAAAAAGAAATTGTTTATTCAATATTTTAAAAACTTATCTTTTTAACATAAAACTCATCTTTTAATTTATTTATTAGCTCCTTAATTTATGTCTTTAAAATACATATTAGCATGACTCATACTTCCTCCAGTCTCAATTATAATCGATTTTTTACTTTTTAGATTTATCGAATATGTATTAGCATCTCTTAGAAGCTTGTAATACCAAAGAGGAATCAGTCTCTATCCATAAATTGGTCCAATTATTATGGTGAGCCATTTCTATTTTCTATTGCTCTCAAAACTCCTGAAATCTCCGCATGAAAAAAAGCAGAATCATAGCCAGAATTCTCATCAAAGTGCAGCGGAATGCCCTTGGTGAAAATATCAGTTATTTGATAGCTAGAAGGGACATGTAGAACACGTACTTGACCTTTAGCAACCTTTTCATGCACAAAATGGATATCCATTTCAATGTGTTTTGTGCGTTTATGTTGGAAAGGATTACCTGACAAGTAAACAACACTGATGTTGACACAGTAGACAAGAGTGGCTTTGATGTTCAGACATGATGATGTTTTGAAGAGAAAAACCGAGAAAGAAAAAGGGTTGAAGGAGATAGTGGTGAGTGAAGCCGAGAGGTACGAGTTTGGTAGTGGAACGATTGTGGGAAGGGGGAAGAAGAAAGAAAGAATCAGCTATGAGAGGAGGGAGAGGAAAGAGAGAGTCGGTTGTGAGATGAGTTTGGGGAGTTTATGTTGGATAGGATTACCTAACAAGTAAACATCACTAATGTTGTCACAGTAGACAAGAGTGGCTTTGATGATCAGACATGATGATGTTTGGAGATAGAAACCGAGAAAGAAAAAGGGTTGAAGAAGATAGCGGTGAGTGAAGCCGAGAAAGAGGTAGGAGTTTGGTAGAGGAACGACTGTGGGAGGGAGGAAGAAGAAAGAAAGAATCAGCTATGAGAGGAGGGAGGGGAAGGAAAGAGGAGGGAGAAGAAAGAAAAAAATTCGTGCTGCTATTTGGAGGGGGCAGATTTGGGGAGTTTTTGTTGGATAGGATTACCTAGCAAGTAAACATCACTAATGTTGTAACAGTAGACAAGAGTGGCTTTGATGATCGTACATGATGATGTTTGGAGAGAGAAACCAAGAAAGAAAAAGGGTTAAAGGAGATAGTGGTGAGTGAAGCCGAGAGAGAGGTATGAGGTTGGTAGAGGAACGACTGTGGGAGAAGGGAAGAAGAAAGAAAGAATCAGCTATGAGAGGAGGGAGAGGAAAGAAAGAGTCGGTTGTGAGAGGAGGGAGAAGAAAGAAAAAAATTGGGCTGTTACTGGGGGGGCAGCTTTGGGGAAGAAGAGGTAGAGAGAAAAATTAGGGTTGCCAAAGGGGTTTAGGCCTCTGATACCATCATATAATTGTTTTCCCCAACTGTCTCATTATGATGTAACTAGACGTTTGACCCGTACTGCGAAATAAAAAAGAATGTAGTTGAGACATAATATTGATAACAAAATATCTTTAATATATTCTTCATGTAAAACATTGTCCACAGATTGACATGTAGAATGTCTAAATAAATGAGGCTTGTAATACTGTAGCTGGTTTAAGTTCAAATTGGATACACTGTATACTGAATTTTTTTTTTAGATCAAAAAATTTAGGATTGTAAATTTTTTTGACAGCTTTGATCAAGGAAATCTACAAAGATGCCAAAAAAAATGAAGTAGTTAAGTATCACACATATATTTCCCTTAAAAATAAAGTATCACATATATACTTAACGACAAAAAAAATGTATGACATATATACAGCATAATATTTTAGATCAAGTAAAGACGCAATTCAAAGAATGATTATGCCATTAAACAAATATTGGAATGACATAACTAATTGAACAACATCATCATCTCCTTGTGTATGGTTGACAGATAAGTAAACAAATTGGAAAGAAAAAAAGTGTAGGAGATCATTCAATATCAATGAGTCATTTGATCAAATAGGTGAAAGGAGATTGTCGCGGTGATTTTCGGAGATCAAGCTATCGATTAGCGTTGACTCACTAATTTTGATTCACGACGGAACTTTTAATTTTTCAAGAGAAAATGGGAAAAAGTTCTAAATTACCACATTTTAAAGATTAGGGTTCGGGGGTTAGTTACGTTTAGGGAAGGTGTTAGCACCCTAAACGTTCGTAGTACTCTACGAGAACCTCTTGATTTTATTTATTTATTTTGACTATAACTTGCTTATATTTTTTTTTAAGAAAGAAAAGAATGAATTAAAATAGTGAGAAAAAATAAAAATGTTTTTTATGTATTTTTTATGATTTGGAAGGACAAAGTCCTCTGCCTACGTACCCGTGAGGGATCAAAACCTCGTAGTTCGGGGTAAAAATGACGTTTGATTTGTTTTGTGTTTTTTAATGGTTTTAAAAAAAGTTTTAAAAATAAAATAAAGGCCAAGTGGCGAAGTGAGATTGGTTGGTGTTTTTTAATTTTGAAAATGATTAAAGTGTTATTAAGGTTGATTAATGATTGTTTAAAGAAAATAAAAGATAAAAAAGGGACACTTGATTGAAAATCAAGGTTTATTCAGAAAAAGATTTTTTTGTGATTTTTGATTATTTGCATGTTTTTGGTTTTTTGTTTTTAATATGAACTAAGACTAAAAAACTAAACGCGAGTAAATTTCGTGGTGACGTTGGATCACCACGAAACCCTTTTGAAATTAAACTAACCTAATATTTTTTGTATTTTTTCTTTTGTAAAGCGAAATAAATAAAAATGAATGAAAGACATAAAGCAAAATAAATAGTGTGGGTGTCAGTGCATATTCTCATTTATATTTACATTGTTCCTAAATACATTCTAAAAAATGGCTAAAAAATAGATAAGAAATAAGAATTACAAATGCACTAAATATAAGTAAATATGCTGAGAATAAAAATAAAATGAGAAATGCATGAAATAAAGAAAAAAAATAAAAATAAAAATAAAGATAAAAATGCATGATGTGTTAAGAATGAAGGCGATGGAATGCATGAAAATAAATAAAGACTAAAAGAACTAAATGCTAAAAAAAATGAAATGAAAATGAACTAAAAGAAGAAGGGGGGTGCAGGGAGTAAATGGGGGGTGCTGGAAGTGATCAGAAAAGAAAAGGGAAAGGATGAACACTGGGCCACGCTGGGCTGTAGCTGGGCTGAGGGAGAAGAGAAAGGAAATCAGACCGGTTCGGTTCAAGTGAACCGAACCGGTTCAAAGTTTACATAGAATAGCCAAAGGGCTGGTTTTTTTCATTTTCCAATCTTCTTTCTCTCTCTTCTCCCCTTCATCTCTTCACTCCTCTCTGATCTCCTTCTACTTTCTCTTAACTTGACCTGAAACACGAAAACAAAAAAAAGCGTAAGGTTGAGGTGTTGTTGGATTCGGCCGAATTTGGCTTTGAGGGAAGGCGTGAGTTTTGCGTGACTGGTGTTGGGGAGTGGGAAAAGGCGTGGATTTGGGTCGTGGTGGTTGCTGGCGCGGCCGTGTAGGATGTTAGAATGGTGGTGTGTGGCTGGGTAAACGGTGGGTTGCGAGGGAGGTTGGGCGCGGCTTGATTTTGTTTGAGTGGGTGAGGGTCGTACGGATGTGGGTAGTTTAGAGGGTGAGGGCTGGCCGAATTTGGTTTTGAGGGTAGTTGGGTATGGTTTTTGGTGTTTGATTCAGCTTGTGTTTTTTGGATTTTATGATTTGTGGTTGGCCGCGTGCGTGGAGGCGGGGTTGCTGTGTGAGTTTGGGTTTGGGACTGTTTGGTGGTTTGTGATTGGGTGTGTGCGGTTGTGAAAGGGTGTGTGTGTGGTTGTGAAAGGGTGTGTGTGTGGTTGTGATGGTAGGTGGCCGCGTGGGTTTTGTTAGGTGGTGGCAAGGGTATATGGGCGCGGCTGTATTGTGTGGTAGTGGTGATGAGAGTGATTGGCCGAGTTGGTTGTGAGAGGGTGAGCGTTTTGTGAGGTTAGTTAGTGGCTGGTTGTGTAGTGGGGGTTTGAGGGAGATGAAAATTTTCTCTGATTGTTTTCTGAATTTCGCTTAGTGTTTTTCTGATTCCCCTTCTGTGTGTGACTGATTCCTCTTTTTAATCATGCAAATTGCCAGTAAATGCCAATGAAAGCCATTGATGGACAATAATGTTAATTAATCAGCAAAATGTCAAAAAGGCAACCATTAAAATGGTACTTAAAACACATTAAAATCAAAAGTCTGACCCTTAAAAAAAAAACAATGGGAAAAAAAACGAAAAATAAAATAAATAATAAAAAAGGATAATAATAAAAAAGGAAAATAATAAAGCTAAAAATAAAAAGAACTAAAAAGTAAAAATGACAAATAAAAATAAAAACGTCGCTTTCGGAACCAAAAAATGAGGTATTTTAAAATACCTCCCTGTCGAAATTTCGTCCAAACCAAAAGACGAGTGAAAAATAAATTTAGGTCAAAAATTGGGGTATGACAGATGCCCCTATTTAAGTCTCTTCGTCCGGAGATTCGAAGAGAAAATCTTGGATTCGACGGGTCGAAGGGACTTAAATACAGAGTACGCCTATTTTAGACCTAACAAAAAACATGAAATGCTCGTGATGCAAATGTGAATGCAAGACGGCGAAGATGACCTGACCGGGGTAAAACAAAACCAAAGGATACCCGAGTTTGTTAAAGCAAGGGATCCGACTCCACTGGGGGATAACATAGTTTCACTGGGGAAGGGATCAACTATCGTATTGACAGCTGAAAAAGGAAATATGATGTGGGAAAAGACACCGAACAACAAGCTGCCCGTTCGCAGAGCTTGCCACTTGAGGTAAAGACAAAAATAGAAGTAACATGCCACTGACGACAAGAAACAAAGGTGAATGTCAGCTGTTCGGGATGTTGCCGAACTGCCACTGACGACAAGAAATAAAGGGTAAATGCCAACTGTTCGGGTTGTTGCCGAACTGCCATTGACGACAAGAAATAAAGGGTAAATGCCAACTGTTCGGGTTGTTGCCGAACTGCCATTGACGACAAGAAATAAAGGGTAAATGTCAACTGTTCGGGTTGTTGCCGAACTGCCATTGACGAGAAGAAATAAAGGTAAATGTCAACTGTCCGGGTTGTTGCCGAACTGCCATTGACGACAAGGAATAAAGGTAGATGTCAACTGTTCGGGTTGTTGCCGAACTGCCATTGACGACAAGGAGTAAATGTAGATGTCAACTGTTCGGGTTGTTGCCGAACTGCCATTGACGACAAGAAGTAAAGGTAGATGTCAACTGTTCGGGTTGTTGCCGAACTGCCATTGAAGACAAAGAGATAAAGGTAGATGTCAACTGTTCGGGTTGTTGCCGAACTGCCATTGACGACAAGAAGTAAATGTAGATGTCAACTGTTCGGGTTGTTGCCGAACTGCCATTGACGACAAGAAGTAATGTAGATGTCAACTGTTCGGGTTGTTGCCGAACTGCCATTGACGACAAGAAGTAAATGTAGATGTCAACTGTTCGGGTTGTTGCCGAACCGCCATTGACGACAAGAAGTAAATGTAGATGTCAACTGTTCGGGTTGTTGCCGAACTGCCATTGACGACAAGAAGTAAATGTAGATGTCAACTGTTCGGGTTGTTGCCGAACTGCCATTGACGACAAGAAATAAAGGTAAATGCCAACTGTTCGGGTTGTTGCCGAACTGCCATTGACGACAAGGAATAAAGGTACGCACAAGCTGTTCGTTAAAGAGCTGCCACTCGGCATAAAGATGAGATAAAAGATGCACAAGCTGTTCATTAAAGAGCTGCCACTTGGCATAAAGAGGGTGACATCTCTGGACCAGACACACTGGGGATAACACTTGGGGAAAAAAAAGTCACAAATTGTTCATGATTGATTGACATGAAAAGCAAGACTCAGGGTGGTTAATGCAACCATGTATTGAATGATGTTATGTGCATGTTGTGTATGCATGAATGTGTATATGCATGAATGTATGAATGTATGTAAGACAATACGACTTGTATGACTGTATGGAGGATTGACTTGTGGGACAGTATAACTGATGGACTTGATGAGACAAGACTGGACAGGTAAGATGGAAAGTGGACCGACGACGCAGTACAAACACTCAGCAATCTTCATTGGGGGATGATGCCATTGGGGACATATCAAAACATTGACGGGGTGAGGCCCGATGTATGCAACAACTGGTGGGGAGCAAACACTTCCTGGGGGAGACGTGTTAATCCATAGACCTGGCAGAAGAATTGGCGTTTCTGTGGTCATGCTTTTTGTTTTTTCCTCTTTTTTGAATCCCTAACTTTTGCCTGAATCGCCCTTTCGGGTTTTCGATCCACCGGGAATGTGTTCTTTTGTATGCCCCTAATTTTTGCCTGGACCGCCTTTTCAGGTTTTCGATCCACCGGGACGCTCATTTTTGCCTAAGCCGCCCTTTCGGGTTTTCGACTTACCGAGCTTTTTTCTTTTCTCTTTTTTTTAAGCAATCGACCATGTTTAACCTGCAGGGTCTACCCGTTCTTGGGACAGATGTTGACGCACACTCCACTTATTCATGAGTTCCGAGAGAATGTGTTTGTTGTTTATGTTTTTCAAAAAAGATTTATGATTTTGAAAAAAAATATTTTGCTTCAAGTACTACCATCAAAAATAGAAGAAGTTTTATAAACAGAATAAACAGGAGTTCCAAATAAAAGGCACGGGCTCAAATTCATTTTAAGAGAGTGGTGGCCCGCCAATGGCGTGGCTCCACGGATCTCACAAAGTTTGGAAAATGGTAAATATTAGGGGAAGGTACATTGAACACAATAACCGTTATTCTCCCTAACAACCTTGAATTCCACCATTTAGGTGCTTCTGATTCAGAGTCTTTTTGACCGCTAATGTGCCCCAAGTGAGTCATGGCCAACCTGATGCCGTTACCTTGTCTTTTTGATCCTTAATTTTTGCATAGACCGCCCTTTCGGGTTTTCGATCTATCAGGATGATTATTTTCTGTTTCATGTCTCTAATTTTTGCCTGGACCGCCCTTCCGGGTTTTCAGTCCACCGAGACGCTCATTTTTGCCTAAGCCGCCCTTTCGGGTTTTCGACTCACCGAGCTGTTCTTTTATTTTTTTAGACAAAGTATTTCTTGACTGCATCGGCATTCACATGACGAGGAAGCTCATCACCATCCATAGCCGTAAGAGTCATTGCACCACCGGAGAAAGCTCTCTTGACGACGTATGGGCCTTCATAATTAGGCGTCCATTTGCCCCTGGATTCGGGTTGAAAAGATAGGATCTTCTTGAGCACAAGACCTCCTTCTTGGAACACACGGGAACTGCCCGTGACACAAAGCATTCACGTGTTTCTCTTCAATCAAGTTTGAACTGATCATTCAGCCTCTAATAACTTGGGTTCCATTAAAACTCTCATTGATGGAATCTCAATCTCCACAGGGAGTACTGCTTCTATGCCATACACTAAAGAAGAGGGGGTTGCCCCTGTTGAGGTACACACTGAAGTACGATATCCATGTAAAGCATACGATAACATCCCATGCAAGTCCTTGTAAGTGGTTACCATCTTCTGCACCATCTTTTGATGTATTTTCTTTCTTTGTTTTTTTTTTTTGCTTTTGTTTGTTGTTTTTTTTTTTGTTTTTGTTTTTTTTTTTGCAGCCTCGATGACACCATTCATCTGGGATTTGACCAGGAATACTGTAACGGCAGTTCTTCGGAACCCAAGTTAATCATTTCGAGTACTTCTTCATGAGGCTGAATGATGTTCTTTTATATTCTAGTAACAGAGAGATCTTTTCGGGAATCTGTTCATCCTCCTCCTCTTCAGCTTCATAAACAGGGAATTCAAAGTTGGGAGAGAGCATAGGGTTAAAGTGTTCAACGGGTTTATTGGTGTTCAGCTTTTTATATGATTGATGATTGATTTTAGAAGATGAGTGAACAATGCAAACTTTTTGAAATTGATTGAAAACAGAAAAAAAAATAAAAAAAAAATATTTTTGGGTTTTTTGTGTTACCATTTTCCAGAAAAAGCTAAGAATAATAAAAACATAGTCAGGAAAAAAACGACTTCTTATTTGATGATGGAAATGCATGAAGCAAAAAGCCCTAAAAGTTCACTTTCGTCTCGGGCGAAACGAAAGGATTTTTTTGAAAAGACAAGACAACAAAACACATTACTTGGACCTATGAGTAGCCGAGGAAATGTCAACAACGACCCAATTGCAGTAATCTCTGCCATGTGTTACAAAATTCACTGCCACCTTCCTCAACAGGGTGAGCTTCTGGGCAATCTTGCACCAAATTAACAGATGGGGTCCCATGGCCAGGTAGTCGGTTAGCTTGCACATCGGGACTCGACCCTTTGAAGGATAGGATGTTGGCCTGGATCAACTTCTGGACTTCGGCTTTCAAGGCATAACAATGCTCAACGTCATGACCGGGTGCCCCTTGATGGAAAGCGCAAGAAAGATGAGGTCTATACCCCCTTGGCAATCTTTCAGGTACCTTAGGAGGTGCCCTAGTTTGAACAAGATTTTTATCAAGCAAAGCGAGAAGCAACTCTGCATACGCCATGGGGATTGGATCAAAATGGGATATCCGCTGAACCCGATTCTGTCGTCGAACTGCTGGGGAGCCTGTTGTCGAGGCTGTTGTTGATACTGCTGTTGAGGCCTTTGTTGGGGCTGGAGCTGATTTCTGGATAGCCGGAGTTGGGGTTCCAAAAGAAGTGGGATGAAAACCTTCGTCTGATAGAAATGGCATCCCCCATGGGTAAGCTCTAGACATGCCGGGCGGTGGAGCAAGTATGGTAGAAGTTGGTAAAGCAAATAAGATCGGCTGCTCAAGAGTAGTAACAGCAGGCTGAGGAACTGACGTCTGGGCTTGGGAAGCCAACAGAGCATTCATCGTGGAGGTCAACTTCTCCATCCCTTCCCGGAGATTGGCCACCTCTTCCCGGAGGTTCTGGTTTTCTTGCTCCAAATGTTCCATTCTTTTTCTCTGATATGCCCTAGTGTTGTGTGTGTAAGTCGGTTTCTGCCGAGGACGTCGGGCCACTTTCTTGGACTAGGCAGATGGACCTTTTGAAAAAACAAGACGTGAGACTCGGCTTGAGAAACTATGAATGCAATATGATGCATGATTATGCGTATGCAAAAAGAAGAAGATATTTTATCGAAGGACTTTGAAGCAATTGTAAACACCATGGTCTGAACAATTCGTTTAATCATTAAGACATTACAAAATAGCTTTTTTGACAAATTACAAGATTTTGAAAGCTAGAACATAAACATAAAACCCTAAAGACTTTAACTCAAGTTCCTGGAGTAGATGAATCCTCAGAATCAGAATGTGCACCAAAGATCGAATCCATAAACCTCTTCTTCCTTTTAGAATCCCGGCTGAGCAAAGCATCTTTTCGCTGAAGCAAATCATCCTTCTCGATCATCCGTTGGTTCTGAATGAAAAGCTCATGATTCTTCTGCGCTAACTTCCCTTTCAAGGTTTCATGCTCACGTTCAAGTTCCTGGTACCTTCTCTTCCAAGTTTCTTTTTCAAGCCTTTCCTTGGTCAGTTGCTCCTGAAATTCTTCCTTGGTGTCAAAGGGTAGGGGTAATGATGGTGGGGGAATGGTGGAGGACAGATATCTAGGTAGATGGTAGGGTAGGCCAAAGCTCATGGTCCTATCAATAACCCACTGAGTGTAAGATTCATGCACATAATCTGATTTCTTCCCCAACTGACTTCTGCTAAGTCTGCGGATAGCGCTCCAAGCTTGTGCGAATCTCTCTCTTTTGTTTGAGGGGTCTCCATGGTTAAGATAGAACTCGTTAGTCAAGGTAAGGTTGTTTGGTTTTGACTTCATTGGGTACCCAAATTGTCGTCGAGCGAGAGATGGGTTGTAGCTAATTCCGCCACGCATACCCAAAAGAGGTACGTTGGGGTATTCACCACAACTCACAATAACCTCTCCAACGTCACTAGCTGCCTGGTACCAAACAATGTCTGATGGGTCGAGGGTCATGATTCGGTGAGGCCAGGAAAGTTTGTCAACATTGGTCTTGAAGGCACGGGATTGAGGTAAGTGGAAGGTAAACCATTGATAGAGTAGGGATGCACAGCAAGAGATGGTTCCACGGCCAGCCTGGGTACGGTCATGGATGGAGTGGTAAGTATCGGCTAGTAGAGTGGGTACAGGGTTTCTGGAGAGGAAGATTTTGATGGCATTGATATCGATGAAGTTGTCAATATTTGGGAAGAGTACAAGGCCATATATAAGGAGGGCTAGGATGGAATGGAAGGCATATGTGCTAGCTGCTTCAGCAAATATGGAGGCTTGTTGGTAGAGGAAGTGGGTGGGAAGACCTTGGAGGCCTCCTTTAGAGGTAAGATTTGCTTGGATAAGGGAAGTTTCGAGGTGAAGGGCTGCTGCAATATCTGAGGGTCTAGGTACGGGTTCAAGACCGTGGAATGGTATCTTGTCAGGTACGGGTAAACCAACTAGGTAGGAGTACTCTTCAAGCGTGGGGACAAGCTGGTAGTCAGGAAATGTGAAGCAATGGTATAGCGGGTCATAGAACTGAACCAGGGTCTCTAGGCATCCTTCCTCAACATTTACCCTAAGAATTCTGAGCAACTTCCCATGATGAGCTTGAAAATCAACTGGATCACTTACTAAAGATGCTAGCTCCCTTAATCTCGACAAGTCTATTTTTTTGAAAAGGTATTTCCTAGTGCTTCTCAGTGGGATGTCCATATCTACAATGTTTACAAAAAGCTTGTTTAAGTCCTTCGATAATTTGGATGAAAAAGAAAAGAGTTTATGCATGGGTGCATGTATGCATGATTATGCTAAAGAGCGGAGAAAACATGGTGAGGTTAAGTCCATAATGTTGGAGCCGAGGGTAAACACGCTATTTTGGTAAGGACTATGGTTTCATATGTACCTGTATCACGGGTTCTACCAAGTTCCCAAAGTCATTGACCACTTCCGAATATTGCCGGATTACGGGACTACTCCCGGTCTAACAACGTTCGTAGGAAAGTCTCGTTTGAGTGTAGTATCGCGTATCGACCAACTCAAGACTACTCTTGATTAGCCACCGCACTACGTCCTAAAAGGCCAAGATGGGTTAAAGGTGACTAAAGGTCCTCAACTTCATAGGCCACTTAAAAATAACAATGTCAAACACGACTACTCATGTTGACACGGTATTACCTTTAAGAGTCCTCCATTGAGCGGGGTTATATCACATGTACCAACACCCAAGACTACTACTGGTATGACACTTTGATTATACCACCATCCTATCTTATGTTTCCCTCAAGCCCGGGTATAGGACTTATCTCACCACTCACGTAAAAGGAAAAAAAAAACACATAGGCACATATTTACACTTTTATTTTTGTTTTAAGCAAGTTATAGCACAAAATATTTAAATAAATTCAAGTTAGGCTCAACCCTCTTAGGGAATCCCCAGTGGAGTCGCCATTTCTGTCGCGGTGATTTTCGGAGATCAAGCTATCGATTAGCGTTGACTCACTAATTTTGATTCACGACGGAACTTTTAATTTTTCAAGAGAAAATGGGAAAAAGTTCTAAATTACCACATTTTAAAGATTAGGGTTCGGGGGTTAGTTACGTTTAGGGAAGGTGTTAGCACCCTAAACGTTCGTAGTACTCTACGAGAACCTCTTGATTTTATTTATTTATTTTGACTATAACTTGCTTATATTTTTTTTAAGAAAGAAAAGAATGAATTAAAATAGTGAGAAAAAATAAAAATGTTTTTTATGTATTTTTTATGATTTGGAAGGACAAAGTCCTCTGCCTACGTACCCGTGAGGGATCAAAACCTCGTAGTTCGGGGTAAAAATGACGTTTGATTTGTTTTGTGTTTTTTAATGGTTTTAAAAAAAGTTTTAAAAATAAAATAAAGGCCAAGTGGCGAAGTGAGATTGGTTGGTGTTTTTTAATTTTGAAAATGATTAAAGTGTTATTAAGGTTGATTAATGATTGTTTAAAGAAAATAAAAGATAAAAAAGGGACACTTGATTGAAAATCAAGGTTTATTCAGAAAAAGATTTTTTTTTGTGATTTTTGATTATTTGCATGTTTTTGGTTTTTTGTTTTTAATATGAACTAAGACTAAAAAACTAAACGCGAGTAAATTTCGTGGTGACGTTGGATCACCACGAAACCCTTTTGAAATTAAACTAACCTAATATTTTTTGTATTTTTTCTTTTGTAAAGCGAAATAAATAAAAATGAATGAAAGACATAAAGCAAAATAAATAGTGTGGGTGTCAGTGCATATTCTCATTTATATTTACATTGTTCCTAAATACATTCTAAAAAATAGATAAGAAATAAGAATTACAAATGCACTAAATATAAGTAAATATGCTGAGAATAAAAATAAAATGAGAAATGCATGAAATAAAGAAAAAAAATAAAAATAAAAATAAAGATAAAAATGCATGATGTGTTAAGAATGAAGGCGATGGAATGCATGAAAATAAATAAAGACTAAAAGAACTAAATGATAAAAAAAATGAAATGAAAATGAACTAAAAGAAGAAGGGGGGTGCAGGGAGTAAATGGGGGGTGCTGGAAGTGATCAGAAAAGAAAAGGGAAAGGATGAACACTGGGCCACGCTGGGCTGTAGCTGGGCTGAGGGAGAAGAGAAAGGAAATCAGACCGGTTAGGTTCAAGGGAACCAAACCGGTTCAAAGTTTACATAGAATAGCCAAAGGGCTGGTTTTTTTCATTTTCCAATCTTCTTTCTCTCTCTTTTCCCCTTCATCTCTTCACTCCTCTCTGATCTCCTTCTACTTTCTCTTAACTTGACCTGAAACACGAAAACAAAAAAAAGCGTAAGGTTGAGGTGTTGTTCGGTTTGGTGAAGGGCGTGTGGTGGTGGCTGGATTCGGCCGAATTTGGCTTTGAGGGAAGGCGTGAGTTTTGCGTGACTGGTGTTGGGGAGTGGGAAAAGGCGTGGATTTGGGTCGTGGTGGTTGCTGGCGCGGCCGTGTAGAATGTTAGAATGGTGGTGTGTGGCTGGGTAAACGGTGGGTTGCGAGGGAGGTTGGGCGCGACTTGATTTTGTTTGAGTGGGTGAGGGTCGTACGGATGTGGGTAGTTTAGAGGGTGAGGGCTGGCCGAATTTGGTTTTGAGGGTAGTTGGGTATGGTTTTTGGTGTTTGATTCAGCTTGTGTTTTTTGGATTTTATGATTTGTGGTTGGCCGCGTGCGTGGAGGCGGGGTTGCTGTGTGAGTTTGGGTTTGGGACTGTTTGGTGGTTTGTGATTGGGTGTGTGCGGTTGTGAAAGGGTGTGTGTGTGGTTGTGAAAGGGTGTGTGTGTGGTTGTGATGGTAGGTGGCCGCGTGGGTTTTGTTAGGTGGTGGCAAGGGTATATGGGCGCGGCTGTATTGTGTGGTAGTGGTGATGAGAGTGATTGGCCGAGTTGGTTGTGAGAGGGTGAGCATTTTGTGAGGTTAGTTAGTGGCTGGTTGTGTAGTGGGGGTTTGAGGGAGATGAAATTTTTCTCTGATTGTTTTCTGAATTTCGCTTAGTGTTTTTCTGATTCCCCTTCTGTGTGTGACTGATTCCTCTTTTTAATCATGCAAATTGCCAGTAAATGCCAATGAAAGCCATTGATGGACAATAATGTTAATTAATCAGCAAAATGTCAAAAAGGCAACCATTAAAATGGTACTTAAAACACATTAAAATCAAAAGTCTGACCCTTAAAAAAAAACAATGGGAAAAAAAACGAAAAATAAAATAAATAATAAAAAAGGAAAATAATAAAGCTAAAAATAAAAAGAACTAAAAAGTAAAAATGACAAATAAAAATAAAAACGTCGCTTTCGGAACCAAAAAATGAGGTATTTTAAAATACCTCCCTGTCGAAATTTCGTCCAAACCAAAAGACGAGTGAAAAATAAATTTAGGTCAAAAATTGGGGTATGACAGAGATGTAACTAATTCTAGCATATTTGAACCCCAAAGAAAAGTAGAGCATCACATCATTTCTTCACGGCAAGTAGATTTCATGCTCCACTTGAGCTCCTTTAAGATGATGTTACTGTGAACCAAAAAATGACAATAAAATAAACACCAATTACTTAAAATATACACACAACAAATGGACAAAAATTACTAACAAAAACTTCTCAACTCCATGGAAATTGCAAATAACTTATCTCCATTAATATATCATAAATTCAAGGAAGGATCCTTTTTAAAAAAAAAATCAAGGAAGGAAACAAAATAAAAAAAAATGTAAATCCAGTCTGATATTTTCAAATACATGAATAATACCACATGTAATCCTTTCATCCTTTCTCAGCTTTGAATACATTGCCTCATGATTCAGACAACTCCTGAACTTTCTTCTTCAATTTACATGATGAGAAAAATGGATGTACTTGTTCTCCTGCAAACATCCTCGAATTTTTCTATCCAAAAATACAAAAGAAACAAAAAACAAAAGAGTCACATATTGTTAGGTTGCAACTAAAGAAATTCTACAGCAACAAATGCATCCGCCATCCTTGAAGTGTTTTTGTCAAAATACATCGCTTTATTCATAACTTCAACATCCATTAACAATTTCTTTTGATTAAACAAAACCCCGCCATTCTTTTTACCAGTTTTCATTCTCAACAACACCACTTTTTAATCAATAAAACCAAAAAAAAAAATACAAAATTTATGTAATTTAACGTTAGTTCAAATGAAACAGAAACAGACCCAGATTTTTTAGCTTGAAATTAACAAATTATCATACAACATATTGAGATAGATTTAGTACTTGGGGAAATAGAATTAGGTCAACAAAATGAACGTGTTTTCATGGTTAAAACCAACTGATTGAGATGCAGATGATTTCGAGATCTGGATTTGATGTGGTTTCTCTTTTGGATATGTTCACTCTCAACAGATGAATTAGTTGTGTTGAAATTATCAATCAATTAATGTTAATTTGTCTACAGCCGCGCGCCTGCAAAGTGCACCATAAACTTGTTTTTGGAAAACAGAAAAGTCATTATTAACAATGCAGGTCATTTAAGGTCAGGTTTTTAACACATTTTTAATCAATTTGAGTGGGATTAGAGTTGAAAATTGGGATCAGGGTTGCAAATTGTTCCATCTGACTGCTTAACATTTATATTAAGTATGATGTGTATTTAATATAATGATGTTGTCTTGAGCACCAAGTGTCTTGGACACCAAGTATCTCGAACTTGTGTCTCAATTATCTTTAACTAATATACAATATACTAATAATTTATACAATGAATATGTTATATTCTAATACATAATACTTATATCAAACTATTCAATTATTTTAAATATATATTATTTAACTTTTTATTTTTCTACTTTATTTCTTTTGTGTGTGTACCTATATGGTGTGTCCAAATCATATGACCATATAAGATCCTCACTTATGTTTTTTTATCAAATAACAATTATTGGTAACATGCAAAATATAGTTTGATTTTGATAAGAATTTAACAACTTGACGAGCAAGAACACAACCCCCAAATCAAAAATATTTGGACACATTCATATAAAATACAAAAAAATAAAAATAAAAATAATTTAATCCCATCAATTAACATCATTTAATTTTATTCTCTTTTAATTTTTTAATGTGCCAAAATATTTTTGATTTGAGGTTGTGTCCGTGAAAAATGAACAATGTCCTCTTCAAAAACAAAAACTTGACATACACTAAATGGAAAATGCCCTCTTAAAAAAAATGTAAAATGTCTATTTATCAATATGACTCGTGTGGCAGTGACATTTGTCTGAAGTTCAACATTTGACGAAAATCTTCACAGTATGGATTGAATCTTTTGTGGCCTATTTGAAAAACATCACTGTCTAAAACTTCGTTTAACAATATGTCGTTTTTCTAATATTTCTAACAAGTGTTGTCATACTGTCAATCGATATATACCATCAGATTAACATACTAATTATCTTCTTGTTTGTCAAACATGTTAGAAGAATGATTTTTGAACAAAAAATCTACGTACTATATATAAATCTGATTCTAGCTAATATGAAGTGAAATTTTGATTTACTTGTTTGTTAGAGCCGGCCTCAGCCAACCGTAATACATATGAGATGAAAATGAAAGATTCAACATTACACTTAATT